>JASPKZ010007832.1:4720000-4855000 GCA_030220185.1 Diploptera punctata
ACCGTATATAATGTACTATTGAATAACCAATATTCATTTTTTCTCTTATGACAGTATTTCTTATTTTGTCTAATTTTGAATATCTTGCTGCTCTCCCCAAGAAATACATTTCCATCGACATAACTTTTTTGTTCTAATAATAATAATAATAATAATAATAATAATAATAATAATAATAATATATAACAGTAATGGTAGTAACAGTAATGATAGTAGTGGTTAAAACAAGATGTCTTGGCGCGGAGTTAGGGTTCGATTCTTCATAGGGGAAGACATTTTCTCATGAAATTTCGGCCAGTGTGGGACCGGTGCAAACAGAATTTAAATTTTACGTTTAGCATAGAAACTCTTGTCCGGAGACGTACCGTTTACCCACAACACATGTTGCTCTCTCTGACGCCTGCTGTTTGTCGTCTCAGTCCACAAGATGGGCTCCATGTGACGAGGTACCTAAGTCAATTCCGATGCGATACCTCCACACAATGTTCTGGTACACACGATCACTAATTCTTGGTCCTGCAATATCCGCCGCAGTCATTACCCGCGCCAGTAGGTCTTCCTCAGATGCCACGGGGATCTCGTGAATCAGGGATTTCATGTGACCCCACAGGTAGTAGTCTAGCGGGGTCAAGTCGGGAGAACGTGCAGGGTCTTTGGTGCCGAAAATAAGGGATAGTTGAACGTGTACAGTATTGTGGTATTTTAGGTGCGTGTAGGCGGGAAACTGTGCGTTTCCGGACATGAGTTCCTATGCTAAACGTAACCGTCTTGGTCTCACTACGCATCCTCAAATTATGTAATCGAAATTTAGTTACATTCTTTATATATATATATATATATATATATATATATATATATATATATCTATCTATCAATAATGGTGTAGCCCATTGTTTAGCCATAGTCTCTTCTTTGTAAGGAGTTACATACAACACCAAGTTAAAATTTAGCTACCTTATTTGCTCATAGAGTTCATGGATTGCATGCGATAAGCACACTGACCCAATGAGACATCTAACAGGCATATATATACTTACTTACTTACTTACTCACTGGCACTATCGAACCCCTAGGATCATGGCCGCGCGTACATAAGCTCTCCATACATCCCTATCCTGAGCTAATGGTTTCCAATCATTCCCTGTATAATCTACTTCCCTCAAATCATAGTTAATGTTATTCTCCCACCTCATTCTTGGTCTACCAACTGGACGTTTTCCCTCTGACTTTCCTACAAGAAGCTTCCATGCACGTCTTTCATTCCCCATACGTGCAACATGTCCTGCCCATCATAGTCTCCGAGACTTAACTGTTCTTATTATATCTGGCTTCCTATAAAGACCATGTAGTTCATTGTTTATGTAGTCTTCTCCATTCACATGTCTGTTCATTTCTCTTTGGTCCAAAAAATCTTCCTAAGTACTTTATTCTCAAATACTCGCAATCTCCTTTCCTCCCTTAATGTATGAGTCCATGTTTCGCATCCATATAATATAACTGGTAGAATATATATATATATATATATGTATATATATTAAATAAATCTATTGAAGTCCTACTACTGCTACTACTACTACGAACAACTAACTATCTAACTCACTGGCACTATCGAATCCGTAGGTTCATGACCGCGCAGACATAAGCTACTATATATCCCTATCCTGAGCTAATGTTTTCCAATCATCCCCTGTATAATCTATTTCCCTCAAATCATGGATAATGTTATTATCCCAACGCATTCTTGGTCTGTCAACAGGGCGTTTTCCCTCTGCTTTTCCTACCAGAAGTTTCCATGCACCTATTTCATTCTCAATACGAGCCATATGACCTGCCCTTACAGCCTATGAGACTCAACTGTTCTTATTATATCTGGCTTCCTATAATATAAGGTAGCTCACTGTTATGTAGTTTCTCCATTTACATGTCTGTTCATCTCTCTTTGGTCCAAAAATTTTCCTAAGAACTTTATTCTCAAATACTCGTAAACTCCTTTCCTCCCTTAAAGTAAGATTCCTTGTTTCCTTTCATATAATATAACTGGTAGAATAATTAATTGTTTTATGTATTTTCAATTTAACGTTTTTTGAAACGAGTTGGGACGTCAAGAGTCCCTGTAATGCATAATAGCACGCATTTCCAGAATTGAGCCTATGTTTAATTTCTTTGTGCATCTCATTCCTATTTGTGATTATTGTTCCTAGGTATTTGAATTCAGCAACTTCCTCAAAATTTCCTTCGTTTGTCATTTCTATTACATAATGTATGTATATGTGACCATATATTTAGTTTTATTGATATTTACTTCCAGTCCCAATTTAAATAGTACAGGTTTACAATGTAATAAAAACGTCTTCCTGTGCCCAAAGCTTTTTAATGTTTGTATTCTTTCTCCATTCTTCTCTATCTTCCCATCGAATTCTTCCAGACCTACCTCCCTCATACCTCTTTTTATATCATCCATCCATTTGTAGGTCGACCTTTCTATTTCCCAGGTACCATCCATCCATTCATATATCTTATATAACTCTAATGAAGTCACTACTACTACTACTACTACTTATTCTTCTTCTTCTTCTTCTTCTTCTTCTTCCTTTCCAGGATTAGGTCAATGCGACCTGTTCCGGTCTCAAGTCCATCGTTTCCTTGGCCGTCCCAAATATATTTTCCCATGTGGTTTGTATGATCTTTTTGGGTAATCTTATATTGTCCATTCTGTCTACATGTTCTTTTCATTGGTATTTGTGCTCTTCTAGTTTATCAACTATTGAAAATATCTCCAGTTCATTTCTTATTGATTCATTGTGTAATCTATCCATGCGTGTACATCCTTTTACAGATCTTAAAAAAGGCATTTCAGTGGCTTGAATGTGTGAGATATCTTTTTTTGTAAGTACCCAAGATTCAGATCCATATAAAAGAACAGGAACAGCCATAATTTTATAAAACCTGAGTTGAGTTTCTCTTCGAGTCTTTATGAGGGTTCTTCTTATGGTGCCACGCATCATTTGATATCGGTTTAATTTATTGTGTATATCCCAATCATAGCTATACGTTATGTCTGAACCAAGATAGTTAAAATGTGCTATCTGTTCTATTATTTCATTATTGATCACTATTTTTTGCTCTGACTGGCACTTTGCCCTGAAAAGCCATAATTTTAGTTTTTGAAATTGAGACTTTGAGATTATAATAGAGTCCTAATTGATTCAACATGTATAACCCTAGCAATAGTTCCTGAACAATGAAATTTGTAATGGGAGCTTAGATGCGAGTCCTGTACTAACCAGATGTAGGTCTCAGCCAATATGAAGTATGACCACACGTCATTGCTAACTCCCTCGCTAGCGAATATCAAATACAGTCACTGCTAAACATTTTTAAAATCTCACTGCAAAGAATAATTAATATAGGTAACCTTTATCTTAGACTGCGATGGGCAGGACATGTGGCACGAATGGGAAATGAAAGACGTGCATGGAAGCTTTTTGTAGGAAAACCAGAGGGAAAATGCCCAGTTGGTAGACCAAGAATGAGGTGGGAGAATAACATTAACTATGATTTGAGGGAAGTAGATTATACAGGGGATGATTGGAAAACATTGGCTCAGGATGGGGATATATGGAGAGCTTATGTTCGCGCGACCATGAACCTACGGGTTCGATAGTGTCAGTGAGTTAGTTAGTTAGGAGGCATTGTGTAAATAAAAAAAATCACAAGTGTTAAGTAATTAACTAAATACACATTCACATTGCATTATAATTTTAAGACTTCAGTCAGCAAGTGTACAAAATATTATAATTAAAGTCTAAAGTGATCCCACAACAGGCCCGGAGGCCCTTGGGGTAGTAGGAGGTTAAGGCTCCCACTTTTTCTATACAATCGGCACTTTATGTCAGCCGGGTTGTCAGCCCTGCGTGAAGGCCGCCTTTACCCCCAGAACAAGCGTCTGGTACTCATTTCCGTTAGAGGCTGAGTCGACCCCAGGGCCATAGTGCCGCCAGAGGGTTTGGGTCAGTTTAAAAATCCTGACCCCAACGGGACTTGAACCCTCGACCCTCCGGCTTGTAGTTCAGTGCCTTAACCACTACGCTACGGCGTGCCCCTTATAATTAAAGTCTACGGTTTTAAATCTAAAATCAACACATCCGCGTCTCACTATTATTCTCTATGGACTGTACATAGGAACTGTTTTGTTTGTTCACGTGGCAGACAGGGAATTCACAGATCAGCAGTCTGGATAGGCTCTCCTATTGGATTTACGGTCAAGGACATTGTTCAAAATCCCTTGCGCGACCCTATAAATGGCTCTTTGTAAATCATCCGTCCCGCGCCGTAGCCGAGCGGTTAAGGTACGAAGCCTTGACGCAGAGCTACGGGACTTGCGCTGGTTCGAGTCTCCATGGGGGAAGAAATTTTCTCTTGGTATTTCGGCCAGTATGGGACCGGTGCCCACCCAGCATCGTGAGGCAATTGGGTAGCTAGAATAATTAGCGGCACCAGGTTGAAGAACCAGCTATAACGGCTGGGGGACTCGACATGCTAACCACATGTCACTCCTACACTGGCTGTTGATCATCTACCTCTGTGATTGACACATGTGGATGTGAAGGGCCAGCAGCCGGCTGGTAAAAGGGCAACCGCTGAAAAGTGGAAAGACCCTCAATCGGAATCGGTAAATCATCCTCCGACTTCTGTATAATTACCAGATCGTCTACTACTACTACTACTACTACTACTACATTTTACATAACCTTGAAGTGCTGAAATGAAATATAGAATGAAATAAAATAGTTTGCTACCTGCAGTTATCTAAAAACCGCTGGATAGCGTGATTCATACTAACATTACTAGAATCTCAATTGCTCCAAGGTCCGTTACTTTAAAACAAAGAACTGAGTGCATTTGTTGAAAACCTGTGTGACGTCATAAGGAACTTAACCCAAGACCTTTAAACTTGAACACGCTACTGCGTGATTTCGTCACGAACAACAAATTATCCGCGTGTCTTCCTAGTTGTTGCATAGGGTAGAAACTTGCAACGCCTCTAAGATTCAAACTGTCTTTACCTCGACATTTCGCACTGTACATTGTAACCACGTGACTTCTTACATTGGAATGCTTATTGTGTGAACTCAACTACGTTTCAAACCGGATTCAAATAACGTATAACTTTATCAGATTGAGTATGATGAACCCGTGGTATAATGTCAAGGGGAAATGTGTCTCGCCCATACTCTCCGTATTCCTTGTGACATGACGCATTCCTGTTTTACACCCTTAACTGCCTTTATAGTCTTTTATGGAATAGAAATTTGACCAGAAAAACAAAAAAAGGGATTATACAGACAATAATAGAAAGTATATTTACATAATATACTAAAGGCCAACACGCACACACTATTGAGTAACACTAAGAAATTGGGACAGGAAGTAAATATCAATAAAACTAAATATATGGTCACACGTAGAAATTCAGTATATAATGGAAATGGACAGCTAAGGACAAATGAGGGAAATTTTGAGGAAGTGGCTGAATTCAAATACCTAGGAACAATAATCACAAATAGGAATGAGATGCACAAAGAAATTAAACATAGGCTCAATTCTGGAAATGCATGCTATTATGCATTGCAGAGACTTTTGATGTCCCAACTACTTTCAAAAAACGTTAAGCTGAAAATGTATAAAACTATTATTCTACCAGTTATATTATATGGGTGCGAAACATGGACTCTTACTTTAAGGGAGGAAAGGAGATTGCGAGTATTTGAGAATAAAGTTCTTAGGAAAATTTTTTGGACCAAAGAGAGATGAACAGACAGGTGAATGGAGAAGACTGCATAACAATTGACTACATGGTGTTTATAGGAAGCCAGATATAATAAGAACAGTTAAGTCTCGTAGACTGCGATGGGCAGGACATGTTGCGCGTATGGGGAAAGAAAGACGTGCATGGAAACTTCTTGTAGGAAAGCCAGAAGGAAAACGCCCAGTTGGTAGACCAAGAATGAGGAGGGAGAACAACATTAACTATGATTTGAGGGAAGTAGATTATACAGGGAATGATTGGAAAGCATTAGCTCAGGATAGGGATGTATGGAGAGCTTATGTCCGCGCGGCCATGAACCTACGGGTTCGATAGTGCCAGTGAGTATATTTACATATGGATCAGAAAGCTGGACAATAAATGAAAGGATGCAGAAAAAGAATCTTGGCGACAGAAATGGATGGATTACGGAGAAGTATGAGAATATCCAGGCTACAACATATTCGAAATACATATATCAGACAAGAAATGGATGCACAGGAAACTGTTATCGATAGGATAACAAAGAGAGCTCTACAATGGTATGGACATGTACAACGGATGCCGGAAGACCAGTGGCCTAAACAGGTGTTGGATTGGATGGTGCCAGGCAGAAGGAGAAGGGGAAGAAGTAGATGAACATGGTATGAGGGAATATATGATGCCATGATGAAGAGGGGTATGGAAGATGGACAATGGAAAGATAGGAATCTCTGGAAAGCAGGAATCAAGGGCAAACTGCTGTAAAGTGGAAAGCCTGTATTAAGTATTAAGTAAGTATAACTGCCTTTATATTTTCTGAAACTTGGTCCCTCCTATATTTGACACAGAATTCTACCTTTTTATAAATTCCCATTAGCGCCCTAATCATAGTTCCCGATACCCCCTATGTGAAGTGAAAACATGCAAATTTGTTGGTACTGTAAGGAAGTTGAGGAAAGAGAGATGTACAAACAGGTGAATGGAGAAGATTACATAACAATGAACTACATGGTCTTTATAAGAAGCCAGATATAATACGAACAGTTAAGTCTCGTAGACTGCGATGGGCAGGACATGTTGCACGTATGGGGAATGAAAGACGTGCATGGAAGCTTCTTGTAGGAAAGCCAGAGGGAAAACGCCCAGTTGGTAGACCAAGAATGAGGTGGGACAATAACGTCAACTGTGATTTAAGGGAAGTAGATTATACAGGGAATGATTGGAAAGCTTTAGCTCAGGATAGGGATGTATAGAGAGCTTATGTCCGCGCGGCCATGAACCTACGGGTTCGATAGTGCCAGTGAGTAAGTAAGTAAGTAAGTAAGGAAGTTGAAATATAGCAAAATTCAATACCAATAAAGATTTATGTATTATCATAAGTAATGTCACGAGTGATTTACAGATTATCGATAAATTCACGACTCACGAAGTGAGGAGTAAATTTATTTAGAAAATTTGGAAATCAAGAGTGGCATTTGTTAGGACTATTTAGCGAATGAAATTAAGCTGTTTACTCACAAATAATTATTTAAATATAGTTATTTTAAAATATTTATATATTTAAAAGTAAACGGCGATGATTGAAAACAAATGAGAAACGTTTGGTACGCTTCATCTACTTCTTTTGTTCATCACTGCAATCATCATATTATTTATTGCCAAAGGAACGTAATATTGTAAGAATGCACTCTACTGGAGAAAAAATGAAACACATCAAATTGTATATTAATTCATTTCTGATGTCGTATGATGTAAATATGACAATTATATTTTTCTGGATTATTACCTGGGAAAAAAATACATTTAAGAAAGTGTAAACGGTGTTTTTTTTGTGGTATAATCAATTGCTACAAATGTTTTTAAATTAACTCCTGCATGTGTTGACATTCATGCACTATATATACAATCTGGTAGCCGTATTTCTCAGAGGGTCAGTCACTGCAAAATAATGATATGACCTATTCAGAATGTTAAAAAGGAGGTGCTTTCTTTATTATGATAAACTTTAGTTGGTAAATTCTAGGCGAAACACGACTGTGATTGGTTGTAAATAAAAATAATTGAAATGTGATTGGTCATTGACTCCCATTTGGGGCAAGAGTTAAATAGTCAATAATAAGAATCTCAATATGGTCTTTGTTTTCGATCTTCAATTATTTTATATAATAAGTAGTCTTGATAAATTTAATAGCCTGATAGTTAATTGGATGTCTGCACGGCCGGGGGGCGGGGTATAAAGCGTGCGCGTTTGTATGTGTGTGGAAGTGTGTGTATGTATATATGTGTGTGTGTTTTTTTCTCATATTTATACACTTGGTCTTTTCATTGATGAGTGCAAATGTGTATTATTGTGTAGACATAGATTATATATATATATATATATACACTAGATGGCGGCGAACTTCGTATCGCCTTTAACTATTTTTACGTTAATTTTTCCGTATGATTTTGTTGATTGAGATGAATGTATGTTGTTTGCATTCTCAGTATCATCCATAAGTGTATCATAAGGATTATATACATTTATTGATGGAATATTTTGAGGAGACTTGCTGATTTCATTATACTTTCGTTTTTTTTCCTACGAACATGTTGGCAGTTTGGATTCTTATCACCATCAAGAAGTCTCTGTATAGTAATATCATCTTGTGATATATTATAGTCATCTTGTTTTTCATTTAATTGAGGCATGGAGATTGTTTCCATATGTATTAGGCATATTATTATAACTAACAGACTTACTTACAGTTCTGTTATTCCGTTCCTTAGGACCTTCATATGTTTTAAAATTGGCATTCTTCTTAAATGTAAGATTTATGTCACATAGGCCTATACCAATTTGCGGAAATTCACTTGATATCTTATCATTCATGGTCTCTAGAACTGATTCGCCATATTGTTCAATGTCTCTTCACGGTCCAGTTAAATTTAAATTAAGTTCCTGTCTTTCAGCCAGATTAATTAAAACTAATACGAAATTAATATAATTAATAAAATATATTGAAAATAAAATAAACACAAACACACTTAAATTATGAAATAATCAATATTTGTAATTCAATTGAAATTCGCGGTTGCAACAAAAAGCACAGCCACCTGGTTAAATTATAGACCAATTACCTTACACGGCCATCTGTTAGAGTCGTATGGAACTCACAGATAAGTATAACTCTTTGTTAAATAATAAACAAATAATTTTCAATAAAAAAATAATGCGACTATAAATTTAGTTGTAAACAACCTTAGGTCTTAAGTTGGATCAAACAGCACACAGTGTGCAAAATTTTATTAAAATCGGTTCAGTAGTTTAGGATTTCATCGCGGACAAACAACGTGACACGTAATTTATATATATATATATATATATATATATTTGTTTTGATACATGTGTGTAGCTATGTATGTATTTGTTTATATTAGGATTATTTTTATTATTTGTATTCATTGAAAAATAATGCATGTACGGGCAAGCAGGCCCGTGAGCAATATAAATGCATATGTACATCGATTCTTTGAAAAAGGCAATACATTCCATTACTGCTACTATTACTACTACTATTCCTTGTGTAGGTCTCAGCAGTCTAATTGCTACCTAAAGGTAGGGAAGGTGGTGGTAGGTCTATTATGAAACGTTGATATAAAATGAAACAGCATATTTCTGGAAAGTAGCTGTTTTTTAGTATAAGACAGATTTTAGAAAATAAATGGGAATATAATGGTACTGTACGTCAACTATACGTAGACTTCAAAAAGGCATACGATTCAATTAAGAGGGAGAAGTTATATAGTATCCTGCAGGAGTTCGGAATTCCTAAAAAGTTAGACTTATACGAATTTGTCTAAATGACACAAAGAGTAGGGTGCGTGTAGGCAAACAGTTTTCGGACACTTTTGAAATCCACAATGGGAGATGCACTGTCTCCTATATTATTTAATTTTGTACTAGAGCATGCCATCAAACCTTTAGAGGAGGAAGAAGGCCTGCCACTCAATGGTTTTAATAAGGTGTTAGTTTATGCTGACGATGTATTATTATTGGCCGATAGCGAGTAGATACTAAAGGACAACACGCACACACTATTGAGTGACACTAAGAAATTGGGACTGGAAATAAATATCAATAAAACTAAATATATGGTCACACATAGCAGTACATTATATAATGGAAATGGATAACTAATGACAAATGGGGGAAATTTTGAGGAAGTGGCTGAAATCAAATTCCTAGGAACAATAATCACAAACAGGAATGAGCTACTAAACATACTGTAGGCTCAATTCTGGAAATGCATGCTATTATGCATTGCAGAGACTCTTGATGTCTCAACTCCTTTCAAAAAAACGTTAAACTAAAAATATACAAAACTATTATTGAACCAGTTATCTGGATGCGAAACATGGACTCTTATTTTAAGGGAGGAAAGGAGATTACAAGTATTTGAGAATAAAGTTCTTAGGAATATTTTTGGAACAAAAACAGATGAACAGACAGGTGAATGGAGAAGACTACATAACAGTTAACTACATGGTCTTTATAGAAAGCCAGATATAAAAAGAACACTTAAGTCTCGTAGACTGCGTTGGGCAGGACATGTGGCACGAATGGGAAATGAAAGAAGTGCACGGAAGCTTCTTGTAGGAAAGCCAGAAGGAAAACGCTCAGTTGGTAGACGAAGAATTAGGTGGGAGAATAACATTAACTATGATTTGAGGGAAGTAGATTATACAGAGTATGATTGGAAAACATTATCTCAGGATAGGGATGTATGGAGAACTTATGTCCGCGCAGACATGAACCTATCGGGTTCGATAGTGCCAGTGAGTTAGTTAAGTTAGCTGTTGCCCATCTTGTGGAAATTTCCGTCGTTGGTTTCCCTTTTAACTCCTACAAGCAATTTACTTCAGCATTATGTTGTGCATTGTTGTGAGTGCAAGTATTGTGATTGACGCAGCTTCAAACTGTTAGCAACATTAATTCTATACCCCAGCCGCGGGATCTCCGGCTCTGAAGTTTAGGTTATACGAGGGGTAAAGGGAGAACTCGCCCTCTACTGCCAATAAGGAAATGGTTAAAGTACGAGTTAACCGCTGCCACAACCAGTCACTGCTCTTGACGCAGCTATAGCGCGCTAGTAAGGTTTGAAATTGCTGCGATGTTGTCAGATGTATGCCTGCTAACAGCATACATAAAGCGGCCCCTCCCACTGAATATCCATATCGACAACACTGTCGTGGAAACGTCAGGGCTGGAGAAACAGTGGCTGGACTATATTAAATACTTCTTGTATTATTATGAGTGACGTGTTTTTTCTGTTGTAAATTATTCTTTATTGCTTGAACTTCTTCTTCTTCTACTACAAGGTTTAGGCTATGCAGCCTGTTCCGGCGAAGTTAAAAGTGGAGTCCATCTTCTACGTGGTCGGCCAACATCTCTTGTTCCTCTGGGATTATACAGGAAGGTTCTTTTTGGTATTCTTTCGTTGTTCATTCTCATTAAGTGTTCTGTCCACTTCTTATTATTTTCGCTGATTTCATCTTCAATTTTATATATATTTAATTCTTCTCGTATAGTTTCATTCCTTATTCTATCCGCTCTAGTGCATCCTTTCACATTACGTAAAAACAGCATATCTGCAGTCTGTATCCTGCTATTATCCCTTGATTTCATTATCCAATTTTCACTTCCATACAACAACAAAGGAACAGCCATTGTTTTATATAATTTAAGTTTCGCATCTTTCCTTGTTTTCCGACCTAAGGTTCTTTTTATGGTTCCACAAATAGCCTGGAATTTATTTACTTTATTTTCTATATCTTTATTTTCTCTATAAGTTATATCACATCCTAAATATTGGAAATGTGATATTTGTTCTATTATTTTGTTATCCAGTACAATTTTTGATCTAATTCCATATTTACCAATAAATGCCATTACCTTTGACTTATTTATTGATATTTTACAATTATATCTATTGGCTACTGGCGGCACCATGGCCCTGGGGTCGACTCAGCCTCTAACGGAAATGAGTACCAGACGCTTGTTCTGGGGGTAAAGGCGGCCGTCACGCAGGGCTGACAACCCGGCTGACATAAAGTGCCGATTGTCTAGAAAAAGTGGGAGCCTTAACCTCCTACTACCCCAGGGGCCTCCGGACCTGTTGTGGGATCACTTCACTTTATTAATTTAAATTTATATGCTAACATTTGGAGCTCATTTTCAGATTCTGCTAAAAGTACAACATCGTCAGCGAATAATAAAGCATTTATTTTATCTTTATTATCGATTACTATTCCTTCATTAGTTAAAGCCTTCTTCCATTCTTTTAGGATATCGTCCATATAAATATTAAGTAATATAGGTGAGAGTGAACACCCTTGTCGTACTCCTTGGTTTATTTGAAAAAAAATGTCTTATTTTTAGTCAGCTGAGGGTCAATACAAATATTTGTTCCATAGTACAAGCTCTTAACAGTTTCTATAATCTGAATTGATTGAACTTCAAAATGAATTAACTTGGGATTAACTTTTTTAGGCCTTGAATAGATCACTAGTAATGAAAATGGCGGTTAGTGGTAATACGGAAAAAGATGTTCCATAATACAACCCCTTTCTTTATTTTAAATGTCGTAACATGTCCTATTCTACTTCCTTCACAGTAGCCTCTGCCCGCTCCTGGAATCTCCTTCCTCAAGATATCAGGGGTTGCCGCACACTTGGTACGTTTAAGTCACGCTTATACAGTTACCTGTTGTCTAATAATTAATTTTTCTCTATTTATTTAATTTTATACTATGTCATTAATCTTTTCCTGTTTTTTTATATATATATTGTACATATTATATATTTAATTCGTTAAATTTAGAGTAAATCAAAATACATTATAAATATTAATTGTATTGTATTCATAACTTGTAATCGTTTATATATATATATATATATATATTGCAATTTCGATTTAAGACTATTTTTTTTGTTTGTATTTTTTTAAACCTGGTTGAGTGGTAGACAAGGCCTTAAGGCCTTAACTCTGCCAGGTAAAATAAAGTTATTATTATTATTATTATTAACACCAAGAAGTCAATTAGGACCTGAAAATAAAGGTTTAAAACAAAAACAGCGGCATGAATATATGATAAAAGGAATAAATACCGTTCGTGGGAAAACAAAAAAACAATAAATGAAGTGAAACATGTAGGTACTATACCCATTTCACCAATTAAAAATTGAAAGAGTCGACATATTTCAACAGCGAAGCTGTCATTTTCAAGACTGACCTTCTGTCGGGCGCATCTGATCTGAGAGGCACAGGTTGTCAATTTTGTCCCATTCCACTGCCATCAGACGGCGTTGACGGCTGGACATCCGAGTAGCTGTTTCTTTTTACCTGCTCTAAAGAATCCCCTTCTCACCAACCAAGCGAGATCTATCTACCTTGGAATCAAACATCCACATTACATCAATAGCAATAAAAAAAACTCCTACAAGGCCCTTAGCCTACCAGCCGGCTGCTGGCCTCACATTCACATGTGTCAATCACAGTGGTAGATGATAATCAGCCAGTGTAGGGGTGACATGTGGTCAACATGTCGAGTCCCCCAGCCGTTATAGCTGGTTTTTTCAACCTGGAGCCGCTACTTACTGTAGCTACCCAAGTCCCATACTGGCCGAAATACCATGAGAAAATTTCTTCCCCCATGAAGACTCGAACCAGTGCAAGTCCCGTAGCTCTACGCCAAGGCTTCCTGCCTTAACCACTCGGCTACGGCGCGGGACATCAATAGCAATAGCACATGATAATACAGTATAAATCCCCATCCAATCGCCGTATAGGCTAGGGCAAAGCAGCGAAACCCAATACTGCACACACCAACGCGAAATCGCCGTCAAGGGACAAATAACAGTCCCAGCAAAAGGCACACTGGGCAGCGCTAATAGCTGTCAACAACAGTCAGTCAGCACTACTCAGTTTGCTCTCGACCGTTACCACGGCGGGTTGTAAATAATTTGTTGAGAAGCTCATTGCACCCGAAGTCGTTACATTACTGAAGATGTGTATTTTAAAAGTATTTGCAAAAAAGAAAATTATTTAACTTATTTAGACTAAACAATGTTATATTCTTGAATAATTGTGATAAAAACATAGGCTAAATGTTGATAATGTAAACTATTTTCAAGTATGTTTGAACTGAACCCAACTTTTATAAGATTCATGATTATGAACGTTGAGGTATTATTCAAAATTAAAGCACAAAATGATGGAATATTTACCTAAAAGGTCCGTCTCCTCAAGTTTATTAGTTATTTATCTGTAGCGCTTTCGAGACTAGTCCCATCATCAGCAGTTTTGAATCCTGCTGATGATGGGACTAGTCCCAATAGCGCTACAGTTAAATAACTAATAAACTTGAGGAGACGGACCTTTTAGGTAAATATTCCATCATTTTATACTTTAATTTTTAACCCTTTCGGGTTTATAATTTACAAAAAATAGGTGCCAAATTTAATATGGAAGTATCAATTAACAAAACTAAAATTATGGCATTTAATGGGAAGGACCCCATACAAAGTAAAATCTGTCTCCAGAATAAAATTTTAGAGAGATCTAATCAATTTAAATATCTTGGATATTATCTCTCTATCTGGGATGAAAAGGATATCCCTGAAAAAGTTACTAGTTATAATAAAAGTTTAGGAATTATTAATCAAGTTATGAAACCATCCCTTGTACAAAAAAACACCAGATTACGTTTATATAACACTTTGGCTAGACCGGTGTTGACCTATGGTAGTGAAGCATGGACACTAAAAATACAACATGAAAGCAGAATAACGGCTTGTGAAATGAGATTCATGCGCAGAACAGCGGGTTACACCAGATGGGATCGAAAAAGGAACACCGATATCTTAAAAGAATTGAAGACTACGCCAATTTTGGAATATATTAAACAGTACCAACTAAATTGGAAACACCATCTTGAAAGAATGACTTCAAATCGGATCCCCAAAGCTGTTTATAATTATATACCAAGAGGACGAAGATCACTGGGCCGTCCTATGAAACGCTGGAGGGAAAATTTTCTATAGGATCGTAACAGGCCTTGGCCTAATACTTGGAAGGAAGAAGAAGAAGAATTTTTAAACCTTAAATTCGTAATGTATCCTTTTGGATACATCAGTTGGTTCAGTTAATGTAATATTTTTAATAAATCAGAAGAAAACGAACAAAAATAAAACACTTAAATTTGTGTCAAATTATACAATATACCTAATAATAACAGTTATACAAGATTCTGTTTTAACTGCGGTCCGCCACATTCGAATAACTAACAGAAGAAATTTTTTAAGGGTTAATCTAATTTGTTCTTACTTTTATATCATGTTGTTTGGAGGCTTGTCACAAATTTTCTTAAAAATTGTTTAATCAATATTATGTCCAAAAAAGTTTTCTAGCAGCAAATTTTGAATATTTTATCCATTGGACATCCCTAACAATAACATTTCTTCCACTTCCCGTTGTTCAGATTGGCAAACAGTGTGTTAAATACATTTTTTTAAGCTTGTGCTGATCAGGCACATTGCGCCCGAACTCGAAGGCCAGAATATTGCGCCCGACGGAAGGCTAAATAGTGACTATAAATACAAACATGAATAAACAGAATCCAATTAAAAACAACTACGTCACATGACATAAGTCAATTACACGTAAACTGTATGTCATCTTGTCGTGTATCTTGTAAGCCCATGTTTTCCTTAACAGAGATTTAGGCGCTCTTCCCCTACAGGGAAGATTTGAACCATATTAATTTAGTTACACTTGTTTTCATATAGATGTCATTTGAGTGGTGTGGCAGCGTTCCGCCTCATACTGACATCTAGGAAACCAAAGTAGTATTAGGACGGGAAAATTCGGTAAATTTTGCTTAGAGGCCTTTTCATTCAGGCTTAAGGATCTTTTACGCGCCTGAAAATCTTCAGACTCGGGACCCACGGCTTAAAGTCCCTCCCGGAGGTCTTGCTCCTTGGATTTTTTCATCCTAAAAAAATCAATCGACCGTGGTCGGGTTTGAACCCGCGACCTTCGGGACCAGAGGCAAGGAGCATAAGCACTAGCCCACCGCGGCCGATACTGCATGTAATAATAAAACTAATAATATTTTCTTTCATTTTTTTTTTTTGGGCGCATGAAGCGCCACCCACTGTGCCGCGTTGGAACGAGGAGCAGCTCCCAGGCGGCGAATACCTTTGTGACTATCGAGTTGGGGTTTAGTCACTTAGCCTGCGCTTATTTAGCGGCGTTGTTGTTCAGCTAAAAATTGATGTTGACGGGAGGTGAAATGAGTTGTTACCTTGCTAGAGCAGGGCATCGTAAATTTTCTTTCAATTACAGAAAAGAGGGCGCTGTATGGATTAAGGTCCTTGTCTTTATTCATAATTTTCTCCTTATTTTTAGATTTCTAAGCTTTCAAGGACGTCAAGGAATATGGAATTACATTGACAACATTTTTTACAATTTTATCACCAAGATAATTAATTTATTAAATAAATGATGTGTTTCGATGTGCCTGAATGTACCCTCTGCAGATAGGTCAAGAAAGTACCTAGATCTCAATATTTTGAGGTGAACGAAACATTTAAAAGCAATAGCCTTTTCTATCGCCAGTGCCAAGTAGAAAAAAAACATGCAAGAGATCGCAATGAGGTGAAAATCTGGGTCCAAAAACATGCGTTTCATATTACAACCCCACTTCACAGAGTCCACATTTTGTCGCATTTTTTAAATAAAAAATGTGAAAACTCAAAAGTCTTAAAAACGTATGTTGAAAAAAAATTATATTTCTATATTATAGTCATATACTAAAACTACTGAGGATTTGTAAGGTATTATATGCTATTTTTATTAAGGATTTTCTCTACATTGCAGTAGTTATCCTTCAGCCCATATGTATTTTGCTCCGCCACAAATTTCTGTTCACAGCATCTTCTTTTTTGAGGTCTCTGTCGATCATGTTTCTTCTTACTTCATCCATCCACTTTCCCTGGGTTTCGCCCCCTCCTCCTCCTGCCCTCAGCATTCCAATCCAGCATCATTCTTGGGATTCTATTATTCTCCATCCTCTTCAGATGGCCTTACCACTGGCGACCAGATTTGGGAAATTATATTCTTACCACAATAGTGACACTAGATCACAAGATAACAGTCTGTTAACAATCCCTCTTCATTGCACTTCCTCTTATTCTACATCTTTCGCAGTAGCCTCTGCCCGCTCCTGTAATTTCCTTCCTCAAGATATCAGGGGTTGACGCACACTTGGTACTTTTAAGTCACGATTATACAATTACCTGTTGTTAAATAATATTTTTTCTCGAGAATTAAATTTATTCTACGTCATTAATAGTATTTTTCTCATTTTCCTATTTGTACCGGTATATTTTATATTTGATTAGTTAAATCTAAATTAAATAAAGATATTTTGTACGTAATAATTATGTTGTAGACATACTATGTAATAATTATTTTTTCTTGTAATTAGATGTAAGAAACATTTTTGTATTTTTAACCTGGTTGAGTGGCAGACAAGTCCTTAAGGCCTTAAATCTGCCAGGTAAAATAAAATTATTATTATTATTATTATTATTATTATTATTATTATTATTATTAATATTCGTTCTTCTATTACATATGTACTCCTATAATAGTATGTTTAACACTTATATTTTCTCTAAAGAGAGATGAACAGACAGGTGAATGGAGAAGACTACATAACAATGAACTACATGGTCTTTATAGGAAGCCACATATAATAAGAAGAGTTAAGTCTCGTAGACTGCGATGGGCAGGACATGTTGCGCGTATGGGGAATGAAAGACGTGCATGGAAACTTCTTGTAGGAAAGCCAGAAGGAAAACGCCCAGTTGGTAGACCAAGAATGAGGTGGGAGAACAACATTAACTATGATTTGAGGGAAGTAGATTATACAGGGAATGATTGGAAAGCAATGGCTCAGGATAGGGATGTATGGAGAGCTTATGTCCGCGCGGACATGAACCTACGGGTTCCATAGTGCCAGTGTATAAGTAAGTAATGTTCTGGTTCCTAATTTTCTCCTTTCTTGACTTGCTTGCTGCCCTTGACCAAAAATCCATCTCTGTTGTTAATTATTATTTATTTATTTATTTATTTTTGCTGCTACATAAAGTCCAGGTCTCTGCACCATACAACATAACGCTCTGTACTAATGAATTAAATATCAATGTCTTGGTTTTATTTATACAATTTTTACTCCATATTACTCAATTTAACATCCCAATTACTTTTCTTTCTTCGCCAATTATTTTCTCAATTTCACTATACCTTTTCCCATCTGATTCTAAAATTGATCCTAAATATTTGAGTTTCTCAATTTTGTTAATTTCCACATTTTCACATTGTAATTTCGCTTCGTTCTCTAGTTGTAAACTTTTCGGGGCTAAAAATCTTAAGTCAGTTTTTCTTCGGAAGGAAAGTACCTTGATTTAAGTTAATGATTGAGTTGGGTAAACACGTGGCTAGTGCGCGCGGCCTTACCGATCCCTGGTTCAAATCCTGGCTGTTCCATCGGCGGGTTTTTTATGACCTAAAAATAAGAAAATATGCATCCATGCATTTATAAAAAGGTTTAAACACAAAAGGATGGAGTTTATAATTTAATGAATAATTAAATATTTAACGAGACCAGTAAGATGTGGTACATGCGAAAAGCAGGAGGTCGGACTATAAGACCAATACAGAGATAATAAACGAACTAAAAATTATTCCGATATTAGAAAAAAATATAAAATTATTAAACTGAGTGTTTAGAACATATCGATTGAATGGAAAACAAAAATTTGTGAAGTCATACAAACCAATTGGGAAAAGATGACGAGGACGATCAGCGAAGACACTTATGGACTAAGCCAAAAATAGGACCATGGGAAGGAAATTATGATGATGATTAAAAATGTTATCCTAATTAAATTGTTCAATCATATACAATTTTCAACTTTTCACCAAACTGAGAAACGGAGGTTAGTCACAATCAGCTCTTTCAAGGAATTTCCAAAAGTAAAAAGAGACCTTAGAATAAGTGACCATGCAACTTGCGACTTACACACACACACACACACACACACACACACACACACACATATATATATATATATAGACCTATATTACTGAAAGTTTGTTATTTTAACTTTTATAATTATAAAATTTCTCGAAATATGACTAAAAATAATAATGTTAATAATAATAATAATAATAATACCATAATGATATTAATGTTCACCGCTCTGGCCTCGAGGTAGCGTGCTGCCTTGTCACCCAGCGGGCCCAGGTTCGATCCCCGGTCGGGGCAGTTTTTCTGGGTGAGGTTTCTATCGGCGTTTTTCCTCACCTGTAAGACAAATGTCAGGAAAAATTTAAGGTCCAAACGGTCCCCGAAATCATATGGCCATCATCATCCTTATCATTATCATCATCACCATCATCCTTCACCGGTGTGGAAAGCAACGGGAAGCTACCACACCTATAATTCCCTAGCAAAGTTGCAAGCATAGCATCAAAATGCTATGATTGCAGTGAAGGACCTGCCTTCGGGCAGAATTACTATGGATGGATTAATGTTTATACATGTTTCTGTGCCTAAAGATTTATTTTCTTTCTCCACTCGTCTCTGTCCTTCCACTGCATGCCCTCCAGTCCTCTTGTTATCATTCCAGTTCTCATAATAATAATAATAATAATAATAATAATAATATATTTATTTATTTTACCTCGCAGACTTTACAAACTTAAGGCCTTGTCTGTCACTCAATCGATTAGAAAAAAATAAAAAAAATATTGTTACAGCTAAATAAATTATTAAATAATATTTCTACAATGCATTTATTATTTACAATACTTTAGATTGATGTAGAATATAGAAATATGACTGTTAAGAAGAAATTAAAATCACAATTTTGTTATCAGAAAATCTATATACTATATAAATGTTTATTTTTTTGTCCAATGCCACCAGGAGAGTCCTTAACCCAAATTCCAGACCATGGGCAACCACAGGAATAATATCCCTCTAAGAAAGAATCCTATAGCCTGCCCGGGAATCGAACCCGGGACCTCATGAACTGTATTCAGATACGCTGATCATTAGCCCATGGTAGTTGGTCAATATATAAATGTCTTTATCGAAGCTTAAAGATAAAAATTGACACATCAAAGGAGTCCGCCCCCTGAGATAGGATATCGGTAACATTGACATTAGAACATAAGTTACATGGAGGAAGAAAGTGGCGTGACGACTCATGTCGGCCCACGTGAGAACAGTACAGTTACAACAACACACGAGATGCAGTACAGCGCCAGCATCACGTGCCACACGTGTAGTAACACGTATCTGACCTCCAAATTAATCATCTGATCGGCAATACATCTCAAATGTCAAACAATTTTCTCATACTTTCCCCCGAGGATCAAAACGTGACGACATTATCAAGGCCATGTTGACAATTTCAAAACACTAACCATTGTTATTTACTTTACAAGGACTGTAGATGAGGTTTGGCAGATGTTTATGGCTAGTGAATGCTACCACAGAAAATCAGGGACTGCCAGATGTTAGAATCATTTAAAATGAATCTAAATTTATATTTGTTTTAACTCTGGTTTAAGCAGTATCATCAGGCGTCTAGTAAGGTACTTGTATTAATTGGCGTTTTACCTTTAATTTACTATTACTATTATTATTATTATTATTATTATTATTATTATTATTATTATTATTATTATTATTATTATTATTATTATTATTATTATTATTATTATTATTAGTATAAAGCATCAGGTTCAGATGAGATCCCAGCAGAACTGATAAAATCAGGGGGAGAAAAATTGATGGACAAAATACGCTGGTTGCTTAGTATGATTTGGGAAAAGGAAGCTCTTCCAGATGAATGGAAAGAATCAATTATCGTACCAATTTATAAGAAAGGAGATACAACTGATTGCAACAATTACAGGGGAATCTCATTACTTTCAACTTCGTACAAAATTCTAACAAATATATTAGTCAGCAGACTTACCCCCTATATTGATGACATTCTAGGAGATCATCAATGTGCATTTAGTAGAAACACGTCTACAACATATCAGATTTTTAGTATAAGACAGATTTTAGAAAATGAATGGGAATATAATGGTACTGTACATCAACTGTATGTAGACTTCAAAAAAGCATATGATTCAATTAAGAAGGAGAAGTTATATAGCATCCTGCTGGAGTTCGGAATTCCTAAAAAGTTAGTTAGACTTATACGAATGTGTCTAAATGGCTCAAAGAGTAGGGTGCGTGTAGGCAAACAGTTTTCGGACACTTTTGAAATCCAGAATGGGTTGAAGCAAGGAGATGCACTATCTCCTCTATTATTTAATTTTGTACTAGAGCATGCCATCAAATCTTTAGATAATGAGGAAGCCTTATAACTGAATGGTATTAATAAGCTGTTAGTTTATGCTGATGATGTAGTACTATTGGCCGATAGCGACGAGATACTAAAGAACAACACGCACACACTATTGAGTAACACTAAGGAATTAGGACTGGAAATAAATATCAATAAAACTAAATATATGGTCACACGTACAAATACATTATATAATGGAAATGGACAGCTAATGACAAATGAGGGAAATTTTGGGGAAGTGGCTGAATTCGAATACCTAGGAACAATAATCACAAATAGGAATGAGATGCACAAAGAAATTAAACATAGGCTCAATTATGGAAAAGCGTGCTATTATGCATTGCAGAGACACTCGATGTCCCAACTCCTTTCAATAAACGTTAAACTGAAACTATATAAAACTTATTTGAAGAGAAAAATTATACGCTCAGACCGGGATTTGAACCCGGGACCCTTGATTCTCTAGACCAAGTGCTCTACCAACTGAGCTACCTGAGCAAGTACCGATCTAAACGCAAATCTTTCTCTATATACATTGTAATTCCCATCCATTGCTCAGGTAGCTCAGTTGGTAGAGCACTTGGTCTAGAGAACCAAGGGTCCCGGGTTCAAATCCCGGTCTGAGCGTATAATTTTTCTCTTCAAATATGATTTATCCATCATTGAGATGTACGAAATCAATAATAAAAAATATATAAAACTGTTATATTATATGGGTGCGAAACATGGACTCTTACTTTAAGGGAGGAAAGGAGATTACAAGTATTTGAGAATAAAGTACTTAGAAACATTTTTGGACGAAAGGGAGATGAACAGATAGGTGAATGGAGAAGACTACATAACAATGAACTACATGGTCTTTATAGGAAGCCAGATATAATAAGAACAGTTAAGTCTCGTAGACTGCGATGGGCAGGACAAGTTGCGTGTATGGGGAATGAAAGACTTGCATGGAAGCTTCTTGTAGGAGAGCCAGAGGGAAAACGCCCTGTTGGTAGACCAAGAATGAGGTGGGAGAATAATATTAACTGTGATTTGAGGAAAGTAGATTATACAGGGAATGATTGGAAAGCATTAGCTCAGGATAGGGATGTATCCTACGGGTTCGATAGTGAAAGTGAGTAAGTAAGTATAATATTATTATTATCACTATATTTATCTATCTATAATGTCATAGCCCATTGTTGAGCCATAGCCTCTCTTTTTTAAGGAGCTACTAGACCAAGTTCATTCATAGTTACATTTTTTGCTCATAGATGTCATGGATGGCATGCGGTCAACACACCGACCCAATGAAACATCTAACAGGCAACGAGATATTACTAGGACGCTGATGTCGGTAAATTTTGCTTAGAGGCCTCTTTATTCAGGCTTAAGGATCTTTTATGAGTCTGAAAATCTTCAGACTCGGGACCCACGGCTTAAAGTCTCTCCCGGAGGACTTGTTCCTTGGATTTTTCCATCCTAAAAAATCCATCGACCCCGGCCGGGTTTTGAATCCGCGATCCTCGAGACCAGATGCAAGGAACTTAAGCACTAGTCCACGGCGGCCGACTCAAGTTTCACTTACGAATTCAATAAAATATTGTCACTATATTATTTACAAAAGTCCCGTGAAATATTAATCATTATATAAATTCACAGATATCAATGCGTAGACAGGCATATTCAATATTACTTAGAACTAGAGACCGGATGTTAGGGAAAATACTTATAGTTATTTATTATAGATATTGTAAAAGTGACTTCATATAAGTTCATACCAACGACCCTACAGTTGTTTTTCACGAAGTTCATTTTGCCTATAAATGCCTGTTTCAGCTTATAATGCCTATAAATGCCTATTCGAAATTTTTTCTCGAAATTAACTCAGTATTTCAATGAAATCAATTGAAATGGACAAACTTCATGGCACAAATCATTTCATAGAAGTTTTAAAGTTTTTTTCTTTTTATAAATTCTCTTAGAATATTTTAGGATAAGAGTGGCAATAACCCAGTAACCTAGCAAGTAGATGGTTTCCCCGTCAATGCACTCCCGTTAGGTAAATATTGTATTTTTCCACCTCATGCATTCCTGTTAAGCGAAATAGCCCTAAGCTATGTCCCATTGTATTATGCTCCAGCTCTAAGGCTTTGAGAAAAGTTTTTTGCTTCTTTCCAATACAAACATTGCTGAGTGACAAAGAGGGTTCTGCCCTTTGTAAAAAGGCAAAACAAATTCCAAAAGCATCCCTGATATCTTCGTATGCTATTGATAGCATATGTTTATATTCTTAACGTAAGACTGCAAAAAGTTATGTTGTATTCCATTGTTTGTAAGAGCATATTTTGAATTGTTTAGTGCCTTTATTAATGATTTTTAGTGCCTTTTTGCCTGCCTATTTTGAATTTTTTAAGTGCCTAACATCCAGGCTCTACTTATGACAATGGAATAAATGAAAACTCATTCAGCCACTATTGTCGATTGATGAAATTACATATTGGCAATTGTATCATAACTGGTAAACATACTGTGTGTACGTCAGATAATTTATTTTTAATTAGCCTTATGGGGAAATAGTACAGATTTGATAGATTTATCATTTATGACCATATAATTTGCTGAAATTTAACAATACGTTTGAACTCTATTTTATGGGGAGGAAAACATATGTGGAAAAGCAGAAATATAGAATATAGAAAAAAAGAGATTTTCGTAGCCTGGTGGAGTTAAGGTCATGTGACCTTCTCTTCCACTCACCAGGACAAACATATGTTACATTTAAATACAAAAAAAATACAATAATAGATTAGATTGGATTAGATTTATTTAGATTAGATTAGATTTATTTAGCCTGGTGGAGTTAAGGCCATGTGGCCTTCTCTTCCACTCACCAGGACAAACATATATTACATCACAATATAAAAATCTTAATTAACTCTAATATTAAACACTAAGTAAAAATTTGATCAAAAGATAATATCTAATATACGTATTACGATCTATAATACCAGTTAATATTAGTTAAAATTAAGACTAAAACTAATAATAAAATGTATACAAGCAAGGCATATTAAATTGTCCCTGTCTAGTGTATATAAAAAACAGGAAAATAATGAGATATAGAAAACTAATTTTACGATTATACAATATTTAAAACAAAACAAATAAACATATTTGTTATTCTTAATATTATTTTCATAAATAATTAAATATATTAATATTGCTAAAAGAATATTATCAGTGAGGTGTATAAGTTAGTATAATAGTACATACTAAACAATTAATTATCTGTCAAACTGAACAATAATGAAAATACTGTCAAATAATACAATAAAATTAAATACAATTAAAATTAAACTAATGGAAGAATGTATACTCAAAGGAATACTAGCTCGAATCTACTATACATAAAAAGAAAATAAAAATAGACAAAGTAATAAACTTTAATGAATTTATCTATTGTTTATATATAATATATAAAGATTTATTAAACGCACTGTGTACATTATAATACAAATACTGAAAGTTATTATCGTCTGCATAGAATTTTAGACTCTTTCTTCTTGCTATACAGTTAATAAGGTGGTATTGTTGACATTTTTGGTCACATAGCTTGCAGATGCACTGGTTCGATGCGAGGTGGAACCCTTTTATGGTACATACTCTGTAGTGAAAATCCATGTGCGGCGGTCCTCGTGAACACGTGTCTTAGGGAGAAGTTATTGTTTATATATAAGACATTAGGTAAATATATTGACTAATCTTAATATTATTTTTATTAAATAATGAAAAAAACAAATTATTAATAGGTGAAAAAAGTAATATTGGTGAGATGTTTCTGTTAATAATTTCATTTTCAATTTGTTTCTGAAAGATGGTAAAGTTTATACAGAATTATTTTCTCAAGTATTGTACTAACAGTATTAAAATTATGATATGAAATTAAAAAGTTATGTACCTAATAGGTCCGTCTCCTCAACTCCTGAAGTATTAATATACTCTAGGTCTTTCGAGACTAGTTCCATCATCAGCAGATGGTAGCATGCCAGTTGTCACTGGCCCTAGGTGAATTACTAGCTTACTTGTAAGATCAATTGATTTGGTGTTTATTTGATGAAAATCTAATGTTTATTTACAATATAAAACTATTAAAGTTTTCAAAGTTAAAATTGCGAAACACATTATGAGGTTCTTAATTAATAAATTAATGAGTCATTTTAACATCTTACCTCATATTTGAAGAGAAAAATTATACGCTCAGACCGGGACTTAAACCCGGGACCCTTGGTTCTCTAGACCAAGTGCTCTACCAACTGAGCTACCTGAGCAAGTACCGATCTAAACGCAAATCTTTCTCTATGTACATTGTAATTCCCATCCACCAAATGCTGTGAAGCCATGCTTCTATCTTGCAAATGGCGGCTCCTTTATTAAGAAGACATATTTGGGAATTATACATTACAGCCAGTACGGCTTTTTCCAAGTTTTTATTATTGATTTCGTACATCTCAATGATGGATAAATCATATTTGAAGAGAAAAATTATACGCTCAGACCGGGACTTGAACCCGGGACCCTTGGTTCTCTAGACCAAGTGCTCTACCAACTGAGCTACCTGAGCAAGTACCGATCTAAACGCAAATCTGTCTCTATATACATTGTAATTCCCATCCACC
Organism: Diploptera punctata; assembly: GCA_030220185.1. Classification (NCBI taxonomy): domain Eukaryota; kingdom Metazoa; phylum Arthropoda; class Insecta; order Blattodea; family Blaberidae; genus Diploptera; species Diploptera punctata. The sequence continues at coordinate 4,745,930 of JASPKZ010007832.1, forward strand.
AAATGCTCGTATGAATCAACTTCTACTTTCATAAAGTCTGAATATTCATAACTTCAATATCATTGATGACCAATAGTTTTTAATGTGACTGCTGGTCTATTAATTTCATCTATTAGGTAAAGAAGTCGTAGGGAGGGAATTGCAAGAAGATTAAAATAATAGAGGTAAGGAAAAACTCCGAAAAAATTATTAGACAACGCCTTAAGGCCTTAACTCTACCGGGTTAATAAAGCAGTTATTACTCATCATCATCATCTTCATTCATGGATTAGGTCTGTTGACCCGTTCCGACTTCAGCCCATCTCTTTCTAGGTCTGCCCACATCTCGGGTGCCTTTAGGTTTGTATTTTGTTATTTGTTTTGGATATCTATCTTCATTCATGTCAATCCGGCTTTTCTTCTGCTGAAGTTTATGAGTAAGTTATTTTTTACTAGTAGAGGTTACCAGCCTCTAGCCAAACCCCTCTTCCTGGAGGGCAGGGAACTGGAATTTCGGAGTGTTCGTCTCCTAGAGAAGTTGCCTTCACTACGGCTTTGGGGACTTCTCTTCTCCCCACGTAACCCTGTGGACGGGGCCCTACCCAGGTACTACCCACTGGGCGAGTGGGACCTGGAGCTCACAAAAGGGCAGGGGCGCCTACTCCCTGGAGTTATTACTATTATTATTATTTATTATTATTATTATTATTATTATTATTATTATTATTATTAAATTTGAAGAGAAAAATTTTCGCCCAGACGGGACCCGAACCCGGGACCTTTAGTTTACCGTTTCTCTTAGCAACTGAGCTACCGGGGCGAATTACAATCTAGACGCAAACTTTTCTCTTATATACGTTGTAATTCCCGCGCACCAAATGCTTGAAGTCTTGGCTTCATCTTCGGAAATAGCGGCCTCTTGGTTAAGAAGAATTTTATTGGGAATATAAACACTACTTTTAAAAGCCAGTAGGACTTCTATTGATGTTTCTACTATTAATTTAACACTTCTCATTGAAGGATAAATTAAATTTGAAGAGAAAAATGTTCGCCCAGTCCGGGAGCCGAACCCGGGACCTTTGGTTTATCGTACCAATGCTCTTACTAACTGAGCTACCGGAGCGAGTTCCAATTAGGACGCTAACGTGTCTCTTATATTATTATTATTATTGTTATTATTATTATTATTATTATTATTATTATTATTATTATGTTTATCGAGCTGTTTATTCTTTCGTGTATACATTCTTCCATTAGTTTAATTTTAATTGTATTTAGTTTTATTGTATTATTAGACAGTATTCTCATTATTGTTCAGTTTGACCAGATAATTAGTTGTATTATTGTAATTTTGTTGTATTTAAATGTAACATATGTTTGTCCTGGTCTGTAAATTTGCTATTGGCCTCAAATTTTAACGGTAACGCATCTGTCATGAAATGGTATATTCATTCAAGTAGATTATCATGAAGGTCGAACTGGAGAGTGAATGGATCACGTGACGAGAAACCCGCTATTGTAATTGTAGGTTTGAATTTTGTTTTGTTCTCCACGTGAATGAGGTAATTGGTCAGATCATATTATGTTCAAAATAACCTTATATATATAAAAAAAACTTTCTTGTTTGAAAGCATGCGGAAAACAATGAATGGCACTGTATGTATAATACCATATGTTAAATAAGCGATGGTTTGCAAGTTATGTGTTGAATTTCCAATAAACTAGGAAATATCTTGAAATGTAATAATATAAAGATATCATATGAATTAGTGAATACAACAACAGTGATTAGGGAATTAAATGAAATCAGATTAACACTGAATCTTATTATAGTAGTTTTCAAATAATTTATATAGAAATAGCCTAAGACAAAACAGTTAAGTACCATTTTCTCCTCTGTTTGTCAACCTATTTTATTAGCAGCTATTGAAGAGCTACGTATAGTGTTTCAATAAAAAATTAAACAGTTCTGCCGTTTTTAACCCTTAAATTGACAAAACACGTATTTCTTCTGATAGTTATTTGAATGTAGCGGACCGCAGTGAAAATGGAATCTTGTATAACTGCTATTATTAGGTACATTGTATAATTAGACGCACATTTTAGTTGTTTCTTTTTGTTCGTTTTCTTCTGATTTACTTGTAATATTAAATTTGCTGAACCAACTGATGTATCCAAAAGGACACGTTACGAATTTAAGGGTTAACTGCATGGCAGTGTTTATGGAAAACGTCCATAGTGTAAGAGTTAAATTTATTCCACAGAGCATGTGATGTACGAAGGCCATGTCGAAAAAAAAGCTGTCGTTTTTAACTGCAAAGCACTAAAATCCTTCTAGGACATCCGTCAGCAGGCAGTGGCCAATCCAATTTTCTCTTCTTTATGAGTTCCAGCATTGTTGTTCTTTCACCCACTCTGTCTAGTACATCTTTATTTTTTCATTTTGTCTGTCCATTTTTTACCCTCCATCCTTCTCAACATCTCAAAAGCTTCCAGTCTCTTTTCCTCATTCCGGAGAACTTGTTCCTTGGAATACCTCTAAATGTTAAGCTATCAACCTGCAGGAAGAAGAATACCAGGACGTCCACTCAAAAGACTTTTGAGTAGTGTTTCTCTTGAGGTCGAAACAGGTCAATAAATGACCTAAATTCGTGACTGCACTATTTGTGTCTGTAAGTTTCCCCTTACAGAAAATTCTAAGAAAAGTTTAAATTGAATTTACTATGTTGTCTTCATTCCTCCATGGTATCCTTACCTTTTCATAATGGAGTGGATTGTGTGCTTAAATGATCTCCAGAGCTATGTCGGCGGTAGCATTGCTGCCGAAAGTGTTTCTCATGCCGGACTGTTCGAAGGCAGCCAGACTATAAAAATACATTGGTCGAATGAATGACGATATTTCATCGTAAAAATACATTCGTCAAGAAACATGTATTCCACAGGGATCAAATTTTCTTCTTCTTCTTCTTCTTCTTCTTCTTCTTCCTTTCCAGGATTAGGTCAATGTGACCTGTTCCGGTCTCAAGTCCATCGTTTCCTTGGCTGTCCCAAATATCTTTTCCAATGTGGTTTGTAGGTGTTGATCTTTTTGGGCAATCTTATATTGTCCATTCTGTCTAAATGTTCTTTTCATTGGTACTTGTGCTCTTCTAGTTTATCAACTATTGAACATATCTAAAGTTCATTTCTTATTGATTCATTGTGTAATCTATCCATGCGTGTACATCCTTTTACAAATCTTAAAAATTTCATTTCAGTGGCTTGAATGTGTGAGATATATTTTTTTTAAGTACCCAAGATTCAGATCCACATAAAAGAACAGGAACAGCCATAATTTTATAAAACCTGAGCTGAGTTTCTCTTCGAGTCTTTCGGAGGTTCTTCTAATGGTGCCACATAATTTGATATCGGTTTAATTTATTATGTATATCCTAATCATAGCTATTTGTTATATCTGAACCAAGATAGTTAAAGTGTGCTATCTGTTCTATTATTTCATTATTGATAACTATTTTTGCTCTGACTGGATAAAATTTTCCGGAGGTAAAATAGTCCCCATTCGGTTCTCTGGGTAGAGACCACTTCAGGGAATTCATTCCGTCGTAATATTCAAGTGTATGCACCATTCAATGCTACACTCCACACAAAGCACTTCACTAGCCTCTTCTGTAATTATTTTGCCGAAGGTCCACAGAAAATGCTTCTCTTCTTGTTAAAAGCTTCTTTTGCCATTGCTATCCTCTGCTTTGCTTCTTGACAGCAGTTCATGTAGCTGCTGATAGTACAACCCAAGTATTTGAAGCTCTCCACTTGATCAATGGCCTCATCTTTAGTCATAATACACCTAAAAGGGACATAGCAAAAAAAAAAAATGCACAGCTTTATAGAAAATCTGAAAACGGAATAAGTGAAAGTTAATTGTTTATTTAATGTCAGATAATATGTTAATTATAGATTAGGTATGGTTATGCCCCACCTTGCCGGAGTCACACCCTGTATTGTTGTGAGTTAATTACTATTTTAAATACATTGGATTTGAACACAGCGCCTTCACGCCCTTGGTAATCAAATTCCAGTCCACATCAAGTCTGCGCGTAACCTTGAACCTGCTCGCGCTTTCACTACTGGTCGCGCAACTTCTGTCAGCATCTTCATCTCGTGCGCATTCAGTGTCCGCGCAATACCGACACAAGACCATCTACTGAATTTATCATTTTTATCACTAACATTTTTCGTATATACTGTTTTTATTTTTTTATCAGATTTCACAATTAATAAATTGCGTTAGATTTAACAATTCACCTCAATTGAATAGTTTAAGGGTAGCCATGAGTGAATTATGAGTGAAATTTGACCAAAACACACATTTTGTGTTTTATCTCTCATAAAATTCTCCTAAGCTTCCTGTTCAAGAAACATATAACTTATCGCTATTTCGCCATTATTAAAGCCCTGGCGGCCATTTTTATACTCCCCCAGAACGAATGCCACTTATGACACCAATATATCAAAGATTGGCATCAGATGGAGAGAGGCACACAAGGAAAAAACCCAAAATGGTAATGAGAGTGTCCACCATAGAGTTTGGCACAAATATCCAAAAGAAATATTTGTTTAAACACAGAAATTGGAACTGTGTGTTATTAAAGCAGTCAGAAGCATGAAAAACTTTGTAGCTTTTTTTCTCAAAGTGTATTTTTCAAGCGCATGCCCATTTAAATAAAGTTCCTTGCAATGCAATTTTTGCCTTATTCAACTGAAATTTTTGGCGCTTATCTGTGTTGGTAGTAGAATATTTCGTAGATAACTATAAATCACCAAATTATAAAGAAATTGTGCAAAACACGTTGAAAGCTTCAAGATTCTGGGAGAAAATATGAGTACAAAGTTACACTTTCTCCACAGTCACCTGGATAGATTTGCAGATAATTTAGGAAATTATAGCGACGAACAGGGAGTGTTCTTTCACTAGGATCTAAAAGTAATGAATTAAATATATCAGGGTAGATTGGACCGTCACATGATGGCAGATTACTGCTGGTCTTTAAAAAGAGATTGTCCCCTAAAAACGTATAGAAGAAAACCTTATAAAAGGCATTTCACTGAAGTATGACATGGGGTTTCGATGTTTTTCTTTCTATTTACGTCAGTGCATACTAATTAAAAAATAACAATTGACATTATAAATATATATGTTATATAATCAATTGAGTTGGTGTTTACTTGATGAAAATCCATATTTATTAATTAAATAAAAATAAAACATAGTTTTATTTGATTTTCATATTTATTATATAATTCAGTGACAGCTGTTTCGGTACACTGTACCTTCTTCAGACATGTTAACAAATTATGAATTGTGTTCCAACTGATCTAAGCAACAATACAACAATATTTATTTAAATTTTTTAATTTAACAAAGGGGATTCATTCAAATCAAGTTGAGAATTTAACAGTTTTTTTACTACTTTTAAACTTATTAATTTCTACAGCCTCCAAAAGATCTAACTTCTTACCCTTATCACAAATATGTAAAATTTCAAAATTTGGATCGAAACAATGATTAAATTGGAATAGGTGGTTAGCATAGTTTGAATTTTCTAAATTTCTGTTATATGCTCTCATGTGTTCCTTTATCCGAGATATAAATGGTCTACCAGTTTGTCCTATATAGACATTGTCACATGTGCCACACTTCAATTTATATACACTTGATAATTTTTCTTTTTTGTTTTGGTTTTATTGTTTTTTATTATATTTTGTAGAGTTTTATTAGTTTTAAATGCAACATTAATGTTCAACTTTTTGAAGTGTTTAGATATTTTATTTGAAAGTGGGCCTATGTATGACATTACGACATATTTCTTATTGTTTTCTTTGGGTACAGGAAAAACTTTGTTAATTGCTTTTTTGTAATTAATCTTCTTAATTAAACATTCTATAATTTCAGGGTCGTATCCATTATTAACAGCCAATTGTTTAATAATATTCAATTCATTATTATATTCCAAGGGTGAAAGAGGGATATTTAAAAGTCTATGAATGTAACTATTAAAGGCTGCCATCTTATGAGTATATGGGTGAAGAGAAGAACTATGGATAGTGGTATCAGTATGATATTTGTTAACATGTCTGAAGAAGGTACAGTGTACCGAAACAGCTGTCACTGAATTATATAATAAATATGAAAATCAAATAAAACTATGTTTTATTTTTATTTAATTAATATATATGTTATATTTTTTTCATATTTTCCAATTTTTGTAGTGTAAAATGAAAACAGAGATTAAAAAAAACAAGAGCAAATCTACCAAAATCATTGATAGTTTCATGAATTGTGAGCATTAAAATATCCGAAATTAATCTTATATCAAGGGCAACAAAACCACTGTTGACCAGTGTTATTGAATACTTGCCCGGAAATGAGATTTAACTCATAAAAATTTGAAAGTTGAGTTTTCTGTTGATTAGTGATATATCCGGATAATATCACGGCATGGTGCATGTAAAAATTTCCCTGCTGTCTTCCAGACCAGTTTTATTTATTTTTAAAAGTTGGCATTCAAGCTGATAGTGATCTAAATGTAACAAAATGGCGGAAGAAGTTAGTCAAGTCATGAGTAGCAGTTTGTGGGCTAGATCTGTTTTCGAGGCAACTGTTCAATTGTAGATTTCTTGAAAACTAGTTTCGATACATTTCCGTATAATTTTCTTCTTGTATCTTGTAAGCCCATATTTCCCTTAACAGAGATTTAGGCGTTCTCCCCATATAGGGAAGAATTTGAACCATACACTTGTTTTCGTATAGATGTCATTTGAGTGGTCGTTGGTCAGCGTTCCGCCTCATTTTCAATTCCATATAATTGTTGAATTCGTGGTTGGCGATCCTGTAGATTGCTTCCTGCTCCCTCTAATGGCTAACTGATGACTATTAATATAAATTAATAAATTATAAATTATTATTTTTATTTATTTATTTAAATATTAAAGAAGGTTTCAAAATATCTTCTGTCATTCTTCTCCACATCTCTCTGCCATTCCAATCTTCATGTTCCAATCATTTTTATCTCATGCTGCTTAAAACACCATCAATCCACATTATTTTTAGCCGTCCTCTTCTTCTTCTTCTTCTACAAACTGGCACTCATTCTAGTATTATTCTTGGGAATCTGTCTTCTGTTATTATTTTTACATGACCATCATCATCATCAACAATCACGGATTAAGCCGATGTGGCTTGTTCCGGTCTCATAGATTCTCATTCAAAAAGTTGAACTCATCTCTTTTTCGGTCTATCAACATCCCTGTCTCCTTTTTGTTTGTAATTAAGTATAATTTTTGGAATGCGATCATCTTTCATTCTTTGAACAGGTTCTTTCCAGTTTTTTCTAGATAATTTTATTTTATCTGAAAGTTAAAACATATTTAGCTCATTTTTAATATCTTCACTTCTTCTTTTATCTAGAAGTTTGCAACCAGCCACACTTCTCAGAAATCTCATTTTAGCTGATTCTATGATCTTCTCTTCTCTTTTAGTTAAAACATAAAATTCACTACCATACAATAGTAAGGGGACTGCCATTCCTTTATAAAATTTTAGTTTTGATTCAATTCTTGTGTTTTTAAATATTCTTTTAATTGTGCCACATATATAATTAAATGTATTAAGCTGTTAAACAGATCTTCATTTTTAAAATATTATTTTTACCTGACTATACCATTTTAATTGTTTTTTTTAATGAAATTCAGAATTGAAGTTTGAACATTTATGACCAGCCACAATGGCTAGTGGTCAGCGTTTCTAACTACTGTTCATGAGGTCCCGGGTTCAATTCCCGGTCAAACCATATGATTTTTTCCTTAAAGGGAATTATTCCTGTGGTTGCCCATGGTCCGTAATTTATGTTAATTTTAGGTTACGAACTCTCTTGGCGCTTCATTATCATTTATTACCCATCGTATCATCGGGGTAACGTAACTCCGCCTTCCAGGCGCCCCAACTTCAGAAGTGGATTACAATTAACTCAGGAGAAGACACCAGAAATTAGGAATGAGATGCACAAAGAAATTAAACATAGGCTCAATTCTGGAAATGCGTGCTATTATGCATTGCAGAGACTTTTGATGTCCCAACTCCTTTCAAAAAACGTTAAGCTGAAAATATATAAAACTATTGTTCTACCAGTTATATTATATGGGTGCGAAACATGGACTCTTACTTTAAGGGAGGAAAGGAGATTACGAGTATTTGAGAATAAAGTTCTTAGGAAAATTTTTGGACCAAAGAGAGATGAACAGACAGGTGAATGGAGAAGACTACATAACAATGAACTACATGGTCTTTATAGGAAGCCAGATATAATAAGAACAGTTAAGTCTCGTAGACTGCGATGGGCAGGACATGTTGCGCGTATGGGGAATGAAAGACGTGCATGGAAACTTCTTGTAGGAAAGCCAGAAGGAAAACGCCCAGTTGGTAGACCAAAAATGAGGTGGGAGAACAACATTAACTATGATTTGAGGGAAGTAGATTATACAGGGAATGATTGGAAAGCATTAGCTCAGGATAAGGATGTATGGAGAGCTTATGTCCGTGCGGCCATGAACCTACGGGTTCGATAGTGCCAGTGAGTAAGTAAGTAAGTAAGAAGACACCAGAAATGTCGGGGCATTCAAAATAAAAAAGAAGTTTGAACATTCATATGTATATTGTGAAAAATAAATTATCTGTCTAGAAAGTGTGACATTTGTGCAAAATTTTCGATTTTTTAAGCCATTTTTCGGAAAATTCGTGCATTTTTTCGGATTTTCGAATGCATCAGAATATTCTCCGTACCAGACTTAAAATAATCTACTTTATCATACGAGTTCCATAACCTATAAATTTAACTATAAAAAATAATTCCAACTTTTTTCAAAATAGACCTTTTATAATCTCTTATTTCCAGTCTTCCCTTATTTTTTCTATGTTATAAAGATGAAAATGTTGATATTGTAGGACAGAGTGGTGATTGTGGTTAATATATTGCATGGTGTATTTCATGGTAACTCTAATTTTGGCTTCTTGGTGTGTAAGAATATAACATTTGAATGGAAATATCTTTCTTTACACACCTTTCCGAGTTGAGAACGCCACAACTTTAAAATTAAAAAAGGTTGTAGTGCCTCTTTATAATGACTATCTCATAGACCAATTACACTGGTCAACATGATTTTTGTCTCATGAGTACCAATAGTGGAACTTAATACAGTTTTTTATCGTGTTTCCAAATATGTATTCGGAATTTCTCCATCACCCACAATTTTTTTATTTCAATTTCAATTAATGGATTTAAATAATTATTTTTTAATAAACGTTTTTTCCGTCCATTTGTCCATTGAAAATAAAACTAAATGGGCTAACTCAAATGGTTTCAGCTATGGAAAAGAGATATCAAGGCAAATGGAATCCTATAACGCTGGCCGATTATTGTTGGACCATCAAGAGGGATGCTCCACAGGCGAAATATAGCAGAAAATCGTCATTTCTTACTTTCTAGGTGAGTCCGAATGTTCGAATATTGTGTATTTACGAATGTAGAAAATATTAAAGTGTTTGAAATTATAAATTCTTGTCTCTCGGAACCCTTGCGTGATGGAGAAAAGCCGATTTCATATTTTAATTCAGGAGAAAAATACTATCAGAATCACATGTATTTCTTTCTGAGACAAAAAAAAAGTTGATTTTTTGTTTCTCAGTGTAATTTTGCCTGTTCCTGTTCATAACATTGCCTCTTCCTGTTTGTAATGAGAGATATCTCCGCAAATTAACTTCTTTGACAAGGATATCGATTCAACAATGGTAAAGCAAGAAATGCCAAAAGAAAACTACTTCAAATATTACCACAAAATGTTAGTTCTGTTGCTCTAAAAAGATTATTAGATACTGTATAATGAATCTGCATTATTGTTAATAGTTATTCCTCATACAATCATCTGTTATTGATTTTTCCCAAGCCCAAAGAGATTTATCAGCAAAGATATGCTATTTATAACTGCTAGTAGTAGTAATAGGACTTTATTAGACTGAACGTAAGATATATACAATGTTATTTACAAATATGGGTCTCACGGGCAGTAAGCTGTACATGCTGTTAACAGTCCGTTACAATAAGTAATAATTGGTAATAGTATAAAGAAAACAAAAAGAAAACAATATATTACAACTACATAAAGAAAACATAATTCTATTATAATTACATAATAATACAATGACATTATACATTGATTAAGTTATGTAGAATTATTAAAAATTAATGGTATTGCATTTTGATAACATCTATTTATTCATGAATGAGTGTTGTTCTTATTTTCCGCGTTTTGTCCAGACATTTACCCAAGTTTATTCAATTTTCTTGATTACCATTAACTCGTAGCATGCCAATCTTTCACGATTTGAATTTAGAAATCTTTCCGGTAATAACTGACGTCTCCAATATTCTAAATCGTTACATTTTCCTAATATATGTATCTCGTCTTCAAAGCTTCCGCACATTGGACATGTCCGCATATCGTGATCGTCGCTAATTTTTAGAAATTTCCATGCCCCTAGCGTAAACCAAGCAAGCCCTGATCTCTCTTTAAATCGTAGGTTGAGTATATAAGATTCTTCTCCCCAAACGTGTTTTAGGTCTCTTTGTTAAAAACAGTGAGCGATTTCCCGAATATTTGGCGAAAATATATTGTTGGTTTACCTCCTCCTTATTTTTCTCCACACATTCTTGCGATTTTCAGTCCCTTTTTCTCATATCCATCCCATCCCAATATTTTGGAGTTCTCTCCTAACCTCGTCTGCCCAGAATTTCACAACTATGTTTATTTATAACTGTACAGCCGGCTTAGAAATAGCCCGGAAGTAAGATCAGAATACATAACCTCACATTTGGTAATTATTAAACATTATACTTATTTTTAGCTTCTGATGTTGTATTATTCGCTAAATAGTCACTCCAAATCCAACACGTGGTTGAGTTTTTCATTAGAAAAAATCACTCGCATCTTTGTCGCTTGTGACTTTTTTTCAGAAAACAACCTCTTGTTTGATTACCTGCTGATAAAAACTATTAGGTAAGATGTACTTCTTGTTTTCACTTCTGCAAGAACCGTTGATAATTTGGAATGTAATAAGGCGTTACACATTTTTATAACATGATTTGAGTTTTCCATTTGAGATTGTTATATTTTTATAACCTGGAAGTGTGTAAGAAACAAGGAAAGGACGGGAAGTGATATAAGTGGGGGAAAAAAATCTCTCTCGGTGAAGAAATGACGGCAGATTGTAATGAAAGCCGCGAAAGCAATATCGCAGGATGACTGGAAGATTGAAAGTCAGGGTTATTGAACTCAGCTGGCATCTGCACACATTTACAACTTTTTTTTTCTATTATTAAAAAGGCTTCAGTGATATGACACATTTTCAGAATTTTTAATTTATTAATTTACAATCAATTGACTTGGAGTTTACCTTATCAAAATCCATGATGTATTTAATAAATAAAACAATTAAAATTTTATATGATTTTGATAAATATTTATTTTATTTAACGTTCGTAAAGGCTGTTAACTAACTAACTAACTAACTCACTGGCATTATCGAACCCGTAGGTTCATGGCAGCGCAGACATAAGCTCTCTACACCTTTCTATCCTGAGCTAATATTTTCCTATCATTCCCTGTATAATCTACTTCCCTCAAATCATAATTAATGTTATTCTCCCACCTCATTCTTACTCTACCAACCGGGTGTTTTCCCTCTGGTTTTCCTACAAGAAGCTTTCATGCACCTCTTTCATTCCGCATTCGTGCCACATGCCCTGCCCATCGCAGTCTACGAGATTTATCTGTTCTTATTACATGTGGCTGACCATGTAGTTCACTGTTATGTAGTCTTCTCCATTCACCTGTGTGTTTATTTCTCTTTTGACCAAACAAAAAAATCCTAAGAACTTTATTCTCAAATACTCGTAATCTCCTTTCCTTCCTTAAAGTCAGTGTCCGTGATTCACATCCGTATAATACAAATGTATTAATTTTTAATAAGTTAAATGGAAATAGAATACAAAGCGTAGAAATGAACTTCCTTGGAAGAACAAAAGGCTGCACAAGAATGGATCGGATAAAGAATGAAGATTAAATATATATCCATTGAATGATAAAATCAAAGTATATAGAGAAAAATGGTTTAGACATGTAGAAAGAATGAACGCAACGAGATTACCAAAAGCAGCATTTAACTACAAGCCAAGAGGTTCAAGGAATGTAGGATGGCCAGTGAAAAGATGGACAGAACAACTGTGAGGCGGAACAGGCATTTTGCCTAGCCCGTGAAGTGAAGAAGAAGAAGAAGAAGGAGAAGAAGAAGAAGGAGAAGAAGAAGAAGGAGAAGAAGAAGAAGAAGAAGAGGAAGATGTAAATGTAAATGGCAGGATAATATGTTTTAATATATTTTCAGTTCTCCGGATGGGGACTACTTCAGGGAATCCATGCCATAGGCTCGATCCCAGGGACATTTTCCTAGGAAATTGGAATGTTTTGACAAACGGCTGTCACGAATGTCAAATCAAATTAATATTTATTTTATTCATTAAATGTATTAATTTTTAATAAGTTATTCGAAGACTTTTATAACTTTGAGGCCAGTTTTTAACATCTGAAGGATTCCAAAAAAAAAAAAGAGCTTAGTCAACTCTCGCCAAATTTAAAATTTCACTTTCCTGTGAATAGGCCTATCGCTATATGTAGCACATGCTGATGTTTTGCACTGTACAGGCTGTTCTAAAAATAGTTGAATGCAGGCTTTCACGGCCGGTAATCATAGTAAGTATATTAAGAAATTCCGGGCTATGTGGCCGTGATCCATGACTGATGTTTCTTCCAGACGTTTCTCTGCTTAATGCACATGTTTCCGTACTATCATCATCATCATCATCATCATCATCATCATCTTAAGGCACAACTTCAAAAGTGAAAGTTTTGGCCTTCTCAACAATCCTCCTCCATGCCAATCTGTTTCTTGCCATATTCAAATTAGTCACTTTCATTTTCCTTAGATCGTTCATTGTGTCATCCTTCCATCTGATCTTCGGTCTTCCTACAGCTCTGCCTCTTATAGGTTTCCATTTGTAGAGTCTTTTGACCAGTCTCTGATCGTCCATTCTTATCAAATGTCCAAACCAAACATTTCTGAGAGATCTTATATGGTTTACTATGTTCTGATTTTTGATTAATTTGTTTAGTTCGTCATTTGTTTTAATTCTCCAACAGTTATCAGTTCCTCTATTTGGTCCAAATATTCTTCTTAAAATTTTCCTTTCAAAAATTAGTATTTTCTGTTTTATTGCTTCTTTTAGGACCCAAATTTCACAAGCATATGTAACTAGTGGTCTAATGAGTGTTTTGTATTACCTTATTTTTGCAGTTTTTGATATTAATTTGCTTTTAATTCCGTACTATAGAATAGTAAATAAAACCATAAATAAATTAATTGAAATTATTTATTTTACTCTTTCAATTTTCTAAAATATAGTCCTTTCCATGTAGAATCTAAATGCATCTCAAACTCCATTTCGACACAAAAAAGGTAACTTGCCTGGTTCTATCAACTGGACTCTTCAAATAATCAAAATATGAAAAAGGGTTTGCAATAGCTTGGTCTAATCGAACCATATGCAACGCTAATCGCTAAGAGGGTAAGAAGTAGTAATGTATATTTTCTTGTAATCTTGTAAGCCTTGTTTCCCTCAACGAGATTTAGGCGCTTTCCCCCTACAGGGAAGTAATTGAACCATACTAAGTTAGTTACATTTGTTTTCGGTAATGTATATATTGAAATTTTATTAAAATACTTTTGAACAGGTTTGTAAAATGTTACGTACGTGTCTAAGCTATAAACTCGACAGTGAACACAAGTTGACGTGAAGTCATAAAGTGAAATTATCGAGAAAGTGGCCTCAATCATTTCGCGTAATTCAAAACTGACTTATGTTCTACAATAACTTTTCTCGTAGTACATGTGTAAACTATACCATTTTTTTGTTTAAATCATTATTATTATTATTATTATTATTATTATTTTTATTATTATTATTATTATTATTATTATTATTATTATTATTATTATTATTATTATTATTATTATTATTATTATTATTATTATTATTATTATTATTAAGTACTTAGGAACATTTTTGTTCCAAAGAGAGATGAACAGACAGGTGAATGGAGAAGGCTTCATAACAATGAACTACTTTGTCTTTATAGGAAACCAGATATAATTAGAACAGTTAAGTCTTGTAGACTACGGTGGGCAGGACATGTGGCACGAATGGGGAATGAAAGAGTGTATGTAAGCTTCTTGCAGAAAAAACAGAGGGGAAACGCCCAGTTGGTAGACGAAGAATGAGGTGGGAGAATAACATTAACTATGATTTGAGGGAAGTAGATTATACAGGGAATGGTTGGAAGCATTAGCTCAGGATAGGGATATATGGAGAGCTTATGTCCGCGCGGCCATGAACCTACGGGTTCGATAGTGCCAGTGAGTAAGTATTATTATTATTATTATTATTATTATTATTATTATTATTATTATTATTATTATCATTAATTTTATTATCGGCCGCGGTGCACTAGTGATTATGTTCCTTGCCTCTGGTCACGAAGGTCGAGGATTCAAACTCAGCCGGGGTCGATGTATTTTTTAGGATGGAAAAATCCAAGGAGCAAGGTCTCCGGGTGGAACTTTAGGTCTTCGGTCCCGATCTGAAGGTTTTCAGGCTCGTAAAAGAACCTTAAGACCGAATAAAGAGGCCTCTAACCAAAATTTACGGATCTTCTTCATCCTAGTATCATCTTAGTTGCTTGCTAGATGTATCATTGGGTCGGTATGTTGACCGCATACCATTCATGACATCATTAGAGAAATAAGCGTAACTAAATTAACTTGGTCTAGTAACTGCTAACAAAGGGAAGACTAAGGTCTAATATTGGGCTGTTATGCCGTTGTAGATTATAAATTATTATTATTAAAGTGTAAAGTGATCCCACAACAGGCCTATGGAGGCCCTTGGGGTAGTAGGAGGTTAAGGCTCCCATTTTTTCTAGACAATCGGCACTTTATGTCAGCCGGGTTGTCAGCCCTGCATGACGGCCGCCTTTACCACAGATCAAACGTCTGGTACTCATTTCAGTTAGAGGCTGAGTCGACCCCAGGGCCATAGTGCCGCCAGAGTGTTTGGGTCAGTTTAAAAATCCTGACCCCAACGGGACTTGAACCTTCGACCCTCCGGCTTGTAGCTCAGTGCCTTAACCACTACGCTACGGCGTGCCCCCATTATTATTATTATTATTATTATTATTATTATTATTATTATTATTATTATTATTATTATTATTATGGAATGAGTTATATTGTATGGATCCGAAACTTATAATAATAATAAAAGGAAAATGATTAAGAGAATTTGTAAAAAGATCTTAAGAAAAAAAAATTGGAATAAAGAGATACGAACAAACATGTACATGCAGAAAACTAAATGACGGTAAGATGCGTGATATTTAAGGGAAACCAGATGTAATATGAACAGTTTAGTCTCGTAGACTTCGAGGCAGGACACGAATGGGGAATCTAAGAGAATCATGGAGTTTCCATGTCCCTCTTTCATTTCCCATATGTCCTTATATAGCAGTATACGAGACTTAACTGTTCTTTTTATGTCTCGTTTTGCATAAGTATATCATGTAAGATAAAGTGATCCCACAACAGGCCTCAAGAGACCCTTGGGGTAGTAGGAGGTTAAAGCTCCCACTTTTTCTAGACAATCGGCACTTGATGCCCTCCATGGTATCTTTACCTTGTCGTGGTGGAGTGGCTTGCGTGCTTAAATGATCCTGAGAGCTATGCCGGCGGTAGCATTGCTGCCGATAGGGTTACCCATGCCGGACTGGTCGAAGGTGATAAGCCAGACGAAAAAAGTACCTTGGGCGAAAGACTGACGATCTTTCACCGTAAAAATACAACAGTCAAGAAATGCGGACATGGGTTCATCTGGGGTAAAATTTTCCGGAGGTCAAATAGTCCCCCATTCGGTTCTCCGGGCGGGGACTACTTCAGGGAACCCATGCCAAAGGCTCAAACACAGGGACATGTTCCTAGGAACATGGAATGTTAGGACTTTATACAATAGCGGGGCACTAGAGATATTAACGCGGGAATTGGATAAATCGTCCTTGGATATAGTCGCTTTACAGGAAGTTAGGTGGCCAGGAGAAGGTAGTCAGGAATCAGGAAGCTTTGCGTTATACTACGGGGGTGCAGAAAGACCTGCATTTGGAACGGGTTTTTTAGTCAGAAGGAGGATCCTATCCGCTATCCGAGATATTAAGTTTGTTAGTGATAGGATATCATACATAATTCTAAAGGGTAAACGACATGATTTTATAATTGTAAATGTACATGCCCCCACAGAAGATAAAGATGACAAGATCAAGGATGAGTTCTATGAAGAATTAGAATGCTTATTTGATAGCCTTTCACGATATCATATGAAAATTGTCTTAGGAGATTTTAATGCAAAAGTGGGGCGGGAAGATATATTCAAACCAACAATAGGCAAATTCAGTCTTCATGAAGATAGTAACGACAATGGCGTTAGATTAGTCACATTTGCCACATCGAAGAATCTCATTGTTAAGAGCACAACATTTCAGCATAAGGATATTCATAAATACACCTGGACGTCCCCAGATGGAGAAACTTGGAACCAGATAGATCATGTATTAGTGGATAAACGCTGGCACAGTAGCATCATTGATGTTAGATCAGTTAGAGGGACAGACTGCAATTCGGATCATCATCTGGTCAGAGTGAAAATCAGACAACGGCTATCGCTTATGAGAGGAACGAACGCTAATGATGATTCTGTAAAATATGAATTAAAAAACTTGAAAAATGATGAAATGCGACAAGAATACCAAATCAAAATTGCTAATAGATTTGAAGTACTGGAATCTTCAGATGACAATGTGGCAAACGAAGAAGAAACTGATATAAATAAAGAATGGGAGGCTATAAGAGATACTATTAAATTGTCAGCATCAGAAAGCATTGGTTGTTTAAAAAAGAGGCAAAACAAGAAATGGTTTGATGAGGAATGTGTCGACATTGTAAAGAAAAGAAAGCTAGCAAAAATGAAATGGTTACACGAGCCAAATGAGGTAAATTTAGAGCAATTGGGTAGTGTTAGACGGGAAACCACCAAGTTACTAAAGAGTAAAAAGAGGGAATATTTGAGAGAGAAGATTAATGATCTTGAAATGAATGCAAAAAATAGGAACATTAGAGAATTATATCAGGGAATTAGTATAGAGAAGAAAGGGTTTCAGGCTAGAACAAACATAATTCGGAATGAAAATGGGGATATGATTGCAGATTCTAGGAGTATATTAAATAGATGGAAAGGTTACTTTAATCAGCTATTAAATGTACATACAGAACAGGACATTGAGGAGGATAATTTACAGACAGCAGAAATGCTAGTCGCAGAGCCAAGTGCATTAGAGGTTGAAATGGCGATTGAAAAATTGAAGATGTATAAAGCATCAGGTTCAGATGAGATCCCAGCAGAACTGATAAAATCAGGGGGAGAAAAATTGATGGACAAGATACGCTGGTTGCTTAGTAAGATTTGGGAAAAAGAAGCTCTTCCAGATGAATGGAAGGAATCAATTATCATACCAATTTATAAGAAAGGAGATAAAACAGATTGCAACAACTACAGGGGCATCTCATTACTTTCAACTTCGTACAAAATTCTAACAAATATATTAGTAAGCAGACTTACTCCCTATATTGATGACATTCTAGGAGATCATCAATGTGCATTTAGAAGAAACAGGTCTACAACAGATCAGATTTTCAGTTTAAGACAGATTTTAGAGAAGAAATGGGAATATAATGGTACTGTACATCAACTATATGTAGACTTCAAAAAAGCATATGATTCAATTAAGAGGGAGAAGTTATATAGTATCCTGCTGGAGTTCGGAATTCCTAAAAAGTTAGTTAGAGTTATACGAATGTGTCTAAATGGCTCAAAGAGTAGGGTGCGTGTAGGCAAACAGTTTTCAGACACTTTTGAAATCCAGAATGGGTTGAAGCAAGGAGATGCACTATCTCCTTTACTATTTAATTTTGTACTAGAGCATGCCATTAAATCTTTAGAGAATGAGGAAGGCTTACAACTCAATGGTATTAATAAGCTGTTAGTTTATGCTGATGATGTAGTACTACTGGCCGATAGCGAGGAGATACTAAAGGCCAACACGCACACACTATTGAGTAACACTAAGAAATTAGGACTGGAAATAAATATCAGTAAAACTAAATATATGGTCACACGTAGAAATTCAGTATATAATGGAAGTGGACAGCTAATGACAAATGAGGGAAATTTTGAGGAAGTGGCTGAATTCAAATACCTAGGAACAATAATCACAAATAGGAATGAGATGCAAAAAGAAATTAAACATAGGCTCAATTCTGGAAATGCATGCTATTATGCATTGCAGAGACTTTTGATGTCCCAACTCCTTTCAAAAAACGTTAAGCTGAAAATATATAAAACTATTATTCTACCAGTTATATTATATGGATGCGAAACCTGGACTCTTACTTTAAGGGAGGAAAGGAGATTACGAGTATTTGAGAATAAAGTTCTTAGGAAAATTTTTGGATCAAAGAGAGATGAACAGACAGGTGAATGGAGAAGACTACATAACAATGAACTACATGGTCTTTATAGGAAGCCAGATATAATAAGAACAGTTAAGTCTCGTAGACTGCGATGGGCAGGACATGTTGCGCGTATGGGGAATGAAAGACGTGCATGGAAACTTCTTGTAGGAAAGCCAGAGGGAAAACGCCCAGTTGGTAGACCAAGAATGAGGTGGGAGAACAACATTAACTATGATTTGAGGGAAGTAGATTATACAGGGAATGATTGGAAAGCATTAGCTCAGGATAGGGATGTATGGAGAGCTTATGTCCGCGCGGCCATGAACCTTCGGGTTCGATAGTGCCAGTGAGTTAGTTAGTTAGTTAGAGTTATCGGCACTTGATGTCAGCCGGGTTGTCAGCCCTGCGTGACGGCCGCCTTTACCCCCAGAACAGGCGTCTGGTACTCATTTCCGTTAGAGGCTGAGTCGACCCCAGGGCCATAGTGCCGCCAGAGGGTTTGGGTCAGTTTAAAAATCCTGACCCCAACGGGACTTGAACCCTCGACCCTCCGACTTGTAGCTCAGTGCCTTAACCACTACGCTACGGCGTGCCCCCTAAGTATATCATGTAGCTAACTGTTACATAGTCTTCTCCATTCGCCTAAAGTTTTCTAGGAACTTCATTCTCAATTATTCGTAATCTTTTTTTTTTAATAATAATGGTAATAATAATAATAATAATAATAATAATAATAATAATAATAATAATAGTAATAATAATAATAATCATCACCATAATAATAACAATAATAATAATAATAATAATAATAATCGAATGTGTCCAATGTACGGGAGCTTTGAAGATGAAATACATGTATTAGGAAAATATAACGATTTAGAATATTAGAGGTGTCAGTTGTTACCCAAAATATTCCTAAATTCAAATCGTGAAAGATAGGCATGCTATGAGTTAAATGTAAAACCAAAAAATTGGATAAACGTGGATTGTATTGTTTTCTATTGTTTTTTTTTTTCCTTACTTCATATATTTCTCCTAGACATTATTTTATCGATACGGACTGTCAACAGCACGTACGGCTTGCTGCCAGTGCGACCCATATTTGTAAATAATATTGTATGCTTTCTGTCTAATAAAGTCCTACTACTACTACTACTACTACTACTACTCTACTACTACTACTACTACTACTACTACTACTACTACTACTACTACTACTACTACTACTATAATAATAATAATAATAATAATAATAATTTATTTATATACAAATGTTTAATGTTTACACATCTTTCTGTGCCTAAAGTTTTATTTTCCTTCTCCACTCGTCTCTATCCATCTACTCCATGTCCTCCAGTCCTCTTGTTCTCACTCCAGTTCTCATTTCTTGCATCCACGAGTTTCGAGACTTGCTTTCCTTCTTCTTCCAGGTGGACACCATTCCAATGTTTTTCTGGGTAACCTTTCTTCTTGCATTCGTCGTACGTGCCCATACCAATTTAATTGCTTATATCTTATATAATCTATTATTGAATATCTAATATTCATTTTTTTCATATGACAGTATTTCTTACTTTTTATAATTTTGAACATCTTGCTGCTTTCCTTATGAAATCCATTTCCATTGACATAAGTTTTTTGTTCTAAGTTCTTGTTGAATTTCCAAACTTCAGCTCCATATGTGACAGTACTTCTCACTGTTGAATTATACATTTATAATTGATTTTTCTGGTTATATGTCTGTTCCATAAGACTCTATTCATCATTGCTGTTATTGCTCTACCTTCATTTGTTCTGTTCTTAACATCACTTTCTTGTTCATCCTATTACCTACTTTTACTCCCCGATACTCAAATTCCTCACATCCTCTAATATACCCCTTTTGATCTTCTAATATTAAATCTTCGGTTTTTTCTCCACATCCCATATGATATGTTTTTTTCTAAATTTATTTTCAAACCTCCGTTATCGTATTTGTCAATAATTTTCTGAACATAAACGTCATGTGTTCATATTCTTGAGCAATTATATAATAATAATAAAATAATAATAATAATAATAATAATAATAATAATATTAATAATAGTAATAATAATAAGGGGTGGATTTCTATGACCTAAAAATGGAAAAAATGTTTAAATATGACCTAAAAATACAAAAATATGACCTTATAATTGAATGAATTTTTTACCCATACTATATTAATTGTTAATTCATATACATTTCAATTGTATCATAAGAAAAAGGAAATCTTCTTCTATTGTCCAGCGCAAACGTTTGCTACCTGTTAACATAAACCTTCCAAACAAATGTACTGTGAAACTGACGATTTTTATACAGATACAATGTTCATTATTTCCAATCCCCTGATGACTAGGGTATTAAAAAAACCCCAAAATACGACTTTATCATAGAAATAAGCACAAGTTTGACCAAAGATCTGAAAAAGTGAGAAATATGACTTTTAAGACCCACTAAAAACGACATAATCTTAATAAGAGGGCATATATAAATGTTTTTATTTATTTGAAGCTTAGAATATAGATTTAGATTTAGATTTATTTATTTAGATTTAGATTTATTTATTTAGCCTGGTGGAGTTAAAGCCATGTGGCCTTCTCTTCCACTCACCAGGGCAAACATATATTACATCAGAATATAACAATCACAATAATATAGGCTTTGGTAAAAATATGACATGTCATAGGAATCCGCCCCTTAATAATAATAATAATAATAATAATAAATAATTAGATTGTCAAATGAGGTAACCCATGAATAAAATTTTGTGAGGCAAGTCAGCACCAGGATTTGAAATAAGAACCTCTGTCGCTACAGTGTTAAACAACTCGTTCTGTTGAACTAGTAATAGCTCATAATTAGATTTGTGACGTCACGAAATGAAGAGAAGCAGAGATGCATATGCAATAGTTCAATTACATTAATAACCGCATTGGATAATATTTCATTACGATAATGCATCAGCCGGCTAAAGTTACTTTTTCCCTTTTATTTCTTATTAAATCTTGAAGTCTTTGCTGGAGATATAATGCACTTCAATATTCCCCATTACTTAATGTACGAGTTGTAAAAGTAATGCGTATCAAAACCACATGAGAGATGGTTTATGTATTGCATTTTACATGAACCACATCTTCAGACGGCGTGCAGAATTCTCAAATAACGTTATACATCAAAATATAACCTTACATTTTTATTTATAGTTCTTTTAACCTACGTAAAAAGAAGATATAGATCCAAGTTGGATTAAGTGAAAAATATTTGCTCTCACAATGATTTAGAATAAGAACGGATACCAGAAAAAGAAATAGAAGAAATGGAAGCTGATGTAGCAATCATCCCAGAAACAGCAATTTTAATTATCCAATGTTCCTATTTGTCATATAGAAACAGTGAAGACATTGCAAATCTTCTTCTTCTTCTTCTTCTTCACTACACGGGCTAGGCAAATTGCCTGTTCCGCCTCACAGTTGTTCTGTCCATCTTTTCACTGGCCTTCCTACATTCCTTGAACCTCTTGGCTTGTAGTTGAATGCTGCTCTTGGTAATCTTGATGCATTCATTCTTTCCACATGTGTAAACCATTTCTCTCTATATTCTCTGATTTTCTCATCCAATGGATATATATTTAACTCTGTTCTTATATATTCATTCCTTATCCGATCCAATCTTGTGCAGCCTTTTGTTCTTCTAACGAAGTTAATTTCTGCGCTTTGTATTCTACTTTGCAATTTTTTTGTCATTACCCAAGTTTCGCACCCATAAAGTAATGCAGGAACTGCCAATGTTTTATAAAACTTCAATCTAGTATCTCTTCTTATTTGTTCTTTAATGTTTTTTGTATAGTTCCGCATATCATTTGAAATTTCGACAGTTTCATATGTATGTCTCTTTCAGTTTTTGTGTTTATAGTGAAATTACAACCCAAATAATTAAAATTTGTTACTTGTTCCAGAGGTTTGTTGTCTTACGATTTTTGATCTAAATATTTGGTCTCACAATGATTTAGAATAAGAACGGACACCAGAAAAAGAAGTAGAAGAAATGGAAGCTGATGTAGCAATCATTCCAGAAACAGTAATATTCATTATCCAATGTTCCTAATTGTCATATAGAAATAGTGAAGACATTGCAAATAAATAAATCTAATTGTATGTGTGCCATCATAAAATGAAGTCTCAAGGGAACTAGAAAGGAGATACTTTTTTTTGTACAATAGCGGTTACAATATTTCTATATGGATCGGAACACTAGGTCTTAATCGAACACCAGGAACGAGAAATGAGGTTTTTGAGGAAGGAATGTGACTGGCTATACAGTCCATCCATAGTAATTCTGCCCGAGGGCAGGTCTTTCACTGCATTTTCATGATATGCTTTGCAGCTTTACTAGGGAATTTTAGATGTGGTTGCTTCTCGTTGCTTTTCACACCGGTGAAGGACGATGATAATAATGATAAGCATGATGATGGTCGGATGATTTTCGGAGACCGTTGGGCCCTAAGCTTCCTGACATTTGTCTTACAGGTGAGGAAAAACCCCGAAAAAAATCACCCAGGAGCCTGTCCCGAACGGGAATCGAACCGGGGCCCTCTGCGTGACAACGCAGCACGCTACCTCGAGACCACTGCGGTGGACTGGCTATACAATAACAGATCGAAAACGAGATGAAAATTTGCGAAGATAACTAAATATATTCAAACTATTAGATAGAATTACACAATATGTAGATGAATGGATGGACCACGTCAATAGAATGAATAACAATATAATTTCAAAACAGATTCTTCATTACAAACCACTAGGATGAAGACATGTAGTAAGACCCAGTAAAAGTTGGACAGATCAATTCTAACATGAGATTGGAACAGACCTTAAGGTCTAATCCTTGATGGTGATTACTTTATTATTATTATCATCAACATCATCAATAACAATCAGGGATTTGGTCAATGGCCTGTTCCACTTCAGGATAGAAATCGCTTCTTAGGTCTTTCTGGGTCTCTTCGCCCTATGGGTCTGTAGTTTAATAGCTTTAGCAGAGGTAGTATATTGTTTGACATTCTAAGGAGGTATTGATGTCAATAATTATATTGGTATATTTCGATGGTTTTATTATTGCTGGTCTGTTGAGAGCTTGTTATTATTAGTAGTAGGACTTTATTAGACAAAAAGTAAGATATTTACAATATTATTTACAAATATGGGTCGCACGGGCAGTAAGCCGTACGTGCTGTTGACAGTCCGTTACAATAAAGTAATAATTGGTACTAGTGTAAAGAAAAATAAACAGCAATAACATTACAATTACATAAAGAAAACACAATAAAAATATTACCATTAAATAATAACACAATAGCATTATACACTAAAAACATTAACATTACAATTACATAAAGAAAACACAATAATTTATTATTATCATCATCATCATCATATTTTTCCTCACCTGTAAGACAAATGTCAGGAAAACTTTAAGGCCCGAAGGGTCCCCGAAATCATATGGCCATCATCCTTAACATTATCATCCTTACCATTATCATTATCATCATCATCCTTCCCCGGTGTGGAAAGCAACGGGAAGCTACCACACCTACACAATTCCCTAGTAAAGCTGCAAGCATAGCACGAAAATGCTATGATTGCAGTGAAGGACCTGCCTTCGGGCAGAAGTACTATGGATGGATTATCATCATCATTATGTTCCGCGCCGTAGCCGAGTGGTTAAGGCAGGAAGCCTTGGCACAGAGCTACGGGACTTGCGCTGGTTCGAGTCTCCATGGGGGAAGATATTTTCTCATGGTATTTCGGTCAGTATGAGACCGGTACCCACCCATCACCATAAGGCATTTGGGTAGCTACAATAAGTAGCGGTTCCAGGTTGAGAAAACGAGCTATAATGGCTGGGAGACCCGACATGCTGACCACATATCACCCCTACACTGGCTAGATGATCATCTGCTGTATATCTGTGATTGACACATGTGGATGTGAGGCCAGCAGCCGGATGGTAGGCTAAGGGCCTTCTAGGCCTATCGCGCCATGGAATAATAATAATAATATTATTATTATTATTTTATTATTATCATCATCATAGTACATTCACGAATTTAGGCCATTTGTTGATCTGTTTCGGCCTCAAGAGAAACACCATCTAAAAGGCTTTTGAGTGGACGTCCTGGTTTTCTTCTTCCTGCAGATTGATATCTTAATATTTGTTTGGGTATTCTGTGATCTTCCATTCGATGAAAATGTTGCATCCATCTTGACTTATAATCAGAAATTTTGTTTTCTAAAGGTTCCATGTGTAATTCTTCTAAGATGTCTTCATTTTTTTTTGTGATCTAGTAGTGTGTATTCTGCAGTCCTCCGATGGTATGTCATTTCATTATTATTTCTTCTTCTTCTTCTTCTTCCTTTCATGTGATAGACCTAGTGGTCTGTTACGGTCTCAATCCAACGTTTGAAGGGTCTGCCCAAAGATCTCTTGCCTGGTGGCTGGTAATTTAAGTTCTGACGTGGTATTCTTGTTCTGCTCATTCTTCGTATGTGAGATTTCCAGTTGTTTCTGTATTTTTGTACATGTTCCTTGACTGATTCTGTGTGTAATTCTTTGAGAATCTCAGAATTCCTTTTATGGTCTGTCTTTGAATAGCCCGCAGTACGTCTCATAAATTTCATTTCTGCCGCAGTTAGCCTTTGTTCGTCTACACTGCGAATTGTCCAGGCCTCACTGCCGTAACATAATATGGGTCTGGCCATATTTTATTATTATTATTATTATTATTAATTATTATTATTATTATTATTATTATTATTATTATTATTATTATTATTTAGAATGGAGGAAGCTTCACACTGAAGATTTTTTTTTTTAATTTAGCAGGTTTCACAACACATTATTGCTATTATTACTACCATTCTCCTCCACTTCTGTCATTCCAATCTCCATCGTCCAATCTGTTTTCCCATATGCTGTTTAAAACAACACTAGTCTATGTTATTTCTAAAATTAAAATAATTCTATCAAGAAATAATTGGTTCAAACACATTAAAAGAATGTTGTCACTTACAATTCATCTTCTTCTTAAACTTAATTTGTGGAATTTTCATCCTGTTTATTTCCAAAATCACTCCTCGGAGGAAGACGTATTGGATATGCATTCACTTAGAATTCAATATAATGTATTCAATTGTAAATTCGAAAGGAAAATAAATGTCGGTTGTCCCATAATGAAATGAAAGGACTAAATTTCTTTAATATCCAGGTCATTACTGTCGCAAATCAAATTTGAGTGTGAAAGAGCGTACAAACTTTATCCAGAGGTCTCTTATTTCAGGCTTGTGATTCTTTTGCATGTTATATGTCCCACACTTGACACTTTTAAGTAACGCTTATACAATTACTTGTTAAATAATTCATTTTTCTCCATAACTAAATTTATTCTATGTTATTAATAGTATTTTTTCTCATTTTTCTATCTTGCAAATGTTATAATTTCATTCATTAAATCTAGAGTAAATCAAAATATTTTATATTATAAATAAAAATTGTATTTTGGATATCTTCTTCCCTTGGTTCAACGTCCTCTAAGAAACTTGGCCTCCTTCATAACATCTGTCCATTCTTCTCTAGCCTTCAGTTGTCTTAAATCTTCCTCAATCTTATCCAACCATCTTAGTTTCTGTTTTCCAACTTTCCTTCTTCCTTCTGATTTTCCTTCTAAAATCATTCTTAAAACTTCTTTCTAGCTTCATCCGCACATGTGTTACCTATTCCAGTCCCTTTCTTCTAATATCTCGTACCAGATCTAAATCCCTATATAATTCTTTCAATTCCTGGTTCGTTCTAATACTCAATGTATCTTGTTCCTGTACTACTTCATATATCTTCCTTAGTACTTTTCTTTCCAAAACATTTAATATGAACTCTTTTTTTTTTTCCTGACTATTTAACTCATGTCCGAAATGGTAGTCAATGACCAATCACGTTTCAATGAATTTTGTTTTTCAACCAATGACAGTCGTGTTTTGCCTCTCTCTTTATCGGTTTCTCTTTATCAGCTTTATTTTTTCTGAACAGCTCAGAACATTATTTTTCTCCAACAAATACATAGAATATAGCAAATAATGAACAAGAAGAATAGCACATGCTGGAGCATCAGTAGATTTGGCAATCTTCTCTCTCTTATTATATAATTATCTCTATTTATTTCAAGTTTATATAAGTTATTACTATTTATATATGGCAAATATCTATTAATAATTCTTCAGATTCCATGATTTTACTGAGTTGTTTACTAAAAAAATAAAATAATAACCTATAATGTTGATTATAATATACAATTTGATGTGTTTTATTATTTCTCCACTAGAGTATATTTCTACAATATTGCGATCCTATTTGGCAATAAATAATATGATCAAGTTGCAGTGATGAACAAATGAAACATAACCAAACATTTCTCATTTGATTACTTTAAATATATAAATATTTTAAAGTAACTATATTTAAATAATGATTTGTGAGTAAACAGCTTAATTTTATTCGTTAAATAGTCCTAACAAATGCCACTCTTGATTTCCAAATTCTCTAGATAAATTCACGAGTCACAAAGTGACGCGCATGAATGGATTAACGAGATTCCCTCTGTCCCTATCTACATTATCGATAATTTGGAAATCACTCGTGGCATTGCTTGTGACAATGTCCATGTTTCACTTCCAAACCTTACCATGTAATAATTTAGTTTATTCTAATTTATATGTAAAAGTAATTTTTGTATTTTTTCTAACCTGGTTCAGTGGTACACAAGGCCATAACTCTGCCAGGTAAAATAACGATCATCATGAACAAATCCGTTTTAGGTCACGTGACGTGTGACGGTAAACCTAACACGAATATGGTCTTGATCTTGCCACCGATGTTTTGGTCTTTCTTGGTCCCTATGTCCAGTTGGAGTGTATTGAAATGCAAATGTGGAAGTGTCCACCTCTGTGGTCTCAAGGTAGCGTGCTGCCTTATCATGCAGCGGGACCGGGTTCGGTCGCGGCAGTTTTTTTTTGGGTGAGGTTTTTATCGAGATTTTTCCTCACCTGTAACACAAATGTTAGGTAAACTTTAAGGCCCAAACGGTCCCCGAAATCATATGGTCATCATCATCCTTATCATTATCATCATCTTTCATCGGTGTGGAAAGCAACGGGAAGCTACCACACCTACAATTCCCTAGTAGAACTGCAAGCATAGCATGAAAATGCTATGATTGCAGTGAAGGACCGCCTTCGGGCAGAATTACTCGTACTATGGGTGGATGGAATGTGGAAGTCTACTTCTTACTATTCTTCCAAGATGATTTTTTCATTTTTGTTGGTATCTTTCTATATCTTCATCTAATCTTGGTACTCAAAGTTTTTCTCTCATAATAGTGTTCCTTTGGTGATCCAGTCCAGCAATTCAGGTAAAATAAACCTATTAACTAACTAACTAACTCACTCACTCACTCATTGGCTCTATCGAACCCGTAGATCAGTGGCCGCGCGGACATAAGCTCTCCATACATCCCTATCCTAAGCTAATGTTTTCCAATCTTCACATGTATTATCTACTTCCCTCAAATAGTGAATAACGTTATTCTCCCACCTCATTCTTGGTCTACCAACTGGACGTTTTCTCTCTTGTTTTTCCTACAAGTAGCTTCCATGCACCTCATTCGTGCCCAATGTCCTGCCCATCGTTATCTGCTATGTTTTACTGTGAAGGATAATATTATTTATTTTAAAACTTTATATTGTTTTTGTGCCTTTGTTCTTATTATATCTAGCTTCTTATACATATCCTGTAGCTCACTATTATGTAGTTTTCTCCGTTCACCTGTTTGTTCATCTGTTCTTTGCTCATAAATTTTCCTGAGAACTTTATTCTCAAATACTCGCAATCTTCTTTCCTCCCTTAAACCAAGAGTCATTATTATTATTATTATTATTATTATTATTATTATTATTATTATTATTATTATTGACATGACAATTTATTCACTTACAATACATTATTATTTCACATAACTATTCGCACTTAGTTTCAAGTAGGTTTCATAGCAGTATAACCCTCGGAAATTAATAGCAGCAACAGTATAACAGATGAAATCCTCCATCAAGAAAATAATGCAAACAAAATATCGGGATGTTTAAACAATATTCTTTGGAAAAATAAAAATTTAAGAAAATATACATAAGTAAGAATTTACAAATCTGTTATAAGACCAGTTCTAACATATGGTTGCGAATGCCGAACAGGAACTCAAAAAACAAAACAGATCATTGAAACAACCGAAATGAAAGTTTTAAGGAAAATCGCTGAGAGAGAAAATTTGCAGCTCTGTTATTAGAGAAGAATGTTTTTATTGGAATTTATTGCCTTTTTTTTCAGAATAAAGAAAATACATATGCATTTACATTGCGACGACGGGCCTGCTTGGCCCGTACGTGCATTATGGGGTCATTGAAGAGAAAAAAAAGGAAATAATGAATATAAACAAATAACCTACAAATACAACCGGTATCAAAAAACAAGAACAGGCGTTACATATAAGGAAAATCTATGGCTGCACTAAATCAAAAGAAGACATATCTACATTCATCCACATTCCGTACATTAATATTAAAAAAAATGCTAGAAAACAAATTAGAAAAAAAAAGCACACACACATACATCCACACACCCCCACACATATACACACCGCACGCTCATACCCCCCTCCCCCGTCCCTGCAGACATTAAGTGCACTATCAGACTATTCAACTTATCAGACTACTTATTATATAACATGATTAAAGATCGAAAACAGAGACCATATTGAGATTCTTCTTATTGTTAATACATATATCCTTAATCTACAATTTTGTTATATCTCAATTTTCTTACTGTACCCAAAAATTTGCATGTTTTTGATTCACTCTCGATCCGTCCTAAAAGATCCCAACACGCCACTCTCCCTCGATCCGACCTGAGAAATCTCTCCGGCAGCATCTGTAATCTAAGTTGTTCTGTCTCTCTACAGAATGCTATAATATGCTGCCAGTTTTCATGGTCATCGCATAGTGGGCATAGTTTAATGCCTTCCTCATTTGTTAAATTATGGGTCATCCATCCCCCCAAATGAAACCATGCAATAGCACTTTTATCATCCCCATCCAAAGAGTCTATATATTTCTCCCTTCCCCACGAAAGTTTCAGTTCTGTCTGAAATTGAACCTATAAACCTCTGTATAAATGATAGAAGACTAAACTGGAACGATCACATAGATAGAATGGAGAACAGTAGATTAGTGAAGAAAGTACGTGACTGGACACCTCAGTAGAAAAGGCCTTTAGGAAGACCACAACTACGATGGAAGGACGTCACCATACCCCGGACCTGTAGTGAATGAACACGCAACAAGCTGCCAGCTTTCATGCGTAGAGGAAGAAGAAGAAGAAGAAGAAGAAGAAGAAGTTATTATTATTATTATTATTATTATTATTATTCTTTTACTATATTTATGTTACGGGAACCAAAGCTTTATTTCCTTTCCCAAGGAGCTTCTTTTTCGAAATCCAAATTGATATCTCCATTTTAATAAAATGTGGAACATGTAGATTTTTAAATCTTTTACACAATTTGTATTCTAATTCTCCCGCATTGAAACTGTCATTTGTCCAGTACGTTTATTATTATTATTACGAGGGCGGATCGGAAGGTAACGCACAATAATTATTTTCGGCCTTGGTATTGCAGCTAGAATGTTGAAATTTCACACAGATATAGTTTGACGTTTTCACTGTAGATGGTATTTTTTTCTCAGGTGCACCTCTTGCGAGAGAAGCTTGAACTATGCAACAAAGATGGCGCGCATGCTACAGTCGTCCACCTGTGAGGATCGGAAAGTAACGCACAATATTTTTTTTTAAAAAGTTTAATAGTAAAAAAAAAGGAAAAAATCACAAATGAACTTACATCTTTTACCTACTTTTCGACATAGTCACCAACTTTCTCAACACATTTTTCCCATCGTGTTGCGGGATTGCTGCTGTTGTTGGCCGGCCGGAGCGTGGCGAATCACTAAGGTTCACGCGTCCCTCTTGGAAGAATGTGCACCACCTGGAGACATTGCTACGGTCCATACAATCATCCCCATACACGCCACGCATGTCCCTGTGAATTTCACTGGGTTTATGCCCTTTGGCCCACAAAAATCGAACAACACTTCTCTGTTCCTCACAGGTGGACGACTGTAGCATGCGCGCCATCTTTGTTACATAGTTCAAGCTTCTCTCGCAAGAGGTACACCTGAGAAAAAAAACCATCTATAGTGAAAACTTCAAGCTATATCTCTGTGAAATTTCAACATTCTAGCTGCAATACCAAGGCAGAAAAAATTATTGTGCGTTACTTTCCGATCCGCCCTCGTATTATATTATTATTATTATTATTATTATTATTATTATTATTATTATTATTATTATTCTTTTACTATATTTATGTTACGGGAACCAAAGCTTTATTTCCTTTCCCAAGGAGTTTCTTTTTCGAAATCCAAATTGATATCTTCATTTTAATAAAATGTGGAACATGTAGATTTTTAAATCTTTTACACAATTTGTATTCTAATTCTCCCGCATTGAAACTGTCATTTGTCCAGTACGTTTGTTGTACCACACCTGGTTTATTTTTCGAACGCCCTACATATTATCCAACAAGATTGTCTTTCACTTCGTTACGAGTTATCAGAATGGTTATAGTTTTTGGAACCTTGAAGTCGGAAAATATTTCCCAAGCTCGCGTGTAAATGCTCTTTATTTTCAGGAATGTGAGAAACCTTTCAAAGCGTTGCTCCAGCTATTACAGTAAATGGCCAATTAACCTTTCCACCTGCTGCTTAATTTTCTAGAGCGTTTTGGAAATGTGACAGATAATGGTGAATGACTGAGCTGTAAAACCTCTACGACTCGTGTAACTCTGTGACGCAACCAGCTCAACATCTCCTCCACCCTAATTCCCAAATTTGATGTCTGCAGGGTCGGGGGGGGGGGGGGGCTATGAGAGCGCGTGTGTGTATATGTGTGGGTGTGTATGTAAGTATATGTGTGCTTTTTTTTTCTCTTTTTTAAATTTGTTTTCTAGCAATTTTTCATCATCATCATCATCATCATCATCATCATCATCATAGTACAGTCAGGCCATTTGTTGACTTGTTTCGGCCTCAAGAGAAACACCATCCAGAAGCCTTTTGAGTGGACGTCCTGGTCTTCTTCTTCCTGCAGGTTGATATTTTAACATCTGTTTGGAACTTCAACATTACTTTCAAGTCTCAACTTTCAAGTCTCTATCAATTTTTTTAATTATCAATATACAGAATGAGACTTTTTACATATATACACATGGTCTTTCCATGGATGAGTGTAAATGTGCATTATTGTGATATGTGGTGTAGAAATATAGTTTATTTATATACAGAGTGTAACAGGACCTCACCGATGAAATGATAGGGATGGTCAGGCCATGCAGTGAGGATCATTGTTTGTAGATGAACATATAGTCGCAAACATGTCGTTTATGAATTAAGCGCAGTTGAAGATGTTCACCCGTATTGGTCGGAATTGAATACAAACAATTATACACCTATATTTTTTTTCAAAAAGACATGTTTTTACAATGTGTTCAAACAGTAAGTGTTTTGACGACGTCAAAAAAGAATCCTGCTATGATCGGACGTGCTAGCCGATCATTGCTGCGACGATATCAAACATGCAGTGAGGCACAAGGTCGACTGTATCAACACTTATTGTAAAAAACATGTATTTTTCAATAAAACGATACGTTTATATTCAATTCTGACCCTTACGGGTGAACACCTTCATCTGCGCATAACTCATAAATGACGTGTTTGCGACTATATGTTCCTTAAAAAATGATCCTCTCTGCATGGCCTATCATCCCTATCATTTTGTCGGTGAGGTCCTGTTGCACTCTGTATATTCATTGTTTTGATATAGGTGTGTAGCCATGTAGGTATTTGTTTATATTATGATTATTTTTATTTTGTTTTTAATTCATGGAAAAATAATGCACGTACGGCCAAGCAGGCCCGTGGGCAATGTAAATGCACATGTATTTTCTTTCTTTTGAAAAAAGAGGCAATAAATTCTATTATCAATAATATCGATGCTAACCAACCTTTTGTTTTTTTATATGAATACGTATTTAAGTTCTCATCCATAGAGGGAGGCAATTCAGAAATTTGATGATAACAAAATCAGGGAATACAGTTTGGTGTTGCAGCTACATATCTATCATCTACATCCGAAATTTAACTACATCACTCGATAGAGGATCAAAGAATTCGTTACGCTGAGTGTGAACTTAGACGAATCGCGCGTGGCGGAGGGGGAAGAACCGCAATTTTGAGGTCATTTGGCTGCGAAACATAATTTTCGTTTAGTATACATTTTGACTCGGAGACGTTACGACGTACATTTGAGTTTCAGTCGTAAGCTCTCGTCAAGATCTATCGATTGCGTGTCTTCTTCTTCTTCATACAACCAAGGCTTAGGCCTGTAGGCCTGTTACGATCCCACTAATGAATTTTGTATCCAGCGTTTCCTTGGACGGCCCAGAGATCTCTTCCCTGTTGGAAAATAACGAAGCATGGCCTTGGGAACTCTATCTGAACTCATTCGTCGCAAATGATTCACCCAGTTGTTCTGGTATCTGTGCATGTACTCAATGACCGGTTCTAAACGTAGTTCCTTCAAAATATTGTCATTGCGTTTGTGATCCCATTGGTATATCCTGCTGTATATCTCATGAATCTCATTTCACTAGAAGTTATCTGCTCTCTTCTCCTTTCCTCGAAGTTCATGCCTCACTGCCGTAGCAAAGTGCAGGTCTTGCTAAGGCTTTGTATAACCGTACTCTGGTATCTCTCTGCACCAGCGAAGGTTTCATTACAGAATTTATTATTCCCATGTTTTTATTAAAATTTATAATTTTGCGTATATAAAACATTAGTGTGATATAGTTATAGTTAATATATATGGTGTTAAAGTAAAACAATTGAAAAAATAATGCAATGTCAAAAGCAAAATTAAAATATAGAGATCGTATATGGTTGGATAGGACTTCTCAAGAGCAATCCAGTCGTACACATAAAACGCCATATGGCAGAGTGAAGCGGTGCTGGGAACGTAAAAGAAAGAAGGTGTCTGAGCGGATCAACGACGGCACCAGTATATCTGCAGCAGGGGCGGCCACATAAATAACCTCAAAGAAAATATTAGCCGTTACGTACACGTTTTCACGTAAAATACACGGCCGTCCCCCACGACACAGCCACACACGATTTTTTTCTCAGTACTGAAAGGAAATTCAGTCTCATAGCCGTGTATCATTATTCAATACATTACACATAGCTAAATTTCTTTTAAATCTATATTATCTGGGGCAAATGGACTCCGTCGTGGGACTCGGGGACCACATCCATTGGGCCGAAGGACTCTTCACCACCCACTCACGCGGGTAGCAGGACGGTTCACCATTGACTTTGATATTAAAAATATGTGATAGTTGGTCTTTCATTACCACAATTGGACGGAGTTATGCATCAACCGGCTATTTGCCATTATGTAAGTTCAGAGAAAAATACGTTTGAATTTTTTTTTACATTTCAATCTCTAGCAAGAGCTATTCAAATATTTCGGACTGTATAATCGCTTATGTGATAATATTGTATATATTGATTCATACAGCATGAGTAATAGTACATTATGATGTGTGGTTGGGAAATGGTTTTTACAGAAATGAGGAAATGTTTAAAAACCGAACGATAGGGACGTTTTTAATTTCAGAGATTCTGTAAAACACTTCACAAACGTGCGTTGTACATTATTTTTGCGCGATGGTGTTTTTAAAATAATAAATAATAGTAAAATAATATATTTGTCGGAAATATTTACGTTCATTTTAAATAACTGACTAACGTTAACAGTGTGGGCAATATGTATTAGCTCAGACTATAGCAGACCGTGATACCAATCAGTTATGAAATGACGGAAAGTACGTATTTATTGTTTTATATTGTTTCAAATAAAGTTCAGTTCATTTAAATGCAGTGAGTTGTTTCGTATAATGTATATTAACACTATCTTTTGGATATATTTTTGTATATACACTGTACGTAGTATACATAAAGGGCAGTGGTTTTACTTCCCTCACAAGGTTTGTAATATGTTATATTACAGTATGGTTATTTAGGTTGGCAATCCCGAAATGTAGGAAGTTGAACTTTCAATCTTAGTCATTATTGCTGTAAGTACGACAAAACGCACTATCGCGCAAACGAATATTATATTCTTTTTAAAGGCCAATATTTCAATATTGCATTTAGACGTAATGAGAATTAAGTCATAAACGTTCTGCGTCAATCAGTTAAGCGCTGTAAGAGGACGTTTACACTGTTGATGCGTATAAGTATGGGATATTTTATCATCTATCAATCAGCCAAGTATCAGGGTAATGTGTATACATTGTTGATGTAAAACATTTTATCATAATTTAGTAGTGTTTATATGCACAATACACGTACGGAGGGTTGTTTCCGATCTCTGATAACGATTTGCCAAGTAGATTGTGACGTTAGAGTGTGAGTCATCAGGGCAGGAGCGTGCGAGGTGATCAAACAAGTCAGTGTGCTGCTTCTGTTACACTCGCACGCGTGTTGTTCTCATAATGCCTAAGAAGATAGAACCGTTTTGGGAAGGGTACATTACTGCCCTTTCCGACGCTAATTATAGTTATTCCGCGATTATTGAGGCTTGCAAAAACGTAATTTTATGGTGTCAAAGTGTGGAATTAGCTCAGTGCTTAATAAAAAGGGAAAGGGTCGCTTGGGATTAATTCCAAAAGGAAAAACACGGGCAAATCCACGACCTGCTACCACCCGCACCCCAAATTTAATCAGAAAGGTCAAGGTCCTTATCTCTGATGGTAACCCTGCCACACAAAGGGTGATTGCAAACAGATTGGGAATATCCCTTAAAACTATAAACACCATAATAAACAAATATTTAAACATAGAGAAGCGCCACAAAAGTAGGGTTCATAAATTGTTGCCAGGTCACATTGCCGAATGCCGCACCAACAGCAGGAAACTATGAAAAGCACCTGATAGGAGAAAAATGGAAATTGTTGGTCACACTTGATGAAGCATATGTTTATCTAGGAGACTGAAACAAACCCCGGGCAATTTACTATAGAGAAAGGGGCGAAAAAAAATTTCAATAGTGGTATGCCGAATGCAGAGAAAGTTTCTCCAAGTGATTTATGGTCATCGCGGAATATTGCTACAATGAAAAACTGACCATTCGTAGAGTAGCTAAAAATGCCAAAATCAACTCCCAGTACTACCAGAAAGGAGTTCTTACCCCAATTTACCCGACTGAGATCCCAGCTCTCTATGGTACAGACAAAAACCAAGTCTGGGTGCACCAAGACAAAGCCTCCTGTCACATTTCGGGTTTAACCCTGATATTCCTGGAGAAATGGAGCAGGAAACTGGAATACATGCTATTCCATTCAGCAACATCCCAGTGAAGTCTCTGATGCATCACCGATGGACTTTGTGTCTTTGGACTCTTCAAAAGGGCACTGGGAAACAGGCGTCCTCGAACAATAGACGGTCTCTGGAAAGCATATAAAGAGGTGTGGGAACTTCTAGACATGGCTGTGCTGCGTAAGAGTCTTCTGCAGCGGAAACTTCGATGCCGAACCATAGCTCGGGTGAAGAGTCATCAATTAGAGCATGCTCGATGGTGGAGACACGACTTTTCTTAAGGTAAAACTTAAAAATAATTTCTTATCAGAGATCAGAAACAACCCTCCTTATTATTGATATGTGTTTATATATTGTATTGTTTTGTAATATATCATACGTATGTAATTATGACGTGCATGTTAAATGAATACTATTTTCTAAATAAATCCAATTTATTCATACAATTACAGTACATACGAAAAAAAAAAACATAAAAACAGGCATGCTGTAACAAATATTTTGAACTTTTATAGGAATAAATCACTATGAGGTTTAATGTAAGATAAATTAAAAATGTTTCATACCTCTCCTCATATATATCTTCTAAGTAGATCGCGATTTCAAGGCCATTGCGGCCTCATCCTCAGTACCATCTTGATGACTGATGTTATGTCGATCGGAAGAACTACTTCTTCTTGAAGAAAAAGTGGTTCTTCCGAAAGAAGAATTGGTTCTTCCGATCGACATAACATCAGTCATCAAGATGGTACTGAGGATGGGGCCGCAATGGCCTTGAAATCGTGATCTACTTAGACGACTGGTTATGAGGAGAGGTATGAAGCATTTTAATTTATCTTATGCAGTAACAATTTTGTGAAATTAATTTTCTACTCCTTAGAGTAAAAAATACCCTTCAATTTTTACACTAAATTTTTATTTTTGAATTTTACTGCGTTTTAAACGGTATATACATGACTAATAATAAGCTTATGTAACTGTAAACAATATTTAAAATCAGCAGAACAACAGAAAATAATACAAATAATTTATCTCATATTTTTAATATGAATTATTCACATTGAAAATATATATCCATCCATCCATAGTAATAGCGCCGTAGCCGAGTGGTTAAGGCAGGAAACCATGGCGCAGAGCTACGGGACTAGCGCTGGTTCGAGTCTCCATGGGGGAAGAAATGTTCTCATGGTATTTCGGCCAGTATGGGACCGGTGCCCACCCAGCATCGTGACTGACATGTGGATGTGAGGGCAGCATCCGGCAGGCAGACTAAGGGCCTTCTAGGCCTGTCGCGCCAGGAGTTTTTTATCCATAGTAATTCTGCCCGAAGGCATGTCTTTCACTGCAATCATAGCATTTTCATACTACTTGCAGCTTTACTAGGGAATTGTAGGTGTGGTAGCTTCCCGTTGCTTTCCACACAGGTGACGGATGATGATGATAATGTTAAGGGTGAAGATGATGATGATGGCCATATGATTTCGGGGACCGATTGGGTCTTAAAGTTTTCCTGACATTTGTCTTAGAGGTGAGGAAAAACCCCGATAAAAACCTTACCCAGAAAAACTGCCCCGACCGGGGATCGAACCCGTGCCTGCTGCGTGAGAAGGCAGCACGCTACCTCGAAAACACAGCGGAGGGCGAAAATATAAATAGACCTACATTAAAATTATCATAGAACATATTTAGAAAAATATACAATTTTAATTTCACACAAAAAAAATAGAAAAACGCATTTTACTAACTGATAAACAGTGGTTATCCTAACCCCGTCACCAATTACAATGATCTCTGAATTGACAAGCGCCTGATTATTTTTATATTTATGTTCATAAAATAGGAGTATATGGACTTCATGTACGAAAAATATAATTATGATTCAGGTAATAAATAAAACTTTTACATACCTGCAGTGAGACAGAAAATACCTTTCTATTTTCAGGGCGGTTCTTACAAACCATATCTACAATTTTCTGAGCTCTGGATGTCATTGTAACATTAAAAAATCACACTGACTTGACAATCTTCACCATTTATTGTAGCGCCAAACCAACAATACTCAGTTATGCATCAACAATATAAGAGCGGGGACATTTGGCGCTAAGCTGCATGATGTAAAATTTAGATTAGTATTTATGAAGATCTGCCCACCGCAGTCTACGAGACTAAACTGTTCTTATCCCAGCAGGTTTCCTATAAAGATCATGTAGTTTAATGTTATGTAGTCTTCTCCATTCACCTGTCTGTTCATCTCTCTTTGGTCCAAAAATGTTCTTAACCTATTCGCTTCAGAGTTAAATGCTCAATGCATTTTGTCGGAAACCGGATTTAAGTTACCATAAATTATATTGTCTATTTCAGATAATCAAAACTAACAAAATATAATGGTACTTGAGGTCACAGTAAGGGTGAAGACCAAAACACATTCCTCTACTATTCATAAATGTTAAGAAAAGATTACCCTGCTAAGGGATGTACAAAATATTGCAAAATATATGAGAGGCATAGTTAAGCGAGTGTAGCTCGTCTTTTGAGTTGAAGGTCATTTAACTACCGGCGAGTCTACCTCGTCTTTTGAGGCGAATGGGTTAAGAACATTATTCTGAAATATTCGTATTCGTTTGTTCTCCGTTAAAGTAAGAATCCTTATTTTCGCATCAATATAACTGGAAGAATAACGGTTTTATAGCCTATTTTCAGTTTAACGTTTTTTTTAAAGGAGTTGGGACTATAGAGTCCTTGTAATGCATAATAGCATGAATTTCCACTATTTAGCCTATGTTTAATTTATGCAAATCAGTCCTATTTATGATTATTGTTCTTAGGTATTTGAATCCAGCCATTTCTTCAAAATGTCCCTTTTTTATTAACTTTCTACTTCCATTATATAACGTGTTTATATATGTGAACAAATTTAATTTTATTGATGTTTACTTCCATTCCCAAATATCTTAATGTTACTCATTAGAGTGTGTATGTTGGCCCTTAGTAGGCTATTTCCTCGATATCGCCTAATAGCACTGTTCAACATGATTGTTGTCTCATTAGTGCCAATAGTTGTACTTAATGCAGTTATTTATCGTGTTTTCGAATATGTATTCGGAATTTCTCCATCACCACAGCTTTTTCTATTTCAATTTCAATTAATGGATTTAAATAATTATTTTTTAAAACTTTTTTCGTCCATTTGTCCATTGTAAAATAAAACCAAATGAGCTAACTCAAGAGATTTCAGCTATGGAAAAGAGATATCAAGGCAAATGGAATCCTAATATGCTGGCCAATTATTGTTGGACCATCAAAAGGGATGCTCCACAGGCGAAATATAGCAGAAAATCGTCATTTTTTACTTTCTTGGTGAGTCCAAATGTTCGAATATTGTGTAGTTACGAATGTAGAAAATGTTAAACTGTTTGAAATTATAAATTCCTGTCTCTCGGGAACCTTGCGTGATGGAGAAAACCCGATATCATATTTGAATTCAGGAGAAAAAATACTATCAAAATCACTTATTTTTCTTTCTGAGGCAAAAACAAAAAGTTTATTTTCTTTGTTGCTCAGTGTAGTATTACATCATCAGCATAAACTAACAGCTTATTAATATCATTGACTTGTAGGCCTTCACCATCCTATAAATATTTAATGGCATGCCCTAGTATAGAAATGAATAGCAGAGGAGATAGCTAATCTGCTAGCTTTAACCCATTATGAATTTCAAACTAATCTGAAAACTATTTGCCTACTCGCACTCTATTTGTTCCATTTACGTACATTCTAATAAGTTTAAGTTTTTTAGGAATTCCGAACTCAAGCAGGATACTATATAACTTCTCCCTCTTAATTAATTTTTTTGTCTATATATAGTTGATGCACAGTGCTATTATATTCCCACATAGAAATACGTTATATAATGGAAATGGACAGTTTAATGACAGAAGAGGGAAATTTTGAAGAATTGGCTGAATTCAAATACTTAGTAACAATAGTTACAGTAATGAGGTGCTTAAAGAAATTAAATATAGCCAGAATTCTGGATATGCACGCTGTTATGCATTGCATGTACTCTAGTCGTCCCAACTTCTCTCAAAAATGTTAAATTGAAAATATATCCGATTGAGGGTCTTTCCACTTTTCAGCGGTTGCCCTTTTACCAGCCGGCTGCTGGCCCTTCACATCCACATGTGTCAATCACAGAGGTAGATGATCAACAGCCAGTGTAGGGGGTGACATGTGGTTAGCATGTCGAGTCCCCCAGCCGTTATAGCTGGTTCCTCAACCTGGAGCCGCTACTTATTGTAGCTACCCAATTGCCTCACGATGCTGGGTGGGCACCGGTCCCATACTGGCCGAAATACC
This sequence comes from Diploptera punctata, assembly GCA_030220185.1. Lineage (NCBI taxonomy): Eukaryota > Metazoa > Arthropoda > Insecta > Blattodea > Blaberidae > Diploptera > Diploptera punctata. Next base: position 4,786,646 of record JASPKZ010007832.1, read on the forward strand.
ATGAGAAAATTTCTTCCCACATGGAGACTCGAACCAGCGCAAGTCCCGTAGCTCTGCGCCAAGGCAAATTGAAAATATATAAAACTGTTATTATCCCAGTTATGTTATACGGATGCGAAAATATGGATTCTTGCTCTAAAGGAGGAGAACAGATTTCGAGTATTTGAGAATAAAGGTCTTAGGGAAAAAAAAATGACCGAAGAGATTTGGGCTGGCGATACATAATAAGAATTTTTAAGTCTCTTAGACTGCGATGGGAAGGGCATGTAGCACGAATGGGAAATGGAAGATGAGCATGGAAGCTTCTTGTAGGAAAACCAGAGGGAAAACGCCTAGTTGGTGGACCAAGAATGAGGTGGGAGAATAATATTAACTATGATTTGAGGGAAGTAGATTATACAGGAAATGATTGGAAAAATATTAGCTCAGGATAAGGATGTGTGGAGAGCTTATATCCGCGTGACTATGAACCTATAGGTTCGATAGTCCCATTGAGATTGAGTTAGTTTGTTTATGTCTTTTTTGTTGCTCTCTTTATTGTAATGAATTGTGGTGTGTGACATTTATGACCCTTTTCCTGCTGTGTTTAAGTACAAACGTCCTGCCTGTAATTATGTACATGTTATGAAGAAAGCGTTTAATGTGATTTTAAATGTTATGTTACATACTTTAAAATTGATGCATTACTTCTAATACTTTGTAATGCTGTAGGTCCTACAGAACTAGAGTATTTGCATGTTTACTACGAAATTATCGCGATTATTCCTTGTTCCAGAACTTTCTTCTTCTTTAGTGTAATGAAAAATTAAAATGACTATTTAAAAACTTAATTTTTAAACTGGAAAGTAGAATATATAGTTTTAAAAGTTTCAGTAATATATTTTTTATACATTTACAAACAATAAAATAATATACAGAGTGTCCAAAAAGTAACTAACCATTTCTGGAAAGGAGCAGTTTAATTCAAATCAAATGTTTTTAGTATCAAAGAAGACACTGTAATTGGACGAAATCACTTCAGTTCGACATAACTGCCCTCCATATCGAAGCAGGATTGCCATATCTCCTAAACATATGACCCAACATTGTTGGGTAATTGTACGCATCGACGCCGAAATGCGATCACGCAGATGTTGCACATCCCTAATCTGACCTTGTAAACCTGACTCTTGATGTAATCCCATGCAAAGAAGTCCAAGGGCGTTAGATCAGGCGAGCGTGCTGCCCAGGTCCGTAGTGAGCCTCGTCCAATCCAGCGTCCTGGGAACATTTGGTTGAGGTAATCACGCACAATGTGCTCAAAATGTGGTGGAGCGCCGTCTTGTTGGAACACCACCGAATCCAGAATGTTGTAGGGAAACAATTAAGGCTCCAGGAATAGCTCAAGTATGTCCAGGTACGATATTGAATTGACTGTTGCTTCAGCAAAAAAAGAATGGGCCGTAAATGCGCTCTTGAGTTAGGCCCAACCATACGCTCACCTTTGGAGTGTTATGTTCCAGTTCCATGGCGATGTTTGGTTGTTCATCAGCCCATATCCTGCTGTTGTGGCGATTGACGAGGCCACAGGTATGAATGGTAGCCTCACCACTGAATAGGACGTGTGCCAATAAATCTTCAGGGTTTTACTGCCTCAATTAAATCGTGGCACATGGCCATGCGTGCCGTATAGTCTTCAGGTTCAAGATGATGGAGCACCTGGATGTGGTAAGCCTTTTTCTTCAGTACGAAGTGCAAGATTTGCCACGAGATTTTAGGACGTCGTGTTCCCAACTGAGACGACGTACCGACGCTTTGGACTCTGCTCGATCGCCTGTCGTATGGTCTGCAAGTTTCCTGTGATGTCAATGGCCTGGTTATTCGCGTTGGGGCTTCTGTTCGGTGCCATTGGCGAAACCGTTCTTGTACTTCAGCGAAGGCAGTTCATTGAGTCTCCAACTTACGACGTCTATTCGTTGTTGTATGGTCAACATATTTCAGATTACCTACAATAGAAAGTAAAAAAATAGTGTTTTCTCAGAAATGGTTAGGGACTTTTCGAACACCGTGTATATCAGCAGCACAAAAATCCTGGGTGGGTCAAGGCTTCCTGTATAATTTATTTCCAGGCTTCTCTATCTCTGGTAACCGTCCCACCATTTCTTGAGTTTTTTTAAGATTTGACATCTTGTAGTGCTCCATCCATCTATTCATCTCAAATTCGGTCTTCCTGTTCTCCGTCTTCCTTCTGGCTTACGGTCTATAATTCTTCTAACTACTTTATTTTTGGTCATTCTCTGCTTATATCGTTCACAATTTAGTCTGTTTACTTTAATATATGTAATGATATCAGATACTGGAAGTTAATATCAATAAAACTAAATATATGGTCACACGTAGAAATACATTATATAATGGAAATTGACAGCTAGTAACAAATGAGGGAAATTTTGAGGAAGTGGCTGAATTCAAATACCTAGGAACAATAATCACAAATAGGAATGAGATGCACAAAGAAACTAAACATAGGCTCAATTCTGAAAATGCGTGCTATTATGCATTGCAGAGACTCTTGATGTTCCAACTGCTTTCAAAAAACGTTAAACTGAAGATATATAAAACTATTATTCTACCAGTTATATAATATGGATGCAAAACATGGAGTCTTACTTTAAGGGAGGAAAGGAGATTACGAATATTTGAGAATAAAGTTCTTAGGGAAATTTTTGGACAAAGAGAGATGAACAGATAGGTGAATGGGGAAGACTTCATAACAGTGAACTACATGGTCTTTATAGGAAGCCAGATATAATAAGAACAGTTAAGTCTCATAGACTGCGATGGGTAGGGACATGTGGCACGAATGGGGAATGAAAGACGTGCTTGGAAGCTTATTGTAAAAAAACTAGAGGGATAACGCCCAGTTGGTAGACCAAGAATGAGGTGGCAGAATAACATTAACTATGATTTGAGGGAAGTAGATTATACAGGGGATGATTGGAAAACATTAGCTCAGGATAGGGATGTATGGAGAGCTTATGCCCGCGCGGCCATGAACCTATGGGTTCGATAGTGCCAATGAATTAGTTAGTTAATGATATCTGATGATAACAGAGTTAAATATATATCCACTGAATGATAGAATCAAGGAATATAGAGATAAATGGTTTAGACATGTAGAAAGATTGAATGTAAGAAGATTACCAAAAGCAGCATGTAACTACAAGTCAAGAGGTTCAAGGAATGTAGGAAGACTAGTAAAAAGATGGACAGAACAACTGTGAGGCGGAACAGGCAATTTATCTAGCCGGTGAAGTGAAGGAGAAGAATAAGAAGATATCTTGTCATTTATAGAACTCATTGTATTCCCGTTATTTGTCATTTGTCACTCTCCATTTTAATAAGTAGGCCCACATATCATTCTAAGTATCTTTCTCTCAAAAACAGCCAATCGAGATTTGTCATATTCAATCAGTACCTTGGTTTTCACTCCCGTGAGTCAGCATTGATTTAATTATTTATATAAATTTTAGTCCTGGTCATTTTCTGTGCCTATTAGATGGGATTAGTGAAACTCTGTAACCAATTTTTCAAATATTATTTTTTACCATGTAACTCATGCCCCAAATAGTAGTCAATGACCAATCAGGTTTCAATGAATTTTGCTTTACAACCAATGACAGATGTGTTTCACCTCGCTCTTTATCGATTTCTCTTTATCTACTCCTGTTTTTTTGATAAAGAAACCTCATTTTTAATATTCTGAACAGCTCAGAGCATTATTTTTCATAAGTAATGCCACGAGTGATTTCCAAATTATCGATAAATTCACGACTCACGAAGCGAGGAGTGAATTATCTAGAGAATTTGAAAATCAAGAGTGGCATTTGTTAGGACTATTTAACGAATAAAATTAAGCTGTTTACTCACAAATCATTATTTAACTATAGTTATTTTAAAATATTTATATATTTAATGTAAAAGGCGATGTTTGAAAAAATGAGAAACGATAGGTACGCTTCATTTGCTTGTTTTGTTCATTACTGCAACCAGATCATAATATTATTTATTGCCAAAAGATCGCAATGTCGTAAGAATTCACCCTAGTGGAGAAATTTATAATCAATGTTATAGGTTTCTGATGTCCTATGATGTATATACGTCAATTATATTTTTCTGCAACGTCATTTCCTGGAAAATAATTCGTTTAAGAAAGTACAAACATTTTTTTTTTGTGGTATAATCAATTGTTACAAATGTTTTATATTATCTCTTGCATGCGCTTTCTGTTGACATTCATGCACTATATATATAATCTGGTAGCCGTATTTCTTAGAGAGTCAGTCACTGCAAAATAATGTTATGACCTATTCAGAATGTTAAAAAGGAGGTGCTTTCTTTATTATGATAAACTTTAGTTGGTAAATCCTCGGCGAAACACGACTGTGATTGGTTGTAAATAAAAAATCATTGAAATTTGATTGGCCATTGACTCCCATTTGGGGCATGAGTTAAATAGTCTCCAAAAATACTTTGAATATAACAAATAATGAACAAATTCCTTGATTTTACAAAGTTGTTTACTAAAATAAATTAATAACCTATAATGATTATAATATACAGTTTGATGTGTTTCATTATTTCTTCGCTAGGGCTATTCTTGCAATATCCATCCATCTATAGTAATTTTGCCCGAAGGCAGATCTTTCAATGCAATCATAGCATTTCTATACTATGCTTTGCAACTTTACTACGGAATTATGGGTGTGGTAGCTTTCCGTTGTTTTCCACACCGCTGAAGGATGATGATGATAATGATAAGGATGATGATGATGGCCGGATGATTTTCGGGAACCGTTGGCCCTAAGCTTCCTGAAAAAAAACCTCACCCAGGAGCCTATCCCGACAGGGAATAGAATCCGGGCCCGCTGCGTGACAAGGCAACACGCTACCTCGAGACGACAGCTGGACTTTCTTACAATATTACGATCTTATTTAGCAATAAATACTATGTTCAAGTTGCAGTGAATATTCATAACACAACGTTTCTCATTTGTTTTCAAACATCGCCGTCTACATTAAATATATACATATTTTAAAATAACTACATTTAAATAATGATTTGTGAGTAAACAGCTTAATGTTATTCCTTAAATAGTTCTAATAAATGCCACTCTTGATTTCCAAATCCTTCTTCTTCTTCACTTCCTGGTTTAGGCAAGAGTTGCCTGTTCCGTCTTCACTAATAGATCTAAGACCATCTCTTCCGAGGACGTCCGACATCTCGTCTTCCTCTTGGAAAATAATGGAAGATTTTATTTGGTAATCTACTTTCTTCCATTCTTTCTACATGTTCTTTCCACTGTATCTTGTTGTTAAATATCTTTTCTTTTATGGAGTAGATCTGCAGTTCTTCACGGATATCCTCGTTTCTTATCTGGTCCATTCTAGTGCAGCCTTTTACTCTTCTTAAAAATTTCATCTCGGCTGCTTGGATTTTACTTTGTTTTTCAAATCCTCTGGATAAATTCACGAGGCATGAATTCACGAGTCACGATGTAGAAATCACTCGTGACATTACTTATAATAACCTCAAAGCTTCATATATCGGAATTCGCAAAAAATGAACCTTCGATAGTTGCGGAAAGATGATAGTAGCCACTTAACACGATAAGGAATTACCGGTACTTCCGCTATCCTTTCTCCGATAGAGAAAATAATATCTAGGAGTGAAATTGCAATGATTGCGATATGCAAATATACCGGTAGTAAAACACCAATTAGAGGCGTGCAGTAAACAATACTTGCTCTTCAGAGGCGCTCCTTTCAGTTCAAGAAATCGATAATTGTGTTACTAATCCCATGTTTACTTTCCAATCTCTGTTCACAAGAGGTGCATTAAATTATTCGATAGTTGCCTGTAGGGCTGTGCGAAATATTGGGCGTTTCCAAGTCTTTCTCAAGCTAGAGATGAATACAGACTTATTCACGAGTTTAGTGAAATCACTTCAGGTAATTATTTATTTTTTTTACGCTGCGGATGGGATCTGAGAGGTATTCAGGGATTCTTTGGACCTTGAAGTTTCCTGAAATTTCTATATATCTGAGAGAATATCCATAAAAGTCCTTACTCAAGAAACTTTGTCGATCAAGGAGAACTTGGGGTGGCTAACTCTCAGGAAATGACGTCCGTTGACCAGTTCCGTGGGCTTTAATTATATTATTTTGAAATTAATTGGGGCATTCCATTTTCTGAAAAAATCTACGAAAGCTATAACATTGGTAGAAATAGAAAGGCATTACTTGAAGGATCAAGATCGGTTAAATTTTGCACAAAGACTTATTTATTCAGGTTTAATGTTCTTTTACGAGCCTGAAAATCTTCAGACTCGGGACCTAGGGCTTAATCCTCCTGATGAACTTATCCCTTGAAATTTTCCATCCTAAAAATACATCTACCCCGCGACCCTTGGGATTAGAGACAAGGAACACAGCCACTAGACCACCGCGACCGACATTAATAATAATATTTATTTATTTTTATTTATTTATATACAGAATTTTAATGTTTACACATCTTTCTGTGCCTAAAGTTTTATTTTTCTTCTTCACTCGTCTCTCTCCATCCAATCCATGTCCTCCAGTCCCCTTGCTCTCATTCCAGTTCTTATTTCCAGCATCAAGTTTCGAGGTCTTCCTCTCCTCCTTCTTCCAGGTGCACACCATTCCAATATTTTCATGGGTAATGTTTCTTCTTGCAGTCGTCGTACGTGCCCATACCAATTTAATTGCTTATACCGTATATAATCTACTATTGAATAACCAATATTCATTTTTTTTTCTTATGCCAGTATTTCTTATATAATAATAATAATAATCATGTTTTGTTTCAGAATTTATCCACAATACAGCGATTTTCCGTCACCCTCAAGAAATTCACCTTCTCCAGTTTTAGTGGTGTTCGACATCTTCAACTGTAAGTCCCAATTCATTAATATACTTACTTCTTCTCTCACCGTCTATCCAACCTTCTTTAGCTCTTCTTTCTTATTTTCCTGTATTTTTCCCCCCATGAACTTCTTAGGGATTCTATCAGATGTCATCCTCTTGAGATGTACATACCATCTTATGAAAACATTAACTGCATAACAACTATATAGAGCATTCCATTAATAATCATCCAGGAAGCTACTTACTTTATTTTATATAATTTTAATTGTATTATATTCTATGTTTTTGTTAGTATTAGCTAGTATTACATCACATCATTATTGTATTTTGTTTAGTCTGTATTTTAATAATATCTTAAAATTGTAATATGTATGTAATTTTTGTATAATTCTACTATTCGCTGGTTGAGTGGAAGAGAAGGCCTTATGGCCTTAACTCTGCCAGCTAAAATAATATTATTATTATCTTAATATACTCTCTTAAATTGTCTATAACACATTTCTATCAATTTTCATATTTTTCCTAATTTCAACATATCCAATTTTTCCTAATCTGGACTTATGTGATGATCTTCTCCAGTAACCCCTCTCTGTTGCTAATAACTTGTTAGCATGACATCTTTTAATTGACCATGTCTCTGATCTATATAACATAATACTCTCTACAATCTAATATATAAAAATGAATGTTTGTTTGTTGGTTTGTTTGTTCGTACTTTATGCGCGGCCATACCGTTGATCCGATTGTGATGGGGCTTTTTGCAAAATGTTCAGGAGATTCCCGGGATGTACATGGGCTATAAGAGAGTTGTGATACTCAACTCCTACATCCTTAAAAATCGGCCTTTGTAATGAAAAACGTGAAAAATGTAGCTCTCTCGACCCTTAAATGGCTTACGCTGCCTAAACCATAACAAATACACAAAATTAAAGTACGCAGGATTGAATATCTCAAAAATCTCTACAAAAAAGTCCACGACAGCATATATTTATCTCTTACGGATAACTCACAATAACCATTTTTTGTCTTTCATTGATGCCAAGAAGATCGAGACAAGTACGTAGATTCCTGTGCAAGCATAGCAGCACATGACGGGTATTCTTTTATGGATAACTCTCAATAACGAATTTTGTCTTTTAGCTCATTTATGCCAAGAAGATCGAGATAAGTAGATTCCCGGGCAACACCGGGTAATCAGCACAGATAATGTTAAAATAATTACTATAGGGCCTATACATTTATAAAATATTTTTCATTTTACTTATTCAACTGATCGTAAGAGGTACATTGATGTTTTATCTTTCAGCTCATTTATGCCAAAAAGATCGGGATGAGTAGATTCTCGGACAACGCCGGGTAAACAGCACGAGGTGTCTAAAAGTAATTGGGATATCAATTTTTCCCTCTACTTATTTAACTAAACATAAAACACATTAATTTTCTATTTCAGCTCATTTATTTCAAGAAGATCGGGATAAGTAGATTCCCGGGCAACGCCGGGTAATCAGCACGGGGTATCTAAAATATGTAAATTATAATCATTTTCTTCCTTTACTTATTTAGCTAAACATAAAACACATTAATTCTCGTTTATTTAGGGGTAGCAGCGCTCGCCGGGTATTAACTAGTATTCTTATAAATCTATTTATTTGTTCTGTAAATAATGTTTTACTCCATAATGCTGAGTTCAGCAGCCAATTACTTTCCACCCATTTGCTATTATTTTTTTATATTTTTAGTTGTGATGAATCCTCGCCTTCTAAGATTGATCCTAGATATCTAAATTTATTCACATGTTTAATGTCATTCATTCCTGTAAGGTATTAGTCATCAATATTGTGTTTTGTTTATATTAATTTATAATTCCCATTGTTCATATTCCTGGATTAACTTTCTAATCGTGTATTATGCATCATCTATATCTTAATTAAATAAAAATAAAACTTAGTTTCATTTGATTTTCATATTTCATCATCATCATCATCATCATAATTGAATCGACAGCCCCATGTGGGCCTTGGTCGCCTGCAGAAGCTTATGCCAGACTTCCCTGTTCTGACCATTCTTCCAGTTTTTTATTTTTAATATCTTATCCTTTATGCATTTGTCATGTCGTCGAGGAAAGTTCCGTCCGGCATACTGTTCTTTTGGTTTGGGGACAGTTATATTTTTACGGGATAGGGGTGTCAACCCTATGCCCAACCCCAGCTATCCTGGAGGACCGATGTTTTCTGTCAGGGTTGTCTCCCTTAGTTGGCCAGTCCCGATTTTCAAGCATCGGAAACTCGCTTTTCGCCCTTGCACCACTTAGCGTTAACCAGGAGCCACGGCGAGGAGATGTGTGCGTCGGACTTGGTAGGAATTAATGGCATTTCCCGAATTTTAGTAGTATAATTAAACCCTCAAGACCACATACTACTCCTTTGGCTCCCGATTTTCATATTTATTAAGATGTAATTCAGTGACAGCTGTTTCGGTACACTGTGCCTTCTTCAGACATGTTAACAAATTATGGTAATTTGTTAACATGTCTGAAGAAAGTACAGCGTACCGAAACAGCTGTAACTGAATTATATCTTAATACATATGAAAATCAAATAAAACTAAGTTTTATTTTTATTTAATTAATGAATATGGATTTTCATGAAGTAAACACCAACTCAATTGATTATCTATACCTTATGTAATAATGACTTGATCATCTGCAAATAATATGTAAGTAATAATTTTATAATGATAATACTAATAATTTTTATTAAGGATTTTCTCTACATTACAGTAGTTATCCTTCAGCTCAAATGTATATTTCTCCGCCACAGATATCTATCCTCGGCATCTTCTTCTTTGAGGTCTTTGCTGATCATGTTTCTTCTCACTTCATCCATCCACTGTTACCTGGGTTTCCCCCTCCACCTCCTGCCTTCAGCATTCCAATCCAGCATCATTCTTGGGATTCTATTATTCTCCATCCTCTTCACATGTATATAACATTTCAATCTTCGTTCTTCTATCATCTCTACAATATTATGTTTAACATTAATCAATTCTCTAATTTTCTGGTTCCGAATTTTCTCTTTTCTCGATGGCCTTCGCCAAAAATCCATCTCCGTTGTCAATAATTATTTTGATTGCTGTCTACCTAAAGTCCAAGTTTCTTCAGGATACGACGCAACACTTTGTAATAATGATTTAATAATAATAATAATAATAGCTTTATTTTACCTGCTAATGTTTGATTTTATTTATAGTATTTTTTACTCCATATCACTGAAGTTAACATTCCAATTACTCTTCTTCCTCCACTAATTATTTTCTCAATTCCACTATTACTTTACCCATCTGATTCTAAAATTGTTCCTAAAAGCCTATTCGAATTTTTCAACTTTCTTAATTTCCACATGTTCACATTGTAATACATCTTTATTCTCTAGTTCTGTCGTGAGATGATGATGATGATAATAATAATAATAATAATAATAATAATAATAATATTTTTTTATTATCATCATCATCATCGTTCTTTCAAGTATTAGGCCCAGTGGCCCGCCATCTCCGAAAAGGTCGACCCACAGATCTTCTGCCTCGAGGAATGTAGTGAAGAATTTGTTTTGTTATTCTGTGACGATCCATGCGCTGAATATGGGCTAGTCAATTGTTTCTATATTCTTGGAGGTATTCAGATATAGGCACGATAGATTTTTTTATTAAGACTCAGAAATTAAGATGATATGGACATGTCCAGCGAATGGAAGAGGATCGACTACCAAAATGTGTTTTGGGATGAAAACCCGAGGGAAGACGAGGCAGAGGAAGACCTAAAACCTCCTGTAGTCAGGGGATATATTTTTACATGATGGAGAAACATCTACAACCAGGAGATTGGATAAACCGACAAAATTGGCTATTAGGAATCGGACGATGTCAAAGACGTTAATCAACCCTTGATGTATCTAATAATAATAATAATAATAATAATAATAATAATAATAATAATAATAATAATAATAATAATCTTCTTCACGGTTTAGGCCCATTTACTAGCCTGTTCCGGCTCCAAATTGCTGCTCTTTCCATCTTTTCCTTGGTCTTCCCAAACTTCTTCTTCCTCGTGGTGAATAGCTGTATGCTGCTTTTGGTATTCTATTCTCAGTCATCCTTGCCAAGTGTTCTTTTCAGTTTGTTCTGTATTTCTCTGTTGCTGTGTTTAATTCCTCTACTTTTAGTGGATGTGTTATTTCTGTGTTGTGTTTTTTGTCTGTTCTTTGATATCCTGCTATGGGTCTGAGGAATCTAATTTCAGCAGCTTGTATTCTGGCAGATTGTTGTGTTGTCACTGTCCCTGTTTCGGATCCATAAGTAATAATAAGCACTGCCATTGTCTTGTATAATTTCATTATAGAGTCTTTCCTGGCTTTATTTTTCAAAGTTCTTTTTAGTGTTCCTGTTATATAATTAAACTTATTTAGTTTGTTATTTATATCAGTTTCCGCTGTGTATGATATTTCGCAACCTAGGAAGTTATATCTTACTACTTGTTCTATTGGTTTATTTTCTAATATTATCTTTGTCCGAACTGGATGAGCACCCTTGAAGGCCATTGTTTTTTATTTTTGTGAGGATATTTCCATGTTGTATTTTTTTGATATTTCATTTAGTTTATATAGCATTCTTTGTAGTTCGTCCTCTGTTTTTGCTATTAAAATGTGGTCATGTGCAATAATAATAATAATAATAATAATAATAATAATAATAATAATAATAATAATAATAATTTCAGACGCATATTACAGAATAGTATAAAAGTGTTAATAACTAAAGGTCCAATATTAATGGGAGTAACTATGTGACATAGGAAGAATGTAAAATATTATCCAATGAGAAAAACTTGTGGGAACATTAAGAAATACTCTGGAACTCAGAGACAATGCTTAGATTCATTTTCGTGACGCGAAGAAGTAGAATGTCCTTAATATGGTCAGAGTCTGAGATTCGACTTACAAAACTACGGTAGACTTTCTAATGTAATTATACAAAATTAATATTGTCATAATGATTTAATGAGGAGAGTGTGAGTAACGAATTGTTCATAAACATACTAATTTGTGGGGCATGTTATGTAAACAGAGTTGCAAGACGTGCTGAAGCTACTGTCGCTCCCATTTATATTCATTCCTCAGGTGGATTATGACAATAATCCCATTCACTTCAGGTTTAAATGCTCAATACATTTCCCCAGAAACCGCATTTAAGTCACCGTAAATTGCATTGTCTACTTTCAAACATTCAAAACAAACAACATATAACGGTACTTGAGGTCACAATAAAGGTGAAGGCTAAAACATATTCCACTACTATTCATAAATGTTATCAAAAGATTACCCTGCCAAGGGATGTGCAAAGTACTGCAAAATATATAACAGCATAGTTAAGCGAGTGTACCTCGTCTTCTGAGTTGAAGGTCATTTAACTGCCGGCGAGTCTACCTCGTCTTTTGAGGCGAATGGGTTAAGGTAAAGTGATCCCATTACAGGCCTCAGGTGGTAGTAGGAGGTTAAGGCTCTCACTTTTTTCGGCCAGTATGGGATCGGTGCCTACCCAGCATCGTGAGGCATTTGGGTAGCTACAATAAGTAGCGACTCCAGGTTGAGAAGACTAGATATAACGGCTGGGGGACCCGACATTTTGACCATATGTCACCCCTTCACAGAGCAATGATTTCCTTTAAATCATATTCAAAATTAGCGCCAAGACCTGCTATAAATATTGGCTCGATGTTCGTCTACCTCTGTGATTAACACACATGGAAGTGAGGCCAGCTGCCGGCTGGAAGGCAAGGGCCTTCTAGGCCTGTCGTGCTTGGAGTTTATTTTTTAAATTAAAAAGCCTTTGCAATGGCAAAAAATGCAACTATGACATTACATGGAATAATTAATTTGGAACAAAAATATTACAAAGGAAATTAAAATGAAAATTTATAAGAGCATAATACAGAATATTTGGTCATATGGAAGTGAAACTTGGTCTTTGACGGAATTACAAAAGAATAAAATTAGAACTGTTGAATTTGATTATTTTAAAAGAAGCCTCCAAAAAACAAGACAGGATAAAATAAGAAATAAATTCCTTTGGAGAGAAATTAATGTCTCCACATCTGTTGTTAAGAAGATTCAAAATCAAACAGTTAAATGGTATGGCCATGTACAACGAATGGAAAATGAAAGATGACCAAAAAATATATACCAATGGCCACTCCGTGGAAGAAATAAGCGTGGCAGACCAAGGTGGAAATGGAAAACCTACGCAGAACTATAATGGATGATAGGAATTTGGAAGAGGGAGATTGGAATGATAGAAATAAATGGAAACTGAAGACGGCAAACATATAAGTGGGGGAAAGCCGAGGAAGAAGAAAATCCTTTAAAGATAAGGTTTCCTATTTTCGAGTAGGCATTGCGCTTGTCCTACTCAGAGGATGGATCAGATCTTAGACATTTTCTTTACATTTCCTAACATAGAACTAATTTACTATCATTACCACGCGGACATAAGCTCTCTATATATCTCTCTCTCCTGATATTATGTTTTCCAAACAATTTCTGTATAATATACCTTCCTCAATCATGGTTGATGTTATTATTCCACCTCATTCTTTCCCTACTTGGGCTTTCCCTCTGGTTTTCCTGTAAGGAATTTGCATATATTTCTTTCATTTCCCACTCGTGTAACAATGTCTGGTTTATCATAGTCTATGACAGGAGTCACCAATTGGCGTGCCGCGGTCCGGATCCGGACCATGGGGCTTTGGTTTCTGGACCGGTTAAATATAGAATTAATATACATTTTTAAGACCGGTTAAACATCGAATACAACCAGTTGTACTAAATTTCATGTCATTATAGTATTATTGTTGGCTCTGTTGGCAGTACTGCTTATGGTCTGAGTTTGACTGAAGATGAACGGGATTCCGTTTGAAACCTGGTATCGTAAAAAAACACGAAATTTGTGAAGTGAGATATTTGAATATTACTCTGACCATATGTTAAGTTTATCATAAACTCATTAATAATTACACTGGACAACAAATTTTAACTTTCTGTTAGTTACGAAATTGAAATGAACAGATTTCGATGTATTTTTTCATGCTGAACAAGAAAATGACAATGAAATTGTTAGCAGTGGTCCAGTTTTTTTCGTATTTTGACAAGTATCTTTGAATAGAATAAAATCCCTCTTTAGATCTGGTAATATTAAGACTAGCCTACCTCAGTTAAAGGGCTTTTCAGTTTAGCTTGTTTGCTGTAGTGGACTTCGGGGACATCTCCTACGACTGACCAACTATAGTCAGCTAGCATAGATGTATTCTATTTGTCTTGGTATTGTCTTTCAGATGATGCGATCGTCTGGTGAAAATGTTCTCCATATTCATCTGAAAGTGCACCACAGTTTTCCAGGAAAAAGTCCAAATGAGAGTGGAGAAAAATGATTTTTAAAGACCTATTGCACACCATTTCACGATAAGCTAGTAACATATTGTCCACACATTGTCTGTAGTTTGGGCCCGTGGTTTTGGGCCCGTGGTTTCCCAAGAAATTTAAGGTAACTACTCTGAATGATTCCCATGCATTTTTTTCTTTTCTTTTCAATTGTTCCAAAACGTGTTTATCGTTGAAGAGTTATTTGACCAAGGAACCGATTAAAATACCTCCCTTAATTTTAGTTGTACGTAGTCTCGGAAATTTTGTAAGCTCCTAAATGCACTCCCATCAAGTACCTAATGCACTCACGTCAGTAACACTGTCTTAAGACTGAATTTTGGTGAATTTAAAAATAATTTCCACTCTTCTGGTCTGTGTTCGATGTTTATAGCTGACATTAGGCCTTGTATATTGTTGCAGAATACAATGCCATTTTTTTAATTACTCAAGTGGCTTCTGGCATGTTTTATATGCAGAGACCTTTACATTCTAGTCAACGTACTTAAACTGTCTAAGTCGCGAAGCCAGGAGCTCTGCTTCGGCCTTTGACAGTTCAGAGTCTCGGTCAAGATAATTTAATTCCTCTTGAGTCATTCTGTGTGATTGAGTAGAATTTCAGGATTGAAGTCAGGATCATGGTGTATGAATGGTCTGGGTATTTCTTCCGAAGTGCTCGATTTCGTTTCATCATTTGAATCAATATTATAGGAGTCTGGTGGTACTGGAATAGGTAGCTCCTTAGAGTGTGGCACCGACGAATAGCTGAAGGTATGTTGGAATAGTTCACGGCTGACCTCTTCTTCTTTGAAATAAACTTAACTGGTGGGACCAAGCAGAAATTACAATCACTTACATGATTAGTTTGTTTACTCCAAATCATGGGGATTCATTATTTTCTCTCGACCAGTCTCTATGATTTGCAGAACATGCCGTTGTATGTGGAGCAAAATGTTTGTCAAGATTCTCTATTTTGCACCCGAAATAAAGATTGGTAAGCTTTCTTAATAAGTGGAGTTATATGTTGCTTTTGCGATGAGAACGTCAATTTCCTCAAATATAACAAAAGTTATGTGGACTATTATTACCCGTTTAATGAGTAAGCGCAGTTGTTGACGGAGGGCACTGCAGTCGTGTTTATGCAGGAATAGAACACGTGACACTGCTATCTATGAGTGCAGAGGTGAATGGACGTGGGATGCGACAGTGCACACTGCCTTATATGACGTCACGTGTAGCAACAAACACACCTTCGTGATTCTTCCGCCTGCAGAGATATTTTGAACGAGTAATACCCATCCAAGTGTTTTGTGCAGGCGGAAAATTTGTTGACTAACAAACTGTCTTTCTCTTTCTCTTCCTTACTATGTTGCCACTTCTTGTCCTTTGTATTATGTTGTTTGATTGGCAGGTAGAGAGCTGACAAATACTATGTATTTTAATGATCCGTCGTTCTGCGTGGTCAGTGGCAGAATGACTAACTTGACAACCCTGTTACTTTTGGGATTACGTCTAAGAATGAGCTGTCCTTTCCTTGCCCTTCTCATTACATGTTGCCACTTGTGATTTATTGTGAGGCTGGTAACAGAAAGACGACAAATACTGCGATTTTAAATGATCCGACCACTTGAGCGTTCCGTGCTTAAATGACTAATTTGACAACCATGTTAAGATTTTTTTTACACATGTTTAGAGATTTTCCCCCCACATTTGAAGTTAGAAAAGTTCGATACATGATCGGATGTACAGTTTTCTTCTACATCCCTTCCACAGATTCAGTAGATCGGCGACACCAGCGCTAAAATTCTTCCCCTCCGCCCGTGAACAGTTAACTTGGATGTGTAATATACACACTATGTCATGGAATTTTAGCTTTTATTATACTGCAATGATATAGCTGCGCATAATTTTAAAAAGCTGAGAAATTATAGACATATCATACGTGTTCTACACGACAAAACTGCACATCTATATAACTTATACACCAAGACACGAACCATTGTTCACTCCCGAAATTCCACTTAAACTGATTTCACAACCTGTTGGGATAAACACCGACCCTTTAAAATAAATCTTATCTATAATATACAGCTGTCACTGCCTCCCCTCCCCTAAGGATATTTCATTTACCTTCACACTGACTACACTATTCACAGCATACGCAGTAATACTAGGCCTGCTGATAACACTGGTCTACAAAAATGAACTTTTTTTCTTTCACATGAATAAAAATAATAGATTCTAGAAGTATTTTTGTATGCTGAATTCAAGTATCATTTCAGTTTTTACTCATCAGACAGGAGTTGTGTGTTATGTTTATTTGAATTTTTTATAATTCTACACATTTTGACTTGTCTATAAAGTGGTAGATAGTGATTTTAGGTCATCTCTCTTCTTGGTCCAACAATAGTTAACTAGCTATTAGAACTCCACTTGCCTTGGTACCTGTTTTCCATTGTAGACATTTGTTGATGATAACACTCAGCGTGTTCATCGCTGACAGCCTGAAGAATTTCCGGGAAGAAGTCTAAGTAAGGAATCCAAGAAGTTAATTTTTAAATGCCGGTACATGTTGCTTTATTAGAATCCAGAAGATCAGCCACTAGACCACTATAGTTTTCTGCTTTATGGATTCCAAGGAAATTGCTACATATATTTTTGAAAGACTGCCAGGCTGCTTATTCAAGTCGATTTAACAGTCCTCAGAATGTTCATCAGCCATTAATGAACATATTTGTGGTCCTATAAAAATTCCTTCTTTCAGTTTAGTCTCACTGATTTTGGGAAAATTTTCGATTTCAAGTACAAGAATCCTTCAGAAAGTTTATCCATAACTTTGACGAAAATTTTCATTATTCCTAATTTAATATACAATGGAGGTAAATATATTTTTTCAGGATTCACTAAAGGGACATGTGACACATTTTTCTGGACAGGGATAAGAGATTCACGTTTAGGCCATTATTTTTTTAACATAGTGAGACTGACACATCGCAATGCCAGATTAACAGATCTGAGCATGTCAAAACATAAGTGAACCTGAACAGTCTTGTCTTTTGATGCTTCAGCATGACATTATATACAATGTCCGTGAATACAGCTTGAATAAAATCGCTAAATGTAGAGTAAAGATTCCTATGAAAGGTTAAAGAGAATGCTAAAACAAGATTTTAAAAAGTAGCTGTCACAAAAAAAAAACTGTGTCTGATGGAAAAATTCTGACTGCATTTCTGATTTGAGTATGAAAAAATGCACTAGATTCACCAATCAGATTTCTTGTGAAGAAAACCTTGTCGACCAGTGTAATTTAAAAACCAGGCCACTGTCATCATTTTAATGTCATCTTCGTAATTAGGAGTTTCATCTTAATATGAAACGGTCACTTTTACTTCCGTAACGTTTTGGCTGTTTTCCAGTGCAATTAGAATTAATAACTGTGTACTACTGTGCTGCATCCTTTTTAGCATTTACCACTTGTTTTGTTTAATTTGTGCAATTCATACCCAAAACATAATTTAAATAATTTCCTTATAATATTAATTACTTCATAAAAGCTTCGTATGTTTAATGAACTGTGGTTCCGGACCTCGACTGAATTTACTACTTTGAAAATAGACCTCCATGAAATATAATTGATGACCCCTGGTCTATGAGACTTAACAATACTAATTACATCTGGTTTTCCGCACAGATCTTATAGCTCACTGTTATATAGTGTTCTCCGTTCAGTTGTTTATTTGTCTCTCTTTGGTGTAAATTTTTTCTTAAGCACTTATTTCTCAAATAAGTATTTTCTCCTCTATACGAATGTGTCTAAATGGCACAAAGAGTAGGGTGCGTATAGGCAAACAGTTTTCGGACACTTTTGAAATCCACAAGGAGATGCACTCTCTCCTCTACTATTTAATTTTGTACTATAGCATGCCATTAAATCTTTAGAGAATGAAGAAGGCTTACTACTCAATGGTATTAATAAGCTGTTAGTTTATGCTGACGATGTAGTATTATTGGCGGATAGCGAGGAAATACTAAAGGACAACACGCACACACTATTGAGTAACACTAAGGAATTAGGACTGGAAGTAAATATCAACAAAACTAAATATATGGTCACACGTAGAAATGCATTACATAATGGAAATGGACAGCTAATGACAAATGAGGGAAATTTTGAGGAAGTGGCTGAATTCAAATACCTAGGAACAATAATCACAAATAAGAATGAGATGCACAAAGAAATTAAACATAGGCTCAATTCTGGAAATGCGTGCTATTATGCATTGCAAAGACTTTTGATGTCCCAACTCTTTTAAAAAAATGTTAAGCTGAAAATATATAAAACTATTATTCTACCAGTTATATTATATGGATGCGAAACATGGACTCTTACTTTAAGGGAGGAAATGAGATTAAGAGTTTTTGAGAATAAAGTTCTTAGGAAAATTTTTGGATCAAAGAGAGATGAACAGACAGGTGAATGGAGAAGACTACCTAACAATGAACTACATGGTCTTTAAAGGAAGCCAAATATAATAAGAACAGTTAAGTCTCGTAGACTGCGATGGGCAGGACATGTTGCACGTATGGATAATGAGGGACTTGCATGGAGGCTTTTTGTTGGAAAGCCAGAGGGAAAACGCCCAGTTGGTAGACCAAGAATGAGGTGGGAGAATAACATTAACTATGATTTGAGGGAAGTAGATTATACAGGGAATGATTGGAAAGCATTAGCTCAGGATAGGGAGCTTATGTCCGCGCGGCCATGAACCTACGGGTTCGATAGTGCCAGTGAGTAAGTAAGTATTAAAGTAAGAATCCATGTTTCGAATCCATATAATGTAAATCATTAAATTGAGAAATAGAAAATACATAACTTATTTTTTATAGTTGTCCCGTACCTTATCCGAGTGATTAAGGCAAGATACCTTGGTGCAGAGCTACTGGATTTGCGCTGGTTCGGATCTCCATGGGGGGATGACATTTTCCCATGGAATTTCGGCTGGTATGGGACCAGTGCCCACCCTGCATCGTGGGGCATTTGGATAGCTACGACGAGTAGTGGCTCCACGATGAGAAAGCTAGCTATAATGTCTGGGGGATGCGACATGCTGACCCCTACATCAGCTGGATGATTCCCTAAATGATTAAACCTAATTTTTCCGGCTGATCGAGTAAACAGACAAAAATTATGGGAAATATTACGAATGAAAGGATACCCGCAGTGCCTTGTTGAAACAATAAAGAAATTATATGAAGACACAAATATAATTATAGATACCGGATTCAAAAGAACAGATACAATCAAAACAAATACTGGATTGCGACAAGGATGTAGTTTATCACCCACTTTGTTTAATATATATATAGACGATATTTTAAATAAATGGAAAGTTTTAGTGAATCCAGGAATAAGAATGGATAATAAACTGTGCATAAATAATCTTCTATTTGCGGACGATGTAATCATAATACAGAAAAATGAAGACTTACAGAAATCAATGCATGCATTAAATGAAATATGTAAATTATACGATGTAAAGATTTCTGTAAGGAAAACGAAGACCATGGCTTTTCGAGGAAGAGATCCAGTGAGATCCAAAATTATTTTAGAAAATCAAAGTATAGAACAGGTGTCTAGTTTCAAATATTTGGGTTGTGATGTTGGCTACAATGTGGAAAGAGACATTGACTCCAAAATAAATAAATTTCAGACGGTGTGTGGAACAATACAGAGAACATTCAAAAATAAAATTAGAAAAGAAACCTAGATAAAAATGTATAATATTATGGCGGTTCCCACAGTATTGTATGGATGTGAAACTTGGGCTCCAGTGAAAAAACAGAAGGATAGAATACAGACGGCGGAGATGAGGTTCCTAAGACAAGTAAAAGGATGTACAAGACTTGATAGAATAAGAAATGAGGATATAAGAGAAGAATTGAAAGTACAGCTTTTATTGGATAAAGTCACGAATTACAGACAGAAATGGATTGATCACATGGATGGAATGAGTAAGGAGAGATATCCATTGTTAGCAAGAAATTATCAAGCAAGAGGAAGACGTGATGTTGGAAGACCTAGAAGACGTTGGGCTGATGCATTATGAAGTCGGAACGGACAATTGCCTAATCCCTGGAGTGATGATGATGATGAAAAAACCTAACTTTTTTTCCTCAACACTTTCTGGGACTTGCAGGTATACCTCGACGATATTCAGACTATCCAGACGCTTACACAGCATGAAATGCAGTTTCATCTATTGAATCTGTCTACCTCTATGATTAACATATGTGGATGTGAGGCCAGCAGTCGACTGATAGGCCATGTCGTGTTATGGAGTTTAGATTGTTTATAATTATTTTTCCAGTTATATGGATGCGTGAAAAAAACAGGACGTTGGGCTGATGCATTATGAAGTCGGAACGGGCAATTGCCTAATCCTGGAGTGATGATGATGATGATGATGGATGCGAAACATGGACTCTTTCTATAGAGGAGGAGAAAATATTACGAGTATTTGAGGATAAAGTTCTTAGTAGTTTTTTAATCAAAAAGAGATGGGCAGAGACGTGAATGGAGAAGACTACCACGTAAAATTGGAGTACTCGATGATTATGGGAAACCAGATTGGGGAATGTGAAAGGGGCATGAGAACTTATAAGACAGGGATGGGGTTACGTACTCAGAGAGCGCTAGTGCACTCATACAAACATTGCCGCACTGACTACAGATAAGAGTAAATACAAACAAGTTCAATGCTGTGTCTTCCAAAATGTATATCCTGTAGTAGAAAGGTGACGTAAAAATCATTTTATCTCACTGGTGAGACTTCATGCAACTAAGGGATCGCTCGCAATGAGCATTTAGACGCCCGGGCCTGATAAAAGAAAACCAGAAGAAAAGCATCCAGCAGGTAGGTAAAGAACGAGGTGGGAAAATGATATTAACCATTATATGAGTGAGTGATTTTCAGGAAATTATCGGAAAGCATTAGTTCAGGATTTAGATGTATGGAAAGTTTATGTTCTGTGGGCATTGAACCTCCGTGTTCCATATGTCAGTAAGTTAGTATATTCATCATACGTTACTCGTAGCAACAACATGGGTACTCCCCCGTGGGAGTTTTAACTAAGATTAATATGGTTACGCTTATTTACCTATTGATGTCATCGAGTGACAAGTTGTTAGCACATCGCCTCGATGGGACATCTGATAGGCAATTAAGGTATTATTTGGCTGAGAGTATGTCGGTTAAATTTTGCACAGAGGCTTTTTTTTTTCAAACTTGCGGTTCTATAACGAGCCTGATCTTCTTCAGACTCAGGTTCCACGGTTTATAGTCCCTCCTGGAGAACTGACCCTTGGATTTCTCCATCGTAAAAATCCATCGACCACGGCCGGGTTTGAACATACGTCCCTCGGAAGCAGAGGAAAGGAACATAACCACTAATCCACCGCGGCTGAGATATATATATATATATATATATATATATATAACTCACTGACTCTATTGAAAGTGTAGGTTCATGGCCTCGCGGATATAAGCTCTCCATACATCTCTATCCTGAGCTAATGTTTTCCAGTCATCCCCTGTATAATCTACTTCCCTCAAATCATGGATAATGTTATGCTCTCACCTAATTCTTGGTCTACCAACTGGGCGTTTTCCTTCTGGTTTTCTACAAGAAGCTTCCATTCCATGCACCTCTCTCATTCGCCATTCGTACCACATATCCTACCCATCGTAGTCTAAGAGACTTAACTGTTCTTACAGTATTACATCTGGCTTCCTATGCTTATCATGTAGCTCACTATTATGTAGTTTTCTCCATTCATCTCTTTTTGGCTCAAAATGTTTTCTAAGAACTTTATTCTCAAGTACTCGTAATCTCCTTTCCTTCCTTAAAGTAAGAGTCTGTGTATGCATTCATATAATATAACTGGGAGAATAAGAGTTTTCTATATTTTCAGTTTAACATATTTTGGACTAAAACAAAAATATTAGGTCTGAAAGGAAAATATGCAATAAGAACAAAAATAATGATAAACAATGTAATTATAGACCAAGTTCAGAATTTTAATTATTTGAGATGTAATTTAGGCAATGACAGAAATTTAGATAAACACACTACAGGGGGCACGCCGTAGCGTAGTGGTTAAGGCACTGCGCTACAAGCCAGAAGGTCGAGGGTTCGAGTCCCGGTGGGGTCAGGATTTTTAAACTGACCCAAACCTTCTGGCGGCACTATGGCCCTGGGGTCGACTCAGCCTCTAACTGAAATGAGTACCAGGCGCTTGTTCTGGGGTAAAGGCGGCCGTCACGCAGGGCTGACAACCCGGCTGACATCAAGTGCCGATTGTCAAGAAAAAGTGGGAGCCTTAACCTCCTACTACCCCAAGGGCCTCCTGAGGCCTGTAGTGGGATCACTTTATCTTTTACACTAAAATACAACGATCCAATTATTTATGTCGCACAATTAAACGTACTTTATTGAATAAAACTAGAAAATAAACTATTTTGAAGTTTTACAAAGTATTGGCAGTTCCATCTCTGGACATTAACAAAGGCAGATAGTAAACAAATAGAGGCTGCAGAAATGGAAGACCTAGAAGACGTTGGGCTGATGCATTATGAAGTCGGAACGGGCAATTGCCTAATCCCTGGAGTGATAATGATGATGATGAGAAATGAAGATGTTGAGAGCAATAGCAGGATACCAAAGGACCGATAAAAAGAAAAACGAAGATATAAGAACAGAACTTAATATATTTAATCTCTGTGAAAGAATATAATACTATCAAAATGCTTACCTTCAGCACGTATTACGAATGAATGAACAGCGCATACCATGAAGAATGTATAATTATAAACCAAAAGGGAGAAGAATGTTGGGAAGACCATTGAAGAGATGGAAGGACTTATAATGAGATCGGAACAGGCAATTGGGCTTAATCCTTGTTGTTGACGATGATGACATATTTTGGATATTGATTAACGATAAATTCGCTGTTATTTTTTTCTTTTATTAAAAAAATATTTTACTCCTACTATTCAGAGAATATGGCGTTATTTCCAGAAAGAGATAAAATTTTCATTAACGATCGCGCAGAATGTGTCGCTATGAAACCACATTACCTTGTCTTGACATTCTGTTCAGATTTAACAAGTTTTATGGGCATTTAGAATTAATCGTCGAGTGCTGTTAAATTTTAAGGGCACTGCACCGGGGGACGCCTGGCTGCGTGTAATTTATAGCGCAATATATAGCGTGGGGTCAGCATGACGTCTCAAAATACCACGTGACACTTCAATACACATACACTTTCTTATCTCTACGCTAAAACAACTTCACAATCTAATAAGATTCTTCTTCTCTTCTTCTTCATCACGGCTTAGGCTTATTTACTAACCTGTTCCGGCTCCAAATTGCTGCTGTTTCCATCTTTTCTTTGGTCTTCCCAAACTTATCCTTCCTCGTGGTGAATAGCTTTTTTTTTTCAAATGCCCCAGGTTTGTCTTTTGAACATTCCTGGTTTCTCTCCTGGCATGACGTACTTGTAACCCACTTCTGAGGTTGGGGCCCTGGAAGGCGGGGTTACGTTGCCCCGATGATATTATGGGTGATGATGATAATGGTGCGCCAGGGGAGTCCCTATCCTAAGCTTAACCTAAGATGAATATGAATGATGATGATTGCGATGGCCATATGATTTCGGGGACCGTTTGGGCCTAAGTTTTCCTGACATTTGTCTTTCAGGTGAGGAAAAACCCCGATAAAAACCTCACCCAGAAAAACTGTCCCGACCGGGATTCGAACCCGGACCCGTTGCGTGACAAGGCAGCACGCTATCCCGAGACCACAGCGGTAGACTCGTGGTGACTAGCTGTATGCTACTTTTGGTATTCTATTCTCAGTCATCCTTGCCTAGTGTTCTTTCCAGTTTGTTCTGTATTTCACTATTGTTGTGTTTAATTCCCCTACTTTTACTTGTGGAAATAAGATTAAATAATCATTAAATCGGCGAAACACTAATTTTTCGAATCTCCGAATGGAAAACACCAACCCTTCAATTAGCAAAAACACTAATTATTCGTGCCAATTATTTAAATGTCTCGAACCGCAGTGAAAACAAAATCATACAAAACTGAAAGTTATTATTATAGAGCTCCAAGCTAAGAGGAAAGAAATCTGGATAGAATTTTATGCAACAAAAACAATGGTAAATAGAACATGGATGGAAACTAACCAAGATGTGCGCCATTTTGTAAATTCTCTAGCAACACATATAATACCACCACAAAATGTGTAAAGTAAATACCTACCACAAACCAAACGCAACATGCGTACGTGAACTTTGTGTAAAAAAAGACCCAATTCATTGAGATCTGCACAAATTCATAACAAATGTGAAAGCTAAGTTAGTTCTCTGCACAACTTGTATCATTTTTGTTTAATAACACTGGTCAACATGATTTTTGTCTTATGAGTACCAATAGTTGTACTTAATGCAGTTTTTTTATCGTGTTTTCAAATATGTATTCGGAATTTCTCCATCACCCACACTTTTTTATTTCAATTTCAATTAATTGGATTTAAATAATTATTTTTTAATCAACTTTTTTAGTCCATTTGTCCATTGTAAAATAAAACCAAATGAGCTAACTCAGGAGATTTCTCAGCTATTGGAAAAGAGATATCAAGGCAAATGGAATCCTAATATGTTGGCCGATTATTGTTGAACCATCAAGAGGGATGCTCCACAGGCGAAATATAGCAGAAAATCGTCATTTCTTACTTTCTAGGTGAGTCTGAATGTTCGAATATTGTGTAGTTACGAATATAGAAAATATTGATGTGTTTGAAATTATAAATGCCTCTCTCTCGAAAACCTTGCGTGATGGAGAAAAACCGATATCATATTTGAATTCAGGAGAAAAATACTATCAGAATCACATATTTTTCTTTCTGAGACAAAAAAATAAATATTTTTTGTTGCTCAATGTTATTAATTGGTGAATTGGATATTGACTGTATATTTTACTATTAAAATTGTAATTATGTAGGCCTATTTTTAAATTCTGCTATATAACTTATAGAGACATGTGCTGGGTAATACGTACATGTCCCGCGCTGAGTGATTAAGTAGGATGCCTTGGCACAGAGCTACAGGACTTACGGTAGTTCGAGTCTCCATAGGGAAGACATTTTCTTATGGAATTTCGGCCAGTATGGGACCAGTGTCCACTCAGCATATTGAGCCGCTATTTATTGAGCTCCAGGTTGAGAAAATCAGCTATAATGGCTGGGGGACAAGACATGCTGACTACATGTCACCCCTACACTGGCTGGATGATCGTCTATCTCTGTGATGAACTCATGTGATTGAGAGGCCAGGAGCAGTCTGGCAGGACAGGCCTTATAGGAGTTAGGGAAATTAATATTTTCTTTCTTTTTTATTTTTATTTGTTT
Organism: Diploptera punctata; assembly: GCA_030220185.1. Classification (NCBI taxonomy): domain Eukaryota; kingdom Metazoa; phylum Arthropoda; class Insecta; order Blattodea; family Blaberidae; genus Diploptera; species Diploptera punctata. The sequence goes on from JASPKZ010007832.1 coordinate 4,812,520, forward strand.
TTATTTTCTCTATTTTCAGTGTTAGAGAGGGAACTACATTTTCTTACATGCTTAAAAAACAAACTAAAGAATTATTTAATAAAAAAGTAACTTATACACCTCACTGATAGAATTATTTTAACAATTAATACATTTAATTATTTATCAAAATAATATTAAAATTAACAAATATTTTCATTTGTTTAAACATTGTATAACTGTAAAATTTGTTTTCTGTATCTCATTATTTTTCTTTTGTTTTTTATATAGGCCCTACATTAGACAGGGGCGGTCTACCAACAATTTAATTTATCTTGCTAGAATACATTTTATTATTATAGTCCAAGATCCGGCTGCAAGATTACTACGTTCATCGAGTGTATGAACAAAGTCAATTGATTTCATAAAATTGTGAATGACTGAATACATTTTTGCCGAGTTGCCTATTAAAATTCGGCCGCCAGTATGTTTAATTAAAAAATTATTTATTTATTTATTCCAAATAATTTGATTCACTTGTTATTAAAATAAATTATAATCCAGTTCGCCGAAATCGATGCATAGCGCTTGAAAAAATGTTGGTTGTCATTGCACACTTCGTCATAAACCTCCTCGCGGCTACAGCAGGCTGTGACACCAATCAGTAATAAAATGGCGGTAAATACGTATATTTTTTTTATTGTTCCCTCGCAGCGGGAAGTAAAACCACTGCCCTTTATGTATACTACGTACAATTATATACAAAAATATATCCAAAAGGTAGTGTTAATATACATTATACGAAACAAATTACAGCATTTTAAATGAACAGAACTTTATTTGAAACAATATAAAACAATAAATACGTACTTACCGCCATTTTATTACTGATTGGTGTCACAGCTTGCTGTAGCCGCGAGGAGGTTTACGGTCAAGTGTGCAATGGCAACCAAAATTTTTCAAGCTCTATACACCGATTTCGGCGAACTGGATTATAATTTATTTTAATAAAAAGTGAATAAAATTATTTGCAATAGCTGTTAGTTTATGCTGATGATGTAGTACTACAGGCCGATAGCGAGGAGATACTAAAGGCCAACACGCACACACTATTGAGTAACACTAAGAAATTAGGACTGGAAGTAAATATCAGTAAAACTAAATATATGGTCACACGTAGAAATTCAGTATATAATGGAAATGGACAGCTAAGGACAAATGAGGGTAATTTTGAGGAAGTGGCTGAATTCAAATACCTAGGAACAATAATCACAAATAGGAATGAGATGCACAAAGAAATTAAACATAGGCTCAATTCTGGAAATGCGTGTTATTATGCATTGCAGAGACTCTTGATGTCCCAACTCCTTTCAAAAAACGTTAAGCAGAAAATATATAAAACTATTATTCTACCAGTTATATTATATGGGTGCGAAATTTGGACTCTTACTTTAAGGGAGGAAAGGAGATTACGAGTATTTGAGAATAAAGTTCTTAGGAAAATTTTTGGACCAAAGAGAGATAAACAGACAGGTGAATGGAGGAGACTACATAACAATGAACTACATGGTCTTTATAGGAAGCCAGATATAATAAGAACAGTTAAGTCTCGTAGACTGCGATGGGCAGGACATGTTGCGCGTATGGGGAATGAAAGATGTGCATGGAAACTTCTTGTAGGAAAGCCAGAAGGAAAACGCCCAGTTGGTAGACCAAGAATGAGGTGGGAGAATAACATTAACTATGATTTGAGGGAAGTAGATTATACAGGGAATGATTGGAAAGCATCGGCTCAGGATAGGGAGGTATGGAGAGCTTATGTCCGCGCGGCCATGAACCTACGGGTTCGATAGTGCCAGTGAGTTAGTAAGTAAGTAAATAAATAAATTATATTTTAATTAAACATACTGGCGGCTGAATTTTAGCAGGCAACTCGGCAAAAATGTATTCAGTCATTCACAATTTTATGAAAAAAATTGATTTTGTTCATACACCCGATGAACGTAGTAATCTTGCAGCCGGATCTCCGACTATTAGTTTTAGTCTTTATCTTTACTATCATTAACTCGTAGTATTATAGATCATAATATAATAGATTCCACCGCTGTGGTCTCGAGGTAGCGTGCTGCCTTGTCACGCAGCGGGCCCGTGTTCGATCCCCGGTCGGGGCAGTTTTTCTGGGTGAGGTTCTATCGGGGTTTTTCTTCAGCTGTAAGACAAATATCAGGACAACTTTAAGGCCCAAACGGTCCCCGAATTCACATGGCCACCATTATCATCATCCTTCACCGGTGTGGAAAGCAACGGGAAGCTACCACACCTTCAATTCCCTAGTAAATCTGCAAACATAACATGAAAATTGCAGTGAAGGACCTGCCTTTGGGCAGAATTACTATGGATGGATGAACATAATATTAAAATTAACAAATAGTTTCATTTGTTTAAACATTGTATAACCGTAAAATTAATTTTCTATATCTCATTATTATTTTTGTTTTTTTTTTTATATAGGCCCCCTATATTAGACAGGGACAGTCTACCAACAATTTAATGTATCTTGCTAGAATACATTTTATTATTAGTTTTAGTCTTAAGCTTAACTATCATTAACTGGTTGTATTATAGATCGTAATATTATCTTATTGGTCAAATCTTCATTTAATATTTATTATTAGAGTTAATTATAATTGTTATATTGTGATGCAACATATGTTTGTCCTGGAGAGTGGAAGAGAAAGCCACATGGCCTTAACTTCACCAGGCTACATAAATAAATAAATAAATAAATAAAAATAAATAAAGGTAAAATCGCCATTCGACCAATGAATATGCAGACTTACATCTGGCTTGTTTTATTAAAACTTGAACTTAGGTTGGAAGGGGTATAAGTCAATGTAATTGGTACTAGTGTAAAGAAAAATAAACAAAAAAAAACAATAACATTACAATTACATAAAGAAAACACAATAATATTACAATTAAATAATAACACAATAGCATTTATACACTAAAAAACATTAACATTACAATTACATAAAAAAACAATAATATTACAATTAAATAATAACACAATAGCATTATACACTAATTAATTTATATATAATTGTTAAGAATTAATGGTATTGTATTTTGATAACATATATTTATTCATGAATGAGCGTTGTCCTTATTTTCCGCGTTTTGTCTTTAAATTTACCGAGGTTTATCCAATTTTCTGGATTTACCAATAACTCGTAGCATGCCAATCTTTGCCGATTTGAATTTAGAAATCTTTGCGGTAATAACTGACGTCTCCAATATTCTAAATCATTACTTTTCCTAATATATGTATCTCATCTTCAAAGTTCCCGCACATTGGACATATTCGCATATCGTGATATTCGCTAATTTTTAGAAATTTCCATGCCCTTAGCCTAAACCAAGCAAGCCCTGATCTCTCTTTAAATCCTAGGTTGAGTACATACGATTCTTTTCCCCAGACATGTTTTAGGTCTCTTTGTATCTTATAGGGTATGTTGTCAATTTAAGGACTAAACAAATACTGAAGGATACATTTCTAATTACAGCTCGATTGAACATTGTTTAGCGTAGAGCAAGCGAAATTTGGAGTAGCCTTGCGATATCTCCAGTTCAAACAGTTAATTAGAACGCTCCTTTTACAACTAGAAGCTAAATTACGTCACTTAGATAGGATTAGGCGGGACAGGGGCAATTAGTAGCCTCATCCCTGTAATTATTTAAATCAGGAAGCAGAGATGTAACAGCTGAAGGCGACCAGAAACTGATTGGGAACTTGAGCTCCAGGCATAGGGTGTGGGTGACCATTCAATAAACAATAGCCTTCCTATAATAAATTAAATTAAAAATATCATTGCTTCACCTTCAGAAACTCTTTCTTCAATTGTTTGCCTCCTTTCTCTTCCTTACGTTTTTTTTTCGCATTCTTCGTTTTATGTTTTAAAGCAATTTCACTTTTTTTTGTTTTCATTCCTTTGCTTAACTAAACTAACTTACTGGCTCTATGGAACCCATAGGTTCATAACCACGTGGACATAAGCTCTGCATACATCCCTAATCTGAGGTTATATTTCCAGCTGGGCGTTTTCCCTCTGGTTTTCCTACAAGAATCTTCAATGGCCCTCACTCATTCCCCATTCGTGCCGCATGTCCTGTCCATCGCAGTCTACTAGACTTAATCCTTAACCGGAGTTGTGGGGTATTTTATGATACCAATGAAACTGGACACCTGATACTTTTTTAAAATCCTTTTTTTTTTCTTCTTCTTTTTTTCTTTTTTTTCTCGAAATCCTTTTGTATAGCTTTCCCTTTGTTTAATGTTAACCCTTAGTCATGGTCTGTAACCTGTAAGTACTGTTACTTTCTCTGTGCGTAAGTAAAATAAAGAGTGGTATCTTTTTCGACCCCACAACTCCACTAACGGCATACAAAACGCACAACTCCTGTTAAGGGTTAACTGTTCTTATTATATCTGGTTTCCTATAAAGATTGTGTAGCTTACTGTTATGAAACCTTCTCCATTCGCCTGTCTGTTCATCTCTCTTTGCTCTAAAACAAATCCCTAAGAACTGTATTCTCAAATACTCGTAATCATCTCTCCTCCCTTAAAGATAAAAAGTCCATGTTTCGCATCCATGTAATATAACTGGTAGAACAATGAAGAAGGCCTACAACTCAATGGTGTTAATAAGCTGTTAGTTTATGCTGATTGTGTAGTACTATTGGGCGATATCGAGAAGATGCTAAAGGCCAACATGCACACACTACTGACTAACACTAAGAAATTGGGACTGGAAGTAAATATCAGTAAAACTAAATGTATGGTCACACATAGAAGTACATTATATAATTTAAGTGGAAAGGTAATACAAATTAGGGAAATTTTGAGGAAGTGGCTTAATTCAAATACCTAGGAACAATAATCACAAATAGGAATGAGATGCACAAGGAAATTAAATATAGGCTCAATTCTGGAAATGCATGTTATTATGCATTACAGAGACTCTTGATGTCCCAACTCCTTTCAAAAAACGTTAAACTGAAAATATATAAAACTATTATTCTTACCAGTTATATTACATGGATGCGAAACATGGACTCTTACTTTAAGGGAAGAAAGGATATTATGGGTATTTGAGAATAAAGTTCTTAGGAAAATATTTGGACCAAAGAGAGATAAACAGACAGGTGAATGGAGGAGACTACATAACAATAAATTACATGGTCTTTATAGGAAACGAGACATAATGAGAACAGTTAAGTCTCGTAGACTGCGATGGGCAGGACATGTGGCACGAATGGGGAATGAAATACTTGCATGGAAGCTACTTGTAGGAAAACCAGAGGGAAAACGCCCTGTTGGTAGACCAAGAATGGGGTGGGAGAATAACATTAACTATGATTTGAGGAAGTAGATTATACAGGGTATGATTGGAAAACATTGGCTCAGGATAGGGATGTATGGAGAGCTTGTGTCCACGCGGGCATGAACCTACGGGTTCGGTAGTGCCAATGAGTTAGGTAGTTAGTTAGTTAGTTAGTTAGAACAAATGGTTTATGTTGAATGCAGGCTTTCACGGCCGATAATCGTAATGTTGAGTGATTCCGGGTTATGTGGCCGTGGTCCATAGTTGGTGTTGATACCAGACGTTTCGCCCTCAACTGCGGAGGGCATCTTCAGTGGCGAGTGCTTCTATGCGTGTTTCCTGGTCGGAAGATCTACTTAGAATGAGCGCTGTGAACGTAGAGGACGTTCCTCTACGTTCACAGCGCTCATTCTAAGTAGATCTTCCGACCAGGAAACACGCATAGAAGCACTCGCCACTGAAGATGCCCTCCGCAGTTGAGGGCGAAACGTCTGGTATCAACACCAACTATGGACCACGGCCACATAACCCGGAATCACTCAACATTAAATGTTTTATGTATTTTCAGTTAAACTTTTTTGAGAGAAGATTGGACGATAAGAGTCCTTGCAGTGCATAATAGCATGCATTTCCAGAATTGAGCCTATGTTTAATTTCTTTGTGCATCTCATTCCTATTATAGTTATTGTTCCTAGGTATTTGAATTTGGAAGGTGCTGATTTCATCTTTCATATAAATGTTCTTTCTCTTCTTGTTTTCGAGGTTTGTAAATGCGAGTACCTTACTTGTTTCGAATTTAATTATCAGTACCTACATAGCATCATTCGCGGGTTTAAACCCGGCCAAGGTCGATTGATTTTTAGGGTGGATACATTCAAGGAACAAGTAGTTAGGGAGGGACTTAGGCCGTGTGTTCGATTCTTAAAATTTTCAGGTTCGTTAAAGAACCGCAAGCCTAAATAAAAATACCTCTGTTCAAAATTTAACCGACCTTATTCCATCCAACTAATACCTTAGTTGTTTACTAGATGTATCATTGAGGCGATGTGCTAACCACGTATCACTCGTTGACATCTGTAGATAAATATGCGTAACTAAATCAGATTGATTAAGAACATCCATCAACACTTTTGAAATTCACATTGAAGCACCGTTGAGGTTATGTAATAAGATGATAATTATAGAATGTTTACCTGGTAAGTCAGTCGTCTTCAACTAAATTATTAAACTTCAAGTTATTCTAATATGGAGGCCTTTCGAAAACAATGTTTCATCTTCTGCGTTTTAACTGGAACTGATAATATATAGGTTGTATAACGGATTTATGTCTGCAGTTATGTTCTCCTTGTTTCTTTTAGAATCTCTATGTCTGCAAGGATGCTGATTCTGTTGGTATTATATTCTCTGTGTAGTATTGACATAGAGTTATCGATTTTTTCAAATCGATGATCTGTTTCTAGTATATGTTCGATTTAAAAATCGATAACTCTATAGAATATAGGTCCACCGCTGTGGTCTCGAGGTAGCGTGCCGCCTTGTCACGCAGCGGGCCCGGGTTCGATCCCCGGTCGGGGCAGTTTTTCTGGGTGAGGTTTTTATCGGGGTTTTTCCTCACCTGTAAGACAAATGTCAGGAAAACTTTAAGGCCCAAACGGTCCCCGAAATCATATGGCCATCATCATTATCATTATCATCCTTACCATTATCATTCTCATCATCATCCTTCACCGGTGTGGAAAGCAACGGGAAGCTACCACACCTACACAATTCCCTAGTAAAGCTGCAAGCATAGCATGAAAATGCTATGATTGCAGTGAAGGACCTGCCTTCGGGCAGAATTACTATGGAATGGAATAGAATATAGGTTATATATGTATGTAACTTCAAAATAATCATTGTTTAATATAATTGATATAAACGAGTAAAATAATTTGAATGCTTGTAACGAAAGAATTTCATACTGCGGTAGTTTGTTTTGGTAAATATCTTCATTTGTTTAGCTGGAATCTCTGTTGGCAATATCATCCCAAATTCTTGGCATAACGATTTGCTATAACGGTGTGAAACGGATTTCTCTGTCGAGACATGTTATCTGTTTAATGTATCAGAAACTCTCCCTAAAATTTACTCTACGCCATTGACGTCATTTATACTAAAAATGAGAATACTTAAATAGTGTTTACGCAAGAAGAGCTCTTTTAGAAAGAATCCAGATCTTCAGGATGGAGAAGGTATATCTCATATTAATATACCTAAATAATACATTTTTATCATAAGTAATGCCACGAGTGATTTCCAAATTATCGATAAATTCACGACTCACGAAGTGAGGAGTAAATTTATCTAGAGAATTTGGAAATCAAGAGAGGCATTTGTTAGGACTATTTAACGAATAAAATTAAGCTGTTAGAAACCTCTTAAAGGTTATTAGTTTAATTTAACTTAAAATCTTTCGAGTATCAATTTAACTTTTAGTAAATATTGATAATAAGTGTTCTTAGAACTCTAATGGTATATAATTTCAGTAATCAATAGGTCGCTGTTTCAAATACGGCTGGGAGGTTTTTTTTAGAAGAGTATTACTTTTAGCTCATACTTTGATTATTGTGACACTCTTTTTACAGACTTAAATATTATTTCCACTCAAAGACTTCAACGTGTTCATAATTCTTGCGCACGTTTTATTTGTGGTATTCACAAATTTGACCATGTTACACCGTCCCTCGAACAATTATCGTGGTTTCGTCTAAGAGATCGTAGAACTGTCCATTCCCTATCCCTTCTCTATAAAATACTTTACACATCATCGCCTAATTATTTATCACGCCGCTTCATCAGACTATCCGACACACATAATCTTGACACTCGATCCCATCAGCACATTGTCCTTTATATCCCTCGTCATCGCACTGTATATTATTCATTATCTTTTACGGTGTCACTTACCAAAACATGGAATTCCCTTCCACCCTATGTCAGAGACTGTCAAACTATAACATCCTTCAAAATCAAACTAAAGAATTATTTAATAACAAACTAACTTATACACCTCACTGATAGTATTCTTTTAGCAATATTAATATATTTAATTATTTATGTAAATAATATTAAGAATAACAAATATTTTTATTTGTTTTGTTTTAAATATTGTATAATCGTAAAATTAGTTTTCTATATCTCATTATTTTCCTGTTTTTTATATACACTAGACAGGGACAATTTAATATGCCTTGCTTGTATACATTTTATTATTAGTTTTAGTCTTAATTTTAACTAATATTAACTGGTTGTATTATAGATCGTAATATGTATATTAGATATTATCTTTTGATCAAATTTTTACTTAGTGTTTAATATTAGAGTTAATTAATATTGTTATATTCTGATGTAATATATGTTTGTCCTGGTGAGTGGAAGAGAAGGCCACATGGCCTTAACTCCACCAGGCTAAATAAATAAATCTTAAATCTTAAATCTTACAATAGTAGCCTATCGTATTTAAATGTATTTACATTTTTATCTTATTCTGTAAAATATTAAAACTAAAAAATAAAAAATAAATAATAGTTTTAAAATATAAAAAACACGCTTTATTAGAAAACCGAACTAAAAAATTCAAAAATAATTTTAATTTCCAACACGCTTGAGATAAATAATTTTACCATCAAAAGCGTGGGGCGCTTTTTATGATTTTTACATTTTCTTCTTAGAGACTTTACTTTGGCTAGACCAGTGTTGACCTATGGTAGTGAATCATGGACACTAAAAAAACAACATGAAAGCAGAATAACGGCTTGTGAAATGAGATTCATGCACAGAACAGCGGGTTACACCAGATGGAATCGGAAAAGGAACACTGATATCTTAAAAGAATTGAAGACTACGCCAATTTTGGAATATATTAAACAGTACCAACTAAATTGGAAACACCATAATGAAAGAATGACTTCAAATCGGATCCCCAAAGTTGTTTATAATTATATACCAAGAGGACGAAGATCACTGGGCCGTCCTATGAAACGCTGGAGGGAAAATTTTCTATAGGATCGTAACAGACCTTGGCCTAATACTTGTAAGGAAGAAAAAGAAGAAGAGACTTTACTTTTACCAATATCTGTTTATTATCAAATATATTAATTCGTAAACAGCACCCCACGCTTTTGATGGTAAAATTATTTATCCCAAGCGTGTTGGAAATTGAAATTATTTTTCAATTTTTTAGTTCGGTTTTCTAATAAAGCGTGTTTGTTTTTTAGTTTTTTAAAACTATTATTTATTTTAACTGTTTTTGAATCGGAGAGTCCTTGATATTTAGGGATTGAAACGATAGGCGTAATTGAATATTCACACAGCTTTACTTCCAATCCGATGGAAGTCATGACAAGTATAGTTTTACTAAACTTCATAACTGTGACGCAGATATGAAGTTAGATTACTCATTTCTGCAAATCATGGTGTTTGCATACATTTACAACCTTGACTTTTGCCACCAGGTGGAAGGTCTGTCGATGATCGTGTATAAGACCTTGTGTTTAACGTGAACACATAATAACAGTAGCACAATTTATGTTTTTTAACGTTTATTTTTCACCACCTTAAGGCAATAAACTGACAAGACTTTATTAAAATTTACAGTCGTCGTTTAAGGCAATTTCTCTTTTAGAAACGTTTAATTCCCACAATTATAACAGTCATTCTTCTAAATTTAATATCCTTCATTTCAAATCACAATACAATCATTCCCTTCGTAAGATTTAGCACTTGCTACAACAATAGATGTCCTTAACTCTATGGCTTATGGGATTCAAACATTCAATGACACATTCACTAAGGGTTCCAACAATCCCTATCCTCAGGTCACTCAATCCAGTTTATATATTCAATTTCCAATGTCCACGACATACATTAATATATGAAAGTAAAATACTTTTGAAATCCACAATGGGTTGAAGTCCTCTACTATTTAATTTTGTACTAGAGCATGCCATCAAATCTTTAGAGGATCAAGAAGGCCTATAACTCAATGGTATTAATAAGCTGTTAGTTTATGCTGATGATGTAGTAACATTGGGCGATAGCGAGGAGACACTAAAGGCCAACACGCACACAATACTGAGTAACACAAAGAAATTGGGACTGAAAGTAAATATAGATTAAACTAAGTATGTGGTCACACATATAATGGAAATGGACAGTTAATGACAAATGAGGGAAATTTTGAGGAAGTGGCTGAATTCAAACACCTAGGATCAATAATCACAAATAGGAATGAGATGCACAAGGAAATTAAACACAGGCTCAATTCTGGAAATGCGTGCTATTATGCATTACAGACACTCTTGACGTCCCAACTCCTTTCAAAAACGTTAAGCTGAAAATATATAAAACTATTATTCTACCAGTTATATTATATGGGTGCGAAACATGGACTCGTACTTTAAGGGTGGAGAGGAGATTACGAATATTTGAGAATAAAGTACTTAAGACAATTTTTGGACCAAAGGGAGATGAACAGACAGGTGAATGGAGAAGACTACTTAACAATGAACTACATGATGTTTATAGGAAACCAGATATAATGAGAACAGTTAAGTCTCGTAGACTGCGATGGGCAGGACATATGGCACGAATGGGAATGAAAGAGTGCATGTAAGCTTCTTGTAGGAAAAACAGAGGGAAAACTCCCAGTTGGTCGACCAAGAATGAGGTGGGAGAATAACATTAACTATGATTTGAGTGAAGTATATTATACAGGGGGATGATTGGAAAACATTGGCTGAGGATATGGATGTATGGAGAGCTTATGTCCGCGTGGCCATGAACTTACGGGTTCGATAGTGCCAGTGTGTTAATTAGTGAGTTAGTTAAAATCTTAACTCTTTCAAAAATGCTATCAAATTAATAGATGTATCGATAATAAATTCATTTGGTGTTTACTTGATGAAAATTCATACTGTATTTAATAAATAAAATATTAAAGTTTTATATGGTGTTTATAAGTAACGTCAGGAGTGATTTTCAAATCATCGATAAATTCGCGAGTCACGAAATTATGAGTGGATTTATCTAGTGGATTTGGAAATCAAAAGTGGCATTTGTTAGGAGTTTTTAACGAATATAATTAAGCTGTTTACTCACAAATCATTATTTAAATATAGTTATTTTAAAATATTTATATATGTAATGTAAACGGTGATGTTTGAGAAAAAATCAGAAATGTGTGGTCATGTTTCATTTGTTTATGCACTACAATTTGATCGTATTATTTATTGTCAAATAGGATCGCAATATTGTAAGAATGCACCCTAGTGGAGAAAAAATGAAACACAATGAAACTGTATACTATAACCGACATTGTAGGTTATTACTTTTTTTAGTAAACAACTCATTAAAATCATTTGGGGCATGGGTTAAATTCTCATAAGTAATGCCACGAGTAATTTTCAAATTATTGATAAATCCACGACTCACGAAGTGAGGAGCGAATTTATCTAGAGAATTTGGAAATCAAGAGTGGTATTTGTTAGGAGTATTTAACGAATAAAATTAAGCATTATTTAAATATAGTTATTTTAAAATATTTATATATTTAATGTAAACGGCGATGTTTGAAAACAAATGAGAAACGATTGGTACACTTCATTTGCTGCTTTTGTTTATCACTGCAACCAGATCATAATATAATTTATTTCCAAAGGATCGCAATGTTGTAACAATGCACCCGAGTGGAGAAATTTATAACCAACGTTTTAGGTATTAATTAATTTGTGATATATTATGATGTAAATACGTCAATTATATTTTTCTGCAACGTCATTTCCTGGAAAATAATTCGTTTAAGTAGTTTCTTTATATATATATATATATATATATACATCTATATATTATATATATATATATATATATATATATATATTATATATCACATGCGCTTTCTGCTGACATTCATGCACTATATATACAATCTGGTAACCGTATTTCTTGGAGAGTCCGTCACTGCAAAATAATGCTATGACCTATTCAGAATGTCAAAAATAAGGCACTTTCTTTATTATAATAAACTTTAGTTGGTAAATTCTTGGTGAAACACGACTGTAATTGGTTGTAAATAAAAAATCATTGAAATGTGATTGGTCATTGACTCCCATTTGGGGCATGAGTTAAATAGTCAGCATTATTATATTCTGTTTAACATTGATGAAGACAAGATGTATTAAAACAGCTATTAAGAACGTTAAGAAATATATGTAGGCCTATTATGAAAATCGTATAAAACTTTGATAGTTTTATTTATTCAATACTAGCTAATACCCGGCGTGCGCTGCTACGCCTAAATAATGAAAATTAATGTGCTTTTATGTTTAGTTGAATAAGTAAATGGAAAAATAGTTATAAATATATATTTTTTTAGATCCCGTGCTGTTTATCCGGCGTTGTCCGGGAATCTACTCATCCCGATCTTCTTAGTACAAATGAGCTGAAAGACAAAAATTAATGTACTTCTTATGATTAGTTGAATAAGTAAAATGAAAAATAATTATAAATGTATATTGTAATTATTTAAAGATTTCCCGTGCTGATTACGCGATGTTGCCCGGGAATTTACTTATATCGATCTTCTTGGCATAAATGAGCTAGAAGACAAAATTCGTTATTGTGAGTTATCCGTAAAAGACTACCTTCCATGTGCTGCTATATTTGCACAGGAATCTACGTACTTGTCTCGATGAAAGACAAAAATGGTTATTGTGAGTTATCCGTAAGAGATAAACATATGCTCTCGCAGACTTTTTTTGTAGAGCTTTTTGAGATATTCAATTCTGTGTACATTAATTTTGTGTATTTGTTATGGTTTAGGGAGCGTAAGCCATTTAATCGTCCAAAGAGCTACCTTTTTTCACGTTTTCCACTACAAAGGGCAATTTTTAAGGGTGTAAGAGTTGAGTATCACAACTCTCTTATAGCTTACGTATGTTCAACCCGGGAACCTCCTGAACTTTTTGAAAAAATCCTCATCAAAATTGGATCGACGGTATGGCCGCGCATACAATACGAACAAACAAACCAAGAAACAAACAAACATTTATTTTTATATATTAGATTTAAATTAATTCATTTGCATAATTTAATATAGAGATTTTTCTTAGAATTTGCTAAAGACAGAGAAACCTGGAGGAAAGTTATGAGAAAACCCGATACCTAAATTGTCCTTTAGAGCTAATGATAATGTTGGATATTATTTTGGAAACGCGTTAACATTAAAGTCATCTCTCTAGTTAATTATGTTTATTGTAACAATAACATGTCAGTTAAATGTAACAACACAAACACATTTCGGCCTCTAAAAAAAGATAAAAGTAAACAAATCACAATATCAAAACGCAGTCATGCCGATTAATTTGTTTATATACCGTGGAATCATGGTTAAAATTTATCTAACTTGTGGCTATGCCCCGGGTTGTTATTCTCTCCCGGCAAGCTTCATATTTACAAAACACGTTTTTATTCTGAACCACATCAAAAGTATTTAGTACACAATTGATCTTCTTGGTGATATAATATTAAAATATATATACAGTCAATATGCCCATTTCACCAATAAATGTTTAAAATGGTCAACTAGTTTCTACAGCCAAGCTGTCATTCTCAAGACCAGATATTGACTGTAGTCAATATCTGGTCTTGAGAATGACAGCTTGGCTGTAGAAACTAGTTGACCATTTTAAACATTTATTGGTGAAATGGGCATATTGACTGTATATATATTTCACATCAAAAGTAACAATAAAAAAATATAATTTTGAATTCGGAGGAAAAAGTAAAATAAAACTGAAGGAACAATTCCGTTCTTCCTCTTATTTATTTCTCTTTTATCCTTCACTCTCTTGTTCTTTCCCTCTCGCGCATTCTTCCTTTCTCTGTTTATTTCTCTTTCTTTCTCTCTATCTTTTCCACTTCCTCCATTTCTACATCTGTGTCTCTCTTCCTTTCCTTTCTCCCTCCCTATATCTTTCTAGCTATTATTCCCTTCATCTCTCTTAATCTTTCTCTCTCTCTGCAGTCTCTTTGTTTCTCTCTAATCCTCTCTCTCTTTCTCTCTCTCTCTCTTTTACTCTGTTTCTTTTTAATTATTTTTCTTTCTTTTTCTTTATCTCTCTTTTTCTTTATAACTCCCGTTTTCATCTCTCTTCCTTGCTCATTCTTTCTCTCTTGTTTTTCATTCTATTGCTATCTGTAGCTCTCTTTCTTTCTCTTTCACTTCTTCCCTCTTACTTTTTCTGTCTCTCTTACCCTTTTCTCTATTGATCTCTTTTTCTTTCTTGTTCTCTATCTCTCTCCCTTGCTCCTTATCTTCCTCTCTTTCCTTTCCTTGCTCTTTCTCTATCTTGCCCTTTATCTCTCTTACCCTTCTAGCACTTTCTCTCTTTCATCCTCTTACTATTTCTCTATAGCTTTTTCTCTCTCTTGCTCTTTTTCTCTCTTGATATTTCTCTTACTTGCTCTTAATATATCTTGCTCTTTATTTATCTCTTTCTCTCTGTTACAATCCCTCTCTCTTACTCTTTCTCTCTCTTGCTTTTTAATTTCTTACTCTCTTTCTTTATTGATCTTTCCCTCTCTTGTTCTTATCTTTCTCTATCTCTCTCTCTCTTACTCTTTCTCTCTCTTTCTTTTTCTCTCCCACATTCCTTTTTCTCTCTCTTTCTCTATCTTACTCTTTAATAATCTTTCTTTCTCTTTCTATCTCTTGCTATTTTCTCCCTCTAGCTCTCTCTAGCTCTTCCTCTCTCTTTCTCTTTGTTTCTATCTCTCTTCCTCTCTCTCTCTCTCTCTCTCTCTCTCTCTCTCTCTCTCACACACACACACACACACACACACACACACACACACACACACATACATACTGTTTTAAATATTTATATTTGTTCACACCTTTCGACCCCCTTATTACATTTATTATTACTTTATGTAAAGACAGGCGGGACAGGCCTAGAAAGCCCTCTACCTACCAGCCGAATGCTATCCTAGTATCCACATGTGTTAATCACAGACATTGACAATAATCCAGCCAGCACTCAGTGATCCGAAAGTGCCAAAAACTGGCAAAAATTTTGGAGTTAATGCATATAAATTAATAATGATATATTTTATTGCAGTTAGAACTCATTGAGCAGGCGGTATCCGCTGTTGGACTCCGTGTAGCTGGCAGTGACTGTGTTACTAGCACATTAAATAAACATAAATTTAGTTTGAGATGAAACATTTAATCCCGTGGTATTTCAAACGGCGGGTCTTTAGGGAGATGAATTTCATCATGTGGAAGACATTTTTCAGGTTTTCGAAGTGATGCAGGCTCTCAAACAAATATCACTTTACTTTTACTACTGCCACGTCATTGCATTTTCTTTTTCATTTATCGCGTTCTAGATACTATAACCTCTTTTTGGAATGTATATTCGTTACTGCTTTCAGCTCCTTTCTTTTATAACTCCATGAGAATATGTTTCGTCGCGTAAATTATTTATTGGTAATTTATTTATTATATAAAGGCTATATTTTTATTTTATTTTTGCGATGTGTTCTAAACACGCCATTCTAAGTTTAAAATGCATTATTATTTAAATTATGTACATCTTTATGCATAAAAATTCAGCGTGTGTATATTTCTGCTTTATAGATTACTAAACCGCTCAACCGGTGTTCATGAAAATTTGTACATACACTGCAGCTTTTCAGTTACAGCTAATGTTTATCCGCTTTTGTTACATATATATATATATATATATATATATATATAAAACTAACTCACTGGCACTATCGAACCCGTAGGTCCATGGCCGCGCGGACATAAGCTCTCCATACATCCCTAAACTGACTTAATGTTTTCCAATCATTCCCTGTATAATCTACTTCCTTCAAATCATAGTTAATGTTATTCTACCACCTCATTCTTGGTCTACCAACTGGGCATTTTCCCACTGGTTTTCCTACAAGAAGCTTCCATGCACACGTCTTTGATTCCCCATTTGTGCCACATGTCCTGCCCCATCGCAGTCTACGAGACTTACTGTTCTCATTATATCTGGCTTCCTATACAGACCATGTAGTTCGCTGTTTAGCAGCCTTCTCCACTCACCTGTCTGTTCATCTCTCTTTGGTCCAAAAAATTTTCTAAGAACTTTATTCTCAAATACTCGTAATCTCCTTTCCTCTCTTAAAGTAAGAGTCCACGTTTTGCATCCATATAATATAACTGATAGAATAATAGTTTTATATATTTTCAGTTTAATGTTTTTTTGAAAGGAGTTGAAACGTCAAGAGAATATTTAATGCATCCATCCATAGTAATTCTGCCCGAAGGCAGGTCCTTCGCTGCAATCATAGCATTTTCATGCTATGCTTGCACCTTTACTAGGGAATTGTAGATGTGGTAGCTTCCCGTTGCTTTCCACGCCGGTGAAGGATGATGATCATAATGATGATGATAATGATAAGGATGATGATGGCCATATGATTTCGGGGGACCGTTTGGGCCTTAAAGTTTTCCTGACATTTGTCTTACAGGTGAGGAAAAACCCCGATAAAAACCTCATCCAGAAAAACTGCCTCGACCGGGGATCGAACCCGGGCCCGCTGCGTGACAAGGCAGCACGCTCCCTCGAGATCACAGCGGTGGACCTTTAATGCCTAATGGCACGAATTTCCAGAATTGAGCATATATATGTATATATGTATATATATTATTTATTTATTTATTTATTTCCAGTAATTCCTAAGTGGAACATAAGGCAGCAGTAAAGTTCCTCCAACGTACTCTGCTTCCAGTCAGCCAATTCACTTGTTTCCAGCTTTTCCTTTTTGCTTTGCTTCCTCCTCTACTGATCGTTTTAGGTTATCTTAGGGCGTCCCCTCTTTCTTACTCCTTGCGGATTCTAATATAGTAGAGTATTCTCGATGGTTCCATCTGGTTTCCTCAATATGTGGCCTATCCAATTCCACTTTCTTTGTTTTATCTTCTTCTTCACTTCACGGGCTAGGGAAATTGCCTGTTCCGCCTCACAGTTGTTCTGTCCATCTTTTCACTGGCATTCCTACATTCCTTGAACCTCTTGGCTTGTAGTTGAATGTTACTCTTGGTAATCTTGATACATTCTTTGTTTTATTTGGTGACATATTGGTGATTGGTTGGTTTTTCTCCACAGTTCTTCATTGAAATTATTTCCAGCCATATTATATTTAAAGTACTTATAAGACATCTGTTTACAAAGGTCTGGACCTTTTTATTTGTTGCTTCAGTAACTTTCCATGTTTCGCAACCATAGAGGAGGACTGATTTTACGTTGGTGTTGAACAGTCTAAGTTTTATGATGATCTTGATGAAGATTTTCGGGCTGTAGGACGTGGTCGTGAGGCTTGTAGTTCCCCGACGTTTCGCCAGAGACTGCGTCTGGCATCCTCAAGGGTTGTCTTGAGACTGGCACAGACAGTGGACAGAAATGCCAGTCGTGAGGCTTGTAGTTCCCCGACGTTTCGCCAAAGACTGCGTCTGGCATTCTCAAGGGTTGTCTTGAGACTAGCACAGAGAGTGGACAGAAATGCCAGTCGTGAGGCTTGTAGTTCCCCGACGTTTCGCCAGAGACTGCGTCTGGCATCCTCAAGGGTTGTCTTGAGACTGGCACAGAGAGTGGACAGAAATGCCAGTCGTGAGGCTTGTAGTTCCCCGACGTTTCGCCAAAGACTGCGTCTGGCATCCTCAAGGGTTGTCTTGAGACTGGCACAGACAGTGAACAGAAATGCCAGTCGTGAGGCTTGTAGTTCCCCGACGTTTCGCCAAAGACTGCGTCTGGCATCCTCAAAGGGTTGTCTTCAGACTGGCACAGACAGTGGACAGAAATGCCAGTCGTGAGGCTTGTAGTTCCCCGACGTTTCGCTGAAGACTGCGTCTGGCATCCTCAAGGGTTGTCTTGAGACTGGCACAGACAGTGGACACAAATGCCAGTCTCAAGACAACCCTTGAGGATGCCAGACGCAGTCTTTGGCGAAACGTCGGGGAACTACAAGCCTCACGACCACGGCCTACAGCCCGAAAATCTTCATCAAGATCTTCATAGCAACTCCGGCCGTGAAAGTCTACGTGAATAGTCTAAGTTTTGTCTTCAAATAGATGTTCATAGTTCTCCATATGGGGTATAAGCGCGCAAATGCTTCATTTGCTAGACGAATTCATCTTTTCGTATCTTCTTCTGCTCCTCCGGTTTTTTAACCATACTTCCTAAATATATGAAGGATTCAACTTCTTCAATGCCAACTTTTAATTTATTTTTATTGTTACAATTTATCCTCATCTGTTTTGTTTTAGAGGAGTTTATTTGCAATCCAACATTCTTTGCTTCATCATGTAGCCTCTTAACCTTAGTCTCCATATCCCTATATCTCAGAGATAGCAAACATATATCATCTGCAAAGTCAAGATCTTTAAGGCGATTATTAAACCCCCATGGAATTCCTCTTTTCAGTTTTCCTATAACCCTTATTATATATGTATATATGCCTATATACATATATAAGATACTAGCTAATACCCGGTGTGCGCTGATACTCCTAAATAAATGTTAATGTGTTTTTACCACCAGCCGTGCGCTGTTATACTTGCCCGGGAATCTGCTTATCCCGATCTTTTTGGCATTAATGAAAAACAAAAATGGTTTTTGTATCTCTCGGAAACCTTGCTTGATGGAGAATAACATGTATCATTTTTGAATTCAGGAGAAAAAATACTACCAGAATCACATATTTTTCTTTCTGAGACAAAAAAAAAGTTTTATTTTTTGTTGTTTAGTGTTATTAGGTCATATTTTTTAGGGGGAACGCCGTAGCGTAGTGGTTAAGGCACTGAGCTACAAGCCGGAGGGTCGAGGGTTCAAGTCCCGTTGGGGTCAGGATTTTTAAACTGACCCAAACCCTCTGGCGGCACTATGGCCCTGGGGTCGACTCAGCCTCTAACCGAAATGAGTACCAGACGCTTGTTCTGGGGGTAAAGGCGGCCGTCACGCAGGGCTGACAACCCGACTGACATAGAGTGTCGATTGTCTAGAAAAAGTGGGAGCCTTAACCTCCAACTACTCCAAGGGCCTCCGGGTCTGTTGTGGGATCACTTTACTTTTACTTAGGTCATATTTTTTATGTTACAGTGCATATTTTTTGTAAATGTTAGTTCATAACTGCATTTTGTTGGCATATTTCAGTGTGAATACTAATAAAATTCATTGTTAAAACCGTTGAGGTGGAGAGTCATAAAATAAAATAAGTTAAATTACCTTCTTAGGTAAAATCCGTCGCCTTCAACTTTTAAAATATTTGAGACAGGCATAAAGATCACATATTTTGAAAGTTGAGGACGACGGATTTTACCTAAGAAGGTATTTTAACTTATTTTATTTTATATTTCATGAATCTTATAAAAGTTTTATATTTCAGTGGTTTTTAGGTCTAGTGATAGCAATGATTGTTACAAATATTGATGCCTGAATGTGCAAAAAGAAAAGAATTAGAACGGTACGTGGAGAGAGTAGTTCGTAATTAAAACATTAATGTATGTTGTCGAAATAACCTTAGTACCGGCTGCAGTGTGCTATGAGACGTGAAATGCTTGTAACAGGTCTTGGAATGTAGTTATTTGCTTCGGTAGCTGCTAATAACTGTGATTTTTTACAGGTGTCAACACATATTATGAACATTAAATGTTCTCGTAGGTAACTGCTATCAATCTTATTTTTCTTTTTTTATTTTAATTAAATCTGAGTAGATGTAGAATGAAGTATTTTATGACATAATTACTGTAGTTAAGCACTATTTATTATTTTAAATTACTCCACAATTTCGTAAAATTCTAGTTGGGACACTGAGAGAAAAATTGAGAATCACATGGTAACAGAGAGGATGGCTATGATATAGGGACGTTCTTGTAATGTTAACCCTTCTGTTTGAGTGGACCCTGTTAATATCTTCTTTAATTGGTGCTGCCTTCGAATAGAAGATATTTTAACTTCTTCCCCTCATCAATTCTGACGTGTTCAAGGCCAGTTTCTTTATTCTTTGTGCGAAGAAGAGTTTATTTGTGATATTTATGAAAATTGCCACTTTAAAAGTTTTTCAAGCTAAGAATCAATTGATTACTTCTGCTATTGAGTATTACAAATGTTGAAAAAACTCCTAAGTGTATTATATTACATAGATGCTGTTTTAATATACTGATGGGTTTGGCTTGATATTATGTGACATGGTGGCTGTATAAAATAATTAAACATAACAAAGGAATTCTGTTAATGTGGACCCTCTAGGTCCAATTTACACGAATATGTATATTTTTATCAATGAGGATGCTCTCTGTAAAAACCATGCATTTAATTAATTTTATTTAATATCCTTGTAATTTTACTAAACTCAAAGACCGTCGCTTTCTGCACTTGAATGACGTGTGAATGTTATAATCAACAATAATTTTTCAAAACATTAAATAAATATCAACGCTTTTTAATTATGATCAGTCATAAATATTTTCAGATTAAACTGCGTCTGACTGCATCAATTAATAGAGTAAATAAACTTAAAATTATTCTAAACGCTAAGGTTGACTCTGGGATCCACTTTATCCGAAAATAGAGGTTAAAGTGGACCTTTCTTGTAAAGTAAAAAAGTTTATAAATTATGAAGATTTTTCCATGTTTGAATAAAACAATGCTATTTGATAGTTACAACACTAATGATCACTGTAATTAAACAAAATTCAAATCCCTTAATTAAAGGAAGAAATACAACAAATTCAAAACAGGTGTCCAAATTATCCAAAGTTCCTCTATAATAAAATAATAATCCACTCCAAGCAAAGGTCTTCCGATTCATCATTTATTAGTTTTTCTTGAATACAAGAAACACTTAAATGCTTTAGTTACCAGTAAATAATAATAATAATAATAATAATAATAATAATAATTTTTTATTATTATTCCGGCTTTTACAATGAATATACATTTTTCCGGTACCCATGTTCACAGTTAACTACACATTTGTTTCAACACATTTTTCCATTCTTGTCTGTTCATCCATATATCTTTTTCTATTTCCCATTCCCTCTTAGTTTCATTGATTCCCTGAATCCACGTAATATTTGGTCTACCATTCTTTTTCCTTCCCTGTGGTTCCCAATCCATGATTATCTTAGGTAGTCTTCCCTCTCCCATCCTTCTAACGTGTCCGTACCAATTTAATTGTTTCTTCTTTATAAAATCTAATCTTGAATATTGTACCTGCATTTTTTCTTTTATATATGAATTTCTGATTTTATCCTTCCTGGATATTCGTGCAGCACGTCTCCAGTAGTCCATTTCAGTGGCGAGTAATTTTTTTTTTTTTTCATTTGTGCATTTAAAGCCCATACATCAGCTCCATAGGTAATAATGCTTCTGATTATTGTATTAAAAATAGTTTTTTTTTTGTGTTTCTTTGAAGATATGTTTGTCCCACACTATTCCATTTAGTGCAGATATAGCATACTTTCCTATATTGTTCCTGTTTCTTATCTCTGTTTCTTGTTTTCTATCTTTAGTAATTTTAATTCCCAAATACTTATATTCTTCAGTGTATTTAATTGTCCCTAAATTTTCTTCTAGTATTAAATCTTGAGGAAGATCCCCTATTGTCATATATCTAGATTTATCCATATTGATCTTTAAACCCCATAAACTATATTCTTGTATTAATTTTCTAGTGAGGTATTCTATATCTTCAAATTCTTGAGCCAATATCAATTGGTCATCTGCAAACTGGAGTGTATATATTGTTGAATTATCTTCTAGTGGTATTCCCATCGCTTTACATTTCTTTTTCCATTCTTCAATAGCTTTTTCAGCATAATAATAATAATAATAATAATAATAATAATAATAATAATAATAATAATAATATATTTAGCCATTGGCATGAATTCCCTGAAGTAATCCCCGCCCGGAGAACCAAGTGGGGGACTATTTTACGTCCGGATAATTTACTCCGTGGAACTTATGTCCGCCTTTCTTGACAGTTGTATTTTTTACGGTGAAAGATCGTCACTCATTCGACCAAGGAACTTTTTTTGTCTGGCTTATCGCCTTCGACATGTCTGGCATTGGTAACCCTTTCGGCAGCAATGCTACCACCGCGCCGGCATAGCTCTCGAGGTCATTTAAGCACGCAAGCCACTCCACCATGACAAGATAAAAATATAAATATTAGTTCAGAATAGGGATGTATGGAGAATTTATTTCCGCGCGACCATGTACCTACGAGCCAGTGAGTTAGTTATGTTTTTACGTTTTATTTTCCTTCTCCACTCGTCCCTATACATCCACTCTATCTCTTCTCGTCCTCTTGTTCTCAATCCAGTCCTTATTTTTTATATCGTGAGTTTCGAGGTCTTCCTTTCTTTCTTCTTCAAGGTGAATACACTTTCAGGTATTTTTCTGAGTAAACTTTATCTTTGCAATAATAATAATAATAATAATAATAATAATAATAATAATAATAATAATAATAATAATAATAATAATAATAATAATCACTTTGTATTTAGAAATATTCCACAATACAGTGTTTCTACTTCAACCCAAAATGATTTGTCGCCAGAGGTTCCTATCTAAAAGCATCTTCTTCCCTCAAATCTCTAGCTTCCATACTTCTCTTCACTCCTTCCATCCATCGTTCTCTAGTCCTGCCTCTTCCACTTCTTCCATTAGCTTTCCAATTAAGGATCTTCTTTGTTATTCTCTCTTCTTTCATTCTTATGAGGTGTCCATACCATTTTAAAAGTTTTTCTTCTATTTTTCATTTTTTTTAACTTGCATAATTTCCCTCATTGTGCTGTTTCTGACCTTATCCCTTCTTGAAATTCTTGTCGATCGCCTCCAAAAATCAATTTCTACTGCTAACAGCTTGTTGGCTTGTTTTCTACCTACTGTCCAGGTTTCTGACCCATATGATAAAATGCTTTGTAACAGAACTTGAAATATAGTTGTATATTTCTGTATATTAGGCCTTATGGCCTTAACTCTGCCAGCTAAAATTAAGCATTATTATTATTATTATTATTATATTATTATTATTATTATTATTATTATTATTATTATTATTATTATTATTATGATCCTTTCGGATAATTCTCGTATAAGACTTGAAAGCATAATAATAGTCCCTTCGATTGGTTGCTGGCCAAAGGAAGGCAAGACCAGTTTATGGGAGTGCCATCTTATAGCCTCTGGTCAGGCTTTTCTGGAGAAGAAAAGAAAATAAAGGAAAGAAGAAATGGAAGAAAGGAAAGACTCCCTAGCCCTCGGATGCCGTAATAGCGTCGGGGTCGAAAAAAACAAGAGTTAATCAAGAGAGGTTAGATAGTAAAGTTAAAAGAGTGCAAAACACAAGTAAGTGGAAGATATGTTTTGCTCAGCTTGGGCACCTTGTGGTCGCCATCCACATATACCCTATCGTAACAGGCCTTGGCCTAATACTTGGAAGGAAGAAGAAGATTATTATTATTATCATTATTATTATTATATTTCTATTCCAAAGCACTAATTTCAACATACCAATGATTCTTCTTCCATCAGTTATTCTTCTTTCAATTTCTGTATATATAATAATAATAATAATAATAATAATAATAATAATAATAATAATAATGATAATAATAATAATAATATTTTTTTATTATTCCGGCTTTTACAATGAATATACATTTTTCCGGTACCCATGTTCACAGTTATTAGTGATTCAAAATATCTCTGCAGGCGGAAGAATTACAAAGCTCTCTTTGTTGCTACACTTGACGTCATATAAGGCAGTGTACACTGTTATCGTCCCACGTCCCATTCCCCTCTGACCTCATAGGTAGCAGTGTCACGTGTTCTATTCCTACATAAACACGACTGCAGTGCCCTCCGTCAACAACTGCGCTTACTCCTTAAACGGGTAATAACTACACATTTGTTTCAACACATTTAATGATAATAATAATAATAATAATATAATAATAATAATATAATAATAATAATAATAATAATAATAATAATGCTGATGCTGATGATGATAATGATAATCTACTTGAAGTAAAGGTCTGCCGATCGAATATTAATTTGAATTGTGATTCTAAGTGCATCGTTAAATAAAAATGGTGGAACTATAACTGGAAACGTGTATCTCAAACCTGCATCAGTTGGCCAAGCCAAGGTTTACCGGCCTTGATAAACAATAGTAAAACGTGCAAGGATACATTGAATCAATACACTGTATTACTTTAAAATTACATTTTTAAAACAATATATCCTTAATTGTACATCTCGTGAAGCCAGGATCACGGATAGGGATGACCTCACACTAACACAATGCTAGGCCATGTTTACCAACGTGTCAAGGTTATTTATGTGTTACGTCACTCCCATTAACCTTTATCTACCATTGTTTAAATGCATCTACAAATCACAAACGTTCAATTAGAAACATTTAAACAGTTTTCTTAGTTTTACATTCATCAACAGAATCAAGAGATGACATTCCTTGTAACTATGGGGATAACACAGTTATATTTATGCAGCGGACCCCTGTTTGACAAACGTTCGGATTGTATCTAACTATTAACATTTCCCAGATTTTTCCGAACTACAATAATGATAAAAAAAGTAATAATAATTTTATTTATATACAGATTTTCAATTTTTAAATTTCTTCCTGTGCCCTAAAGTTTTATTTCCCTTCTCCACTCGTTCCTAACATCCACTCCATGTCTTCCAGTCCACGTGTTCTCATTTGAGTTGTTATTTGAATAATAATAATAAATAATAATAATAATAATAATAATAATAATAATAATAATAATAATAATAATATGTGAAGAAAAAATTTTGTATCCCTTTTTAAGCATATTATGCGCACGGAGGAGTGTGATATTTGGCATAATTGAAGTTCATGTAGAGAAGGAGTGCAGAAAAATATAATTTATGTGTAATATGTGTTATAAATAAATTAAATTAAACAAAATAAAATAAATTGTCTCTAAGTAATGTATGTGTATTACTCATTCATTTGTTTACGTTGATACTGAAAGTGCATTGTTACAAAAAGAAAATTGTGCAGCAGCAATGTGAATTGACTTACTCTCGCGTATATATTAGTAGTGGTTTTAAAAAAGTGAGTTTATTTTATTATTTAAACTTAAATTAAACCTTTTCTAATCTTGGTTTCAGTAATTTCATTACATTTTTTTATATTTACATATTCGTACCTACTTCCATTATGCCTTGACATAGAACATTGACGGGTCGGAGTGAGAGGCAAAGAAGAAGGGATATATATTCCCGTACACTTAATAATAGGCCAAATGCATATTTAAACAGCATAAATAGTATACAAATGTCAAATGACGCGTTATTGTTTTTTAAATATGGCTTAGCCAAGCTATACCACATATATCCTATCGTTCGTATTTTTAAAATAAATCGAAAATTAATGCATAATGACGTATTTGTAACAAACTTAAACATTTAATGAATTTTGGTTGAGTTTCGACCGCTGGGCGACCAGCAGTAATTAATATTACTTTTATTATTGTTAATATTATTTAGGCATATGTATTTATTTTATTAATAACTAACTCACTGGCACTAACGAATCAATAGATGTCATGGAAATTATCCAGATCTAAGGATTTCAAATCATCCCTTGTAGTCTATAATCTACTTCTCTCAAGTAATGTTTAATGTTTTCTCCTACCTCAATCTTGGCCTACTTACTGGGCGCCTTCTCTCTGGTTTTTTCACACTTTATATTAGCTTGACCTGTATTTACGTAACGGAATCTTTCAACGCGATTTTCACCCACTTAAAATCATTGGATCGACTTGAAACTTGGTATACTTGTCCAGGACCAATGGCAATACAATAATTTCATTTTGTTTCTAAAATCCTGGCCAGAATCATCAGAAAAAAAAAAGTCTGTGTAATTATATAACGGAATCTTTCAACACGATTTTCACCCACTTCAAATCATTGGATCGACTTGAAACTTTGTATATTTGTAAAAGACCAATGACAATATAATAATTTCATAAGTATTTTCTAAAATCCTGGCCAGAATCATCAGAAAATCAACAAAAAAAGCATCTGTGTAATTATGTAACGGAATCTTTCAACACGATTTTCACCCACTTACAATTATTGGATCGACTTGAAACTTTGTATAATTTATTGTAAAAGACCAATGACAATATAATAATTTCATAAATATTTTCTAAACTCCTGGCCAGAATCATCAGAAAATCAAAAAAAAAGCATCTGTGTAATTATGTAACGGAATCTTTCAACACGATTCTCACCCACTTAAAATCATTGGATCGACTTGAAACTTTGTATATTTGTAAAAGACCAATGACAATATAATAATTTCATAAATATTTTCTAAAATCCTGGCCAGAATCATCAGAAAATCAACAAAAAAAAAAGCATCTGTGTAATTATGTAACGGAACTTTTCAACACGATTTTAACCCACTTAAAATCATTGGATCGACTTGAAACATTGTATACTTGTAAAGGACCCGTGACAATACAATCATTTCATAATTTTTTTCTAAAATCCTGGCCAGAATCATCAGAAAATCAACAAAAAAAAAAGCATCTGTGTAATTATGTAACGGAATCTTTCAACACGATTTTCACCCACTTAAAATCATTGGATCGACTTGAAACTTTGTATAATTGTAAAGGACCAATGACGATACAATAATTTCAGATTTTTTCCCCCCAAAATTCTGGCCAGAATCATCAGAAAATAAAAAAAAAAGTATCTGTGTAATTATGTAACGGAATCTTTCAACACGATTTTCACCCACTTAAAATCATTGGATCGACTTGAAACTTTGTATAATTGTAAAAGACCAATGACAATATAATAATTTCATAAATATTTTCTAAAATCCTGGCCAGAATTATCAGAAAATAAAAAAAAAAGTATCTGTGTAATTATGTAACGGAATCTTTCAACACGATTTTCACCCACTTACAATCATTGGATCGACTTGAAACTTTGTATAATTGTAAAAGACCAATGACAATATAATAATTTTATAAATATTTTCTAAAATCCTGGCCAGAATCACCAGAAAATCAAAAAAAGCATCTGTGTAATTATGTAACGGAATCTTTCAACACGATTTTCACCCACTTAAAATCATTGGATCGACTTGAAACATTGTATATTTGTAAAGGACCAATGACAATATAATAATTTCATAAATGTTTCTAAAATCCTGGTCAGAATCAGCAGAAAATCAAAATAATAAAAACCGATATAATAGGTTGCGGACTTGTCAACTTCTTACTCAATCGTTGTAAGAGCTCAGTTGGTAGAGTGGTGGACTGTAGTGGTATATAATTTCAGTAATCCATAATTTGCTGGTACAAATCCGGAGGATTTTTTTAGTAGAGTATTTCTTTTAGCTCATACTACAATAGTATCGAATTTAAAGATATTTACATTTTTATCTTATTCTGTAAAATATTAAAACAAAAAAATAATTAATAGATTAAAAAACTAAAACAACACGTTTTATTAGAAAACCGAACTAAAAAATGAAAAATAATTTTAATTTCCAACACGCTTGGGATAAAATTAAACTGGTCAACAAAAAAAACATCTCCAACACATATAGAATAAAACTAAAGTTATCTACAAAAAAAAATACCATCAAAAGCGTGGGGTGCTTTTTATAGTTTTTGCGTTTTCTTCTTAGAGACTTCACTTTTACCAATGTCTGTTTATTATCAAATATACTAATTGATAAAGAGCACCCCACGCTTTTGATGGTAAAATTATTTTTTTTGTACATAACTCTAGTTTTATTCTATATGTGTTGGAGGTGATTTTTTGTTGACCAGTTTAATTTTATCCCAAGCGTGTTGGAAATTAAAATTATTTTACATTTTTGTGTCTAAATGGCTCAAATAGTAGGGTGCGTGTAGGCAAACAGTTTTCAGACACTTTTGAAATCCAGAATGGGTTGAAGCAAGGAGATGCATTATCTCCTCTACTATTTAATTTTGTACTAGAGCATGCCATTAAATCTTTAGAGAATGAGGAAGGCTTACAACTGAATGGTATTAATAAGCTGTTAGTTTATGCTGATGATGTAGTACTATTGGCCGATAGCGAGGAGATACTAAAGGCCAACAAGCACACACTATTGAGTAACACTAAAAAATTAGGACTGGAAGTAAATATCAGTAAAACTAAATATGTGGTCACAGGTAGAAATTCAGTATATAATGGAAATGGACAGCTAATGACAAATGAGGGAAATTTTGAGGAAGTGGCTGAATTCAAATACCTAGGAACAATAATCACAAATAGGAATGAGACGCACAAAGAAATTAAACATAGGCTCAATTCTGGAAATGCATGCTATTATGCATTGCAGAGACTTTTGATGTCCCAACTCCTTTCAAAAAACGTTAAGCTGAAAATATATAAAACTATTATTCTACCAGTTATATTATATGGGTGCGAAACATGGACTCTTACTTTAAGGGAGGAAAGGAGATTACTAGTATTTGAGAATAAAGTTCTTAGGAAAATTTTTGGACCAAAGAGAGATGAACAGACAGGTGAATGGAGAAGACTACATAACAATGAACTACATGGTCTTTATAGGAAGCCAGATATAATAATAACAGTTAAGTCTCGTAGACTGCGATGGGCAGGACATGTTGCACGTATGGGGAATGAAAGACGTGCATGGAAACTTCTTGTAGGAAAGCCAGAGGGAAAGCGCCCAGTTGGTAGACCAAGAATGAGGTGGGAGAATAACATTAACTATGATTTGAGGGAAGTAGATTATACAGGGAATGATTGGAAAGCATTAGCTCAGGATAGGGATGTATGGAGAGCTTATGTCCGCGCGGCCATGAACCTACGGGTTCGATAGTGCCAGTGAGTAAGTAAGTAAGTTTACATTTTTTAGTTCGGTTTTCTAATAAAGCGTGTTGTTTTAGTTTTTTTAAACTATTATTTATTCTTCAAGAATTTCCTATGCCACTCTTTCATTTCCCATTCGTTTCGTGTCACATGCCTGCTTTCCGAGTCTACTTGATTGTATTGTTCTTATATATCTAATGTCCCTATTATAAAATAATAATGATAATAATAATAATAATAATAATAATAATGATACTAATAATAATAATAATAATTTTATTACTATCAATATTATTAGTCCCGAGCCGCAGCCGAGTGGTTAAGGCAAGATTCCTTGGCGCAGAACAACGGGACTTACGCTGGTTCGTGTCTCCATGCGGAAGAAATTTTCTCATGGAATACCGGCCAGTATGGGACCGGTACCCGCCCAGCAACGTGAGGCATTTCGGTAGCTATAATAAGTAGCGGTTCCAGGTTGAGAAAACTAGCTATAACGGCTGGGGTTGCCGACATGCTGACCACAGATTACCCCTACACTAGCTAGGGCCTTCTAGACCTGTCGCGCCATGGGGTTTAGAGTTTAATAATAATAATAATAATAATAATAATAATAATAATAATTATTATTATTATTATTATTATTATTATTATTATTATTATTATTATTATTATTACTTTGGCCTATGTGTTAATTCTCTTTATTTAATACGGATATTTATGTTCTAAAAGTTAAGATTGCAACATAGTATAGCGATAAAATTAATTTAATAGCTCTTTATATCCAATCAACTGATTATTTTTATAATATAACGTACAAAACCGATCCTCAATAATTTGTGTGTGGTTTCTAGTAATATTACATTTATATTTTACGTCTTACTTTTAAATTTAAAAAATGTAAATAGAACACTATATCTTTCTAATTTAAAAGTAAAATGTGTAATAATAAAAAAGTTTTCATGCCCCTCTTTTATTCCCCATTCGTGACATATGTCTTGCCCATCGAAATCTACGAGACTTAATTATTATTATAACTCTTTTCCCCATGTTATTAATATAATAATAATAATAATAATATAATAATAATAATAATAATAATAATAATAATAATAATAATAATAATAATAATAATAATAGTAATAAGAAGATAGTAATAATGATATATTTGGGGCATGAGTTAAACAGTCAAAAGTATTTTCATGAAAACTATCTCCATAGCTCCATTCCTTCAGAATTCTTGAATTATTTTATTGCAATGAGAAATAATTTTTCGAAATTAATGAATTTGGTCAGTATAAACTGGCGTATTTGAAATCATCTATTCATCGGTCATCTTGAATAATTCTGCAAACCAAATGAGAGTGGGCTACTGTTTGTGACAGTCTTGTTGAATACATTGTGCCTGGGAAACCCAGTGGCTGCAAGTGTTGATTTATACCCTGTTAACGTTTGGATATCTCATGCCCCTCAAAAGACTACAATATCTAACTTCGTGGATACAACTGGACATATATAGTAAAACATGTTCTCTTGATATCAAAGAGTAGCCACTGGATATCCTTTAGTAACAAAACAATATCCTTAAGTAATAAACATTACATTATGATAAGTAATGCCACGAGTGATTTCCAAATTATCGATAAACTTACGAGTCACGAAGTGACGAATGAATTTATGTAGACTATTTAACTCATGCCTCAAATGGGAGTCAATGACCAATCACATTACAATGATTTTTTATTTATTGCCAAATAGGATCGCAATATTACAAGAATGCACCCTAGTGGAGATAAAATGAAACATATTAAACTGTATATAACCATCATTATAGTTATTAATTAATTTCTGAAGTCCTACGATGTAAATATGTCAATTATATTTATCTGGAACGTTAATACCTGGGAAATAATACGTTTAAGAAAGTGCAAACAGTGATTTATTTTTATTGTGGTATAATCAATTGCTACAAATGTTTTTATATTATATCTCTCAAGCGGTATCTGGTTATATTCGTGCACTATATATATAATCTGGAAGCCACGTGCTTTTTAGGATTCTTACACCTTGATATATAAATTGTTATATACAACGTATTTCTTAGAGAGTTAGTCACTGCAAAATAATGCTATGACCTGTTCAGAATATTAAAAAGAAAGAGCTTTCTTTCTTCTTCCTCTTCACGGTTTAGGCGTTTTTACTAGCCTGTTCCGGCTCCAAATTGCTGCTCTTTCCATCTCTTCCTCGGTCTTCCCAAACTTCTTTTTCCTCGTGGTGAATAGTTGTATGCTGCTTTTGGTATTCTATTCTCAGTCATCCTTGCCAAGTGTTCTTTTCAGTTTGTTCTGTATTTCTCTATTGTTGTGTTTAATTCCTCTACTTTTAGTTGTTGACTTATTTCTGTGTTATGTTTTTTGTCTGTTCTTTGATATCCTGCTATTGGTCTGAGTAATCTCATTTCAGCAGCTTGTATTCTGGCAGATTGTTGTGTTGTCACTGTCCATGTTTCGGATCCATAAGTAATAATAGGCACTGTCATTCTCTTGTATAATTTCATTATAGAGTCTTTGCTGGCTTTATTTTTCAAAGTTCTTTTTAGTGTTCCTGTTATATAATTAAACTTATTTAGTTTGTTATTTATATCTGTTTCTGCTGTGTATGATATTTCGTAACCTAGGAAGTTGTATCTTACCACTTGTTCTATTGGTTTATTTTCTAATATATCTTTGTCCGAACTGGATGAGCGCCCTTGAAGGCCATTGTTTTTTTATTTTTGTGAGGATATTTCCATGTTGTATCTTATTGATATTTCATTTAGTTTATATAGCATTCTTTGTAGTTCGTCCTCTGTTTTTGCTATTAAAATCTGATCATCTGCAGAAAGAGCTTTCTTTAATATGATGAACTTAAGTGATAAATATCGGGGAGAAACACGACTGTGATTGGTTGTAAAACAAAATTCATTGAAACGCGATTGGTCATTAACTCTCATTTGGGGCATGAGTTAAAAAGTCGTAAAGATATTAATATTCAGTCACAAATTTATTATTTAAGAGTTTTGGAATAAGTATTTTTATTATCTCAGAATTATTTTTCTTTTTATCATTTTTCTGAGCCTTTTTCCATAGAAGACTTACACCAATTATTCATATTGGATTACTTTGGAATTAAGAAATATTATTATTTTTGTGTTTACAGTATTTTTAGTATAAAATAATGTTTATACATTTTATAAATAAATGTTGTTCTTGGGCTCCAAATTTGGTGATGTTAATTGTGAACTCAAAACTAATTTGTAGAGTTATTTTTTACATGAGTTTTTAAGGAACAAAGTTATTTATTTTTTACAAAAAGGGGGGGGAGGATAAACTGTATGGTGATTGTTTATTATTTATGATAAAGTAAGTTTCTATCAAGTCTTTATTATTTATACAATGCTCCCCAATACGCTAAAAACCTGATAGTCGAGGGTTCGAGTCCAGGTGGGGTCAAAATTTTTAAACTGACCGAAACCTTCAGGTGGCTCAATGGCATTGCTGTGGATTCAGCCTTTAACGGAAATAAGTACCAGACGCTTTTTCTGGGGGTAAAGGCGGCCGTCACGCAGAGCTGACATCCCGGCTGACATCAAGTATCGATGTCTAAAAAAAGTGGGATCCTTAACCTCCTACTACCCCAAGGGTCTTCTTTAGCCTGTAGTAGGATCACTTTATCTTTATTATTATTATTATTATTATTATTATTATTTATTATTATTATTATTATTATTATTATGTTTTAACAAGATCAGGGGGCTGGAAAATCTAGAATGGATAAAATACGAAATAAAGAAATAAGGGAAATTATGGGTGTACAAGAGGAGCCGGACATCATAGACATCATAGAAAAGAAAAGATTGCAGTAGTATGGCCATGTCAAACGAATGCCAGAGCAAAGATTGCCAAAAATTGTTATGGAATGGATTCCAATGGAAAGGAGGAAGAGAGGAAGACCGAAGAAAACTTGGATAGAAGGGGTACAAGCAGCTATGAATATCAGAGGAATGGAGGAAAATCAATGGATGGATAGAGAGGAATGGGTTTGGTTTCCGGAAGACGGCGGCAGCTGCCATGATACCGGATTATGATATATATATATTGTTATTATTATTATTATTATTATTATTATTATTATTATTATTATTATTATTATTCGGCCGCGGTAGACTAGTGGTTATGCTCCTTGCCTCTGGCCCCGAGAGGTCATGAGTTCAAACCCAGCCGGGGTCGGTGGATTTTCTAGGATGCAAAAAATCCAAGGAGCAAGTCCTCCGGGAGGGACTTTAAGCCGTGGGTCCCGAGTCTGAAGATTTTCAGGCTCGTAAAAGATCCTTAAGCCTGAATGAAAAGGCATCTAAGCAAAATTTACCGAATTTTCCCGTCCTAGTAGGCCTGCTACATTGGTTTCCTAGATGTCAGTATGAGGCGGAACGCTGACCACGGACCACTAAAAGGACATGTAGGCCTATACGAAAACAAGTGTAACTAAATTAGTATGGTTCAAATTCTTCCCTATAGGGGGAGAGCGCCTAAATCTCTGTTAAGGGAAACATAGGCTTACAAGAAGATTATTATTATTATTATTATTATTATTATTATATTATTATTATTATTATTATTATTATTATTATTATTATTATTATTATTATTATTATGGTGGGCACTTACGACGAATGCAAGAAGAAAGGTTACCCAGGAAAACATTAAATTGGTGTCCACCTGGAAGAAGAAGAAAAAGAAGACCTCGAAACTCGTGGTTGCAAGAAATAAGAAAAGGAATGAGAACAAGAGGACTAGAGGACATGGAATGGATGGATAGAGACGAGTGGAGAAGAAAAAATAAAACTTTAGGCACAGAAAGATGTGTAAACATTAAAATTCTGCATATAAATAAAAATATCATTATTATGGAGGACATGGAGGGCCTCTCTGAATGATGGACCAGCTCAATGTCAGTGCCTCCTCCGAGACAACATTATGACGAAGCACACCATTTAGGCCTACGCACACAATCATATTAAACGTGGTGAATGTGATATTGGTGATTACGATGGCTAGATTATGTTTGGGGGGGGAACCGTTTGGGCCTTAGTTTCCTGACATTTGTCTTATAGTTGAGGAAATACCCTAAAATTGATTTGTAACTAGAAGATTGTGATAAAAACCTGAAAAACCGTATTTTTAGTAACAGTCAATACAAACACATGAATAACATTTTTTCAAACTGTGATATACGGTGATTTGAAAAACATAGCCGAGCGTTGAATTAATTACAGAAAGAGCATATGGAATGCTGAACTGAGAAACAGCTATCAGTGTTGTTTGAAGATTGTTAATTGTGTTTCGTGATGCTTCCATTCTACCTCGCCTCGATAAATCTATTGCTAACTAAATGGAGTGGATAGCCCCTATTTATTCTTGCCCAACGTTTTACCTACAGTAACATGCATTAGCGATTACTAATGATCTAAAGCTGTAGTTATAATTGCTACAAAACTAGCCATCTGTTGGCTTTAATTACAGGATGCAGTTTACTCTTGTCATCCTAGCTTTTGTCTTAAAATGTTATAGCCCATCGCTGTGGTCTCGAGGTGGCGTGCTGCCTTGTCACGGAGCGGAACCGGGTTCGTTTCCCGGTCGGGACTGGCTTCTGAGTGAGTTTTTTTCGTTTTTTTTTACTGACCTGTAAAGTAAAAGTCAGAAAATTTATTACCCAACGGTCCCTGAAAATCATCCGGCCATCATAATTCTTATCATTATTATCCTTCACCGGTGTGGAAAGCAACGGGAAGCTATCACACCTATAATTCCCTAGTAAAGCTACAAAACATCATATTAAAATGTTTAACACTCTGTAGGCCTTTCGGGACTAGTCGCATCATCAGCAAAGTAAGTAGGTCTGTATTCGTTGACTCTCGTTGAAGCAACGAATACAGACCTACTTAGTTTTGCTGATGATGGAACTAGTCCCGAAAGGCCTAGAGAGTGTTAAAACAAGTTGAGGAGACGGACCTACAAGCTGACTATTCTATAGTTTTATTCGTAAATTTTAATATTGTGACTTAATACCTCAACAGAATCTTACCATGAATTTTACTAGTATCGACTGCAAAGCATAGCATGCAAATGCTATGCTTGCAGTGAAAGACCTACCCTGGGACAGAACACTATAGAATAATATATATATATATATATATATACATATATATATATATATATATCCAATCCATAGTAATTCTGCCCGAAAGCATTTTCATGCTATGCTTTGCAGCTTTACTAGAGATGTGTAGGTGTGGTAGCTTCCCGTTGCTTTCAACACCGGTGAAGGATGATGATGATAATGATAAGGATGATGATGATGGCTGGATAATTTTCGGGATCCGTTGGGCCCTAGACTTCCTGACATTTGTCCTACAGGTGAGGAAATACCCCGAAAAAACCTCACCCAGGAGCCTGTCCCGACCGGGAACCGAACCCGGGCCCGCTGTGTGACAAGGCAACATTCTACCTCGAGACCACAGCGGTTGACACACTAATGATAATTCTATAATTGAACAAAATTCAACTCCCTTAATTAAAAGAAGTAAACAAATTCAAAATAGGGATCTACATTACCCGAAGTTCCTCTAGTGGTGGTAGTATTAATCGACTGAAGTACAGGTTGAAAAATAAGTTAATTAACCGAACATGCAAATATATTATTTTCTGTAGCTTACAATATCTATACAAAAAAACTACCGAAATTGTTCCCTAATTAGCAATTTACCTCAAGCAGTAGTGTTTAGATAATGCTGAGTTTGCAGTGAAAGACCTGCTCTTGGACAGAACACTATGTATGTATGAATGTATTGTTTAAGATTATATTATGAAGGTGTATTCAATATCTCGGATAGCAGATAGGATCCTCCTTCGGACTAAAAATCCCCTTCCAAATTTTTGAGCCTTCGAAATGGGTTCTCTGAAGTAGTCCCCCGCCAGGAGAACCGATTGGGGGACTATTTGACCTCCGGAAAATGTTACCCTAGTAGAACCCATGTCCGCATTTATTGACGATTGTATTTTTTACGGTGAAAGATCGTCACTCTTTCGACCAAGGTACTATTTTCGTCTGGCTTATCACCTTCGACCAGTCCGGCACAAATTGTGAATGAAAGACATGCATGGAAGCGTCTTGTAGGAAAACCAGAGGGAAAACGCCAAGTTGGTGTACCAAGAATGGGGTGGAAGAATAACATTAACTATGATTTGAGGAAAGTGGATTATACAGGGAATGATTGGAAAAAATTAGCTCAGGATATGGATGTATGGAGAGCTTATGTCCGCGTGGCCATGAACCTGCGGGTTCGATAGTGCCAGTGAGTTACTTTGTTTAGTTAGGTCCCATATTCAAACCCCAGTTTCAACCAATCTGATTTTTTTCTTTGCAACCATGTGCGGTGGTTAACTGGCTTATGCTGCATTCTGTATATATACGACGTTATTTCAAAATGGATCCGCACAGGCAGCAAATCGTAAGTGCTGTTGACAGTCAGTATCAATAAATTATTGTCTAGTAATGATATATAAAAAACAAAGCAGTAAATAACATTACAATTACATAATAAATTAAACAATTAAATAAATATTATAATTATTTATTATTCTTAACTACATATTGTGTACATATTTATCAATTTACGAGAGGGTGTTGTTCTTATTTTCTACGTCTTGTACGGGAATACATCCACGTTTATCCAATTTGATGGGTTTATATTAACTTTGTAGCATGCTAATCTATCACGATTTAAATTTAGAAATGTTTCCGGTTACGCCTCCAATATTCAAATCGTTACCAATTTCATATTATTTTGTCTTATACATTATTAGTCTACCGCTGTGGTCTCGAGGTAGCGTGCTGCCTTGTCACGCAGTGGGCCCGGGTCCGATCCCCGCTCGGGTCAGTTTTTCTGGGTGCGGTTTTTATCGGGGTTTTTCCTCACCTGTAAGACAAATGTAAGGAAAACTTTAAGGCCAAAACGGTCCCCGAAATCATATGACCATCATCATCATCCTTCACCGGTGTGGAAAGCAACGGGAAGCTACCACACCTACAATTTCCTAGTAAAGCTGCAAAGCATAGCATGAAAATGCTATGATTGCAGTGAAAGACCTGCCCTCGGGAAGAATTACTATGGATGGATATATTATTATTATTATTATTATTATTATTATTATTATTATTATTATTATTATTATTATTATTATTATTATTATTATTATTATTATTATTTGTCCACCGCAACTATTTAAAAATTTTACAAAGTATTGGCAGTTCCATCTCTTATCTATGGATGTGAAACCTGGATATTAACAAAGGCAGATAGTAAACAAATAGAGGCTGCAGAAATGAAGATGTTGAGAGCAATAGCAGGATACCAAATGACCAATAAAAAGAAATACGAAGATATAAGAACAGAACTTAATATATTTAATCTCTGTGAAAAAATAAAATACTATCAAAATGCTTATCTTCAGCACGTATTACGAATGAATGAACAGCGCATATCAAGAAGAATGTATAATTATAAACCAAAAGGGAGAAGATTGTTGGGAAGACCATTGAAGAGATGGAAGGACCAATTCGACCTATAATGAGATCGGAACTGGCCATTGGGCTTAATCCTTGTTGTTGATGATGATGATGATGATGAGTCCACCGCTGTGGTCTCGAGGTAGCGTACTGCCTTGTCACGCAGCGGGCCCGGGTTCGATTCCCGGTCGGGACAGGCTTCTGGGTGAGGTATTTTCGGGGGTTTTCTTCGCCTATAAGACAAATGTCAGGAAACTTAGGGCCTAACGGTCCCCGAAAATCATCCGGCCATCATCATCGTTATTATTATCATCACTATCCTTCACCGGTGTGGAAAGCAACGGGAAGCTACGACACCTACAATTCCCTAGTAAACTGCAAAGCGTAGCATGAAAATACTATGACTGCAGGGAAAGACCTGCCCTCCGGCAGAATTTCTATGGATGGATGGATTATTATTATCAGTATTATTATTATTATTATTATTATTATTATTATTATTATTATTATTATTATTATTATTATTATTATTATTATTATTATTATTATTATTATTATTATTATTATTATTATTATTATTATTATTATTATTATTATTATTATTATTATGGAGAAGGATTAAAATGTATAAACATCTTCTTGTATCCAAAATTTTAGCACTTTTTTTAACATTCATTCCTATCTTCCTAATCTCCTTCCTCTAACCCATTCTCCAGCATTGATCTAATCTCTTGTATTCAGGCAATCCTTGTCAACTCTTCTTCTTTCTTTCCCGGAGACTCAAATTAAACACACTCTGATCCGGAATTCTTCTGACATGATAATACAATTCTAATTGTCTGTATTTAATGAGATCTAGTATAGGATTTTGGACCTTATTTTCCTGTCTGATTACAGTGTTCCTATTTTTTTCAATCTGGAATGCGTAGCTGATCTGACATAAGATATCGATAATGACGTATAAGACAGACAATTAAATAGAAAATGAGCTAAACATTCCAGATTGAAAAAAAAAATAGAAACGTTGTAATGAGACGGGGAAATTAAGTCCAAATTTTAACTGATGAATAGTCCATATATCATCACAAAATGTGCAAAAATGCAAAATTCCACCAACCGAGTGATTCGTGTGAATGCAAGATATGCGACCAAAAGTGTGAGCGATACCATTACAAACAATGCAGAATATGGACAGGATCACTGAACGAACTCATAAAAGACAAATCATAAACTTATAACTTAATGCTCTTTCGAGTGCCTCTTACCAATTTAAAAAAAATAGTCCATATCTGTTGACAGTAATTTTAATCTACTATTTGGAATCGGTTGTCTAGTCTGAGCTCCATATAATAAAATAAAGATAAAATGTACCTTCTTAGATCAGAACCGTCGTCTTCAACTTATAATATATGTATGCTTTTTTGTCTGAAGGACCTTCAGAATCTCTATTCCATCTTCAGCAAGTTTTTCTTCCGTACATTACTTGATGTTTTCGGTGCTGGTCCTAATGTAGTGTTGTATGGATCAGAACTGAGAACATCAAGTAATGTAGCGAAGAAAGACCTGCTGAAGTTGGATTGGAGATTCTGAATGGTCTTCAGAGAAAAGGCATACATATTTTATAAGTTGAGGACGACTGCTCTGACCTAAGAAGGTACATTTTATCTTTATTTTATTCTATGATTGTCCACCTCAACGGTTTTAAACAATGCATTTTATTAGCATTGAACCCTATTTGATACGGTTTTCAAACTGATTGTTTATTCATTTGTATTTTATAGTATAGCATGCGAGGTTGGGAAGTGGATTTTACAGAAGAGAGGAAATGTTTAAAAACAGAGCGATAGCGGGGTTTTTAATTTCCGAGATTCTGTAAAACACTTCACAAACGCGCGTTGTACATTATTTTTTGCGCGATGGTGTTATCAAAATAATAAATAATAGTAAAATAATAACGTATTTGTTGGAAATATTTGCGTCCACTATAAACAACTGACCAACGTTAACAGTGTGGGCAATGTTTACTAGTTAAGATTACAGCAGGCCGTGACACCAATCAGTCATAAAGTGCCGGCAAGTACGTATTTATTGTTTTATACGTAGATAGAGAACTATTTATTTAACTAAAAAAGTTGTTTTAGTTTGGTACTGCACATAGGAAACATGAAAGCAGGCGCCTAGGACAGTACGTGAATGTGACATTTTCATATATAAACAAAACTGACAAAATACTTGACGTACATGGTTATGTTACTTGGGCTGGATTTTATTTATGTCAGTCATTGTCATGTATTAAATCATGTGTGTATTGTGTGTTAACTTATGTTAACATAACGCTGTGCTGCTGCTCTTGTTTGTTTGCTTTGTTTTGTTTTGTTGGCAGCATGTGTTGCAAATACAGCCATCATTTTCAAACTTTAATCAATTGTCAAGTAGGTATCATAGTTGTGGTAAAATAACACACAATAAATCTATGCATTCATTAGTTATTTAAATTTCCCAACTTCATAAATATCCAGTGTTTGCATCATGATTTTATTAAGGATGACACAATAACAGTGCATCGGGTGCAGTGGGGTAACTTATACTCAAGCGGTGGAAACGTGTTCTATTTTCCGTGTTTATGATTATTTCCTTTTAATAACCAGCACTGAATGAGTGAAATATTACAGAAATGTACTAAATGAAGAAAGGTCTGAGTTTAAAGAACAATATACTTTTACATACAAAAGATGGATTGGGAAGTGTCAGATCAAGATGTAAAGTATTTTCGATCAGTTGGAAATAATGTGAAAGCGACTGGACCAGGAAGCATTAATTTAGAAATGTCAAAATGTGAAGAATCTAAATTAATAACACTGCTAACAAAATTGAACAATAATGTCGTTTTATGAGTAGAAATACTAATAAATTTCATGGTAAAATTGCATTGGGTTGTTAGAGTATATCATCAACATCATCCGGTATCATGGCAGCTGCCGCCGTCTTCCGGAAACCAAACGCCATTCCTCTCTGTCCATCTGTTGTTCTTCCTCCATTCCTCTGATATTCATAACTGCTTGTGCCCCTTCTATCCAAGTTTTCTTCGGTCTTCCTCTCTTCCTCCTTTTTATTGGGATCCATTCCATAACAATTTTAGGCAATCTTTGCTCTGGAATTCATTTGACATGGCCATACAACTGTAATCTTTTCTTTTCTATAATGTGTATGATGTGTTAGAGTATATAAAAGTTATAATATAAAACTATGTTCAAATTATGTTACAAAGCATTTTATTACATGAGTCCGAAATCTGACAGTAAGAAGAAAACAAGCCAATAAACTGTTAGCAATAGAGATGGATTTTTGGAGGCGATCGATAAGAATTTCAGGGAGTGATAAAGTCAGGAACAGCACAATAAGGGACATTATGCAAGTTGAAAAAAAAACATATTAGAAAAAAAATAGAAGTAGAACGTCATAAGAATGGGAAAATATAGAATATAAAGAAGATCCTTGATTGGAAAGCTAAAGGAAGAAGTGAAAGAGGCAGACCTAGAGAATGTTGGATAGATGAAGTGAGGAGAAGTATGGAAGCTAGAGATTTGAGGGAACAAGATGCTTTAGACAGGAACCTCTGGCGATTAATCACTTTGGGTTGAAGGAGAAACGCTGTATTGTGGAATATTGGTAATAAAAAATTAAATTATGCACATTGCATGCAATCTCTTCAATTGTTAAAATAATTAATGCATTGTAGACCATTTGCAGTGTCTTCTATCACATTTTAATTGTCTTCTGTGTAATTTTCCGTGTCGTCTATATATTTTTGTATGTCTTCCGTGTCATTTTCGATGTCTTCTATGACAAATTTGGGGTCATCTATGTAATATTCGGTGTCTTCTATGTACTTTTGGTGTCTCTATGCCATTATATGCCTCTCCTATTTTATTTTCGGCATATTTTATGACATCTTCGATGTCATTTTCCGTGTTCTTTATGCCATTATCGATGTCTTCTTTGTCTTTTTCTGTCTCTTCTATTGGATTTTCGTCCTATTCTATCCAATTTTCAGTGTATTCTGTGTAATCTTTTGTGTCTTCTAGGCCATTGTCGGTGTCGCCTATGTTATTTTCTGTATGTTCTATGCCATTTCAGTAGCTTCTATGTCTTTCTGATGAATTCTATGTCATTTCCGGTGTCTTCTATGATATCTCCGTTGTCTTATATGTCATTTACGGTGTCGTATATGTCAATTTAAGTTTTTTCAATGTATTTTGGGCGTAGAATCGATGAAGGCCTGTATTTTAAAATATCTCCATCAGAACAACCCAAGAGCCACATTCCTTCGAAATTCGCTAAATTGAAAATTTGTTAAAGCAAGAGTAATACACAGTTGTTTATGTTAAGAGTTGATTTTATTTAGATACAAATTGTGGTTTTAGGTTAAATATCAAAATTTCCATGTATCATTTTAGTTGCAAATATTGAAAGGTGCAGCAGCTGAAATTGCTATGTACTGAAGGTATGAATTGGCCTGGTTTGATGCATGATCGAGGAAGC
>JASPKZ010007832.1:4860000-5225980 GCA_030220185.1 Diploptera punctata
CACGGCCATACCGTTGATCCGATTGTGATGGGGCTTTTTGGAAAATGTTCAGGAGATTCTCGGGATGAACATTGGCTATAAGAGAGTTGAGATACTCAACTCCTACACCCTTAAAAAATACCCTTTGTAATGAAAAACGTGAAATAGGCCCTTTTTAACTCTTAAATGGTTTACGCTGCCTAAACCATTACAAATACACAAAATTAATGTACACAGAATTGAATATCTCAAAAAACTCTACAGAAAAATCCGCGACAGCATATGTTTATCTTTTAAGGATAACTCACAATAACCATTTTTCTCTTGCTTTGATGCCAAGAAGATCGGGATAAGTAAATTCCCGGGCAAACATAGCGGCGGGTATTCTTTTATGGATAACTCAAAGTAACGAATTTTTCCTTTTAGCTCATTTATGCCAAGTACATCGGGATGCATTGATTCCCGGCAACGCCGGGTAATCAGAACGGGGTATCTAAAAACAAAGATATAAATTTATATGTATTATTTTTCCCTTTACTTATTCAACTAAATGAAAAACACGTTATCATTTATTTAGGAGTAGCAGCGCACACCGGGTATTAGCTAATATATATATATATATATATATATATATATACATATACATATTTTCTTTTCATATCATATTTGCCTTCATTGCCAAATGTCAAAAATATAGTTATAACATCTAAATATACAAGCGTTACTGCTATAAAGTAAATATTCTCTTTAAAAATTGCTTAACTCTTATGTTGGCCACTAGATGGTGTTGGAACGAATTCCCAATACCTCTTGTGTGAATTGAGAATACTACATATATAAGAAAAATGTATGTTTGTGTTGGAATTCTTGAGTAGCTCAGTTGGTTAGAGCGCTAAACGTACAGAGTTTAGAGACTCGGATTCAAATCCCGACTCAAGCATTCATTTTTCTTTTCATATCATATATATATATATATATATATATACAGGGTGATTCAAAATTGACTTTACAAATTTACAAGCTTATAGAAATTTATTTAGAAGACCT
The DNA here is from genome assembly GCA_030220185.1 of Diploptera punctata. Lineage (NCBI taxonomy): Eukaryota > Metazoa > Arthropoda > Insecta > Blattodea > Blaberidae > Diploptera > Diploptera punctata. The sequence goes on from JASPKZ010007832.1 coordinate 4,861,027, forward strand.
ACAGAATTGGTTTTAATGTCATATGATACCACAACTCATCAAGTTTTCACCGACATAGTTTTATAGTATCTAGTTCTCTCACCGCGGGCGCTAATGCAGTTCATATCAAAATGGCTGCTTTCACAGGTGCCGAGCGGCTCGTTGTGTGTTTTTGTTCGAAGAAACTAAATCTGCGACAATTGTTCAGCGTAGATTTCGTACCCAGTATGGTAAGGATCCTCCTAGCAGGCCAACAATTTATTCTTGGCACCAAACATTTGTTAGGACTGACTGTTCTGTTAGTCATTCCAAGCATACCGGCCGTCCACGTACGGCTGAAGCTGTGGTTGAACAAGTGAGGGATAGCTTTGCTCGGAGCCCTAGCGCACGCGGTGAGAGAACTAGGTACTATAAAACTATGTCGGTGAAAACTTGATGAGTTGTGCTATCATATGACATTAAAAACCAATTCTGTAGGTCTTCTAAATAAATTTTTCTATAAGCTTGTAAAGTTGTAAAGTCAATTTTGAATCACCCTGTATATATATATAAATTCTTCTGTACGTGTATATGTTACTGAACTACTCCTAAATGACTGGTTCGATTTTGTTGAAATTTTATTTCTGTGTCTGTTTGGGTCTCCCGATGGTTTAGATTTACAATTTGACCCCCTAAATCCATTAGGTGTAGGAATTCACCTAAAGTGAAAATTTAAAAATCGCTCAAGCGACCACAATGTTCGATGTAAAGCAGTACCTGGTGTAGATAATATCCTTGAATTTAATTTCCTAATGAAGTTAATACCGCTAAAGAGATTTTGGATATAATTATATATGAGGTGGATAAAAGAAATTAAATTATAATTGGACGGTGTAACAATATCAATCCAAGCTCGAAAATCGCGAACTGAGATAATTGATTGATTGATTTTAAACCAATTCATCATAAAGATGTGGATATGCTGTTCAGTTAACTTCCGCTAGGTAGCAGCACATTTCAATTCAATTCGATTTGAATTTTATTTGCTAAATGCAGCTCATTGTTACAAAATACACAGCTGTACAATAATTCTGGCATTTCCATTAATGAGCGAACGCCCGTGCTCAGAGGAGGATTCTATCACAGAATGTAACAACACAAAATTAACCTTTATTCATATATTTCAAATTAAAAAATAATTTATCTCTTCTTCTTCTTCTTCCGAATGCAGTGTTAGGTGATGATGCCCGTTCTGCGACTAGAAAAACTGATCTTTCCATCGGTTGAAGGGTCTTCCGAGGTCTCTTTTGCCTTTAGGGTTGAGGTGGTAAATCATCTTTGGTAAACGGGAATTTGACATTTTCTGGACGTGTTGGAACCATTTAATCTGATAATTTTGTATATGTTCAACCATTTCCCTACTATTCCACTGCATCCTTATCTCATCACTTTTCATTCTATCCCTTAATGTTGCTCCAGTTAGTGATCGGAGGAATCTCATTTGTGAACTATTAATGCGGGATTTATCTTTTGCTCGAAGTGTCCAGCATTCACTTCCGTATAGTAGAGCAGGTTTGGCTATGGCATTATGAAATCTCAATTGGATTTCTAAAAATAATTTATAAGTACAGAAAGTATATGTCCAAATCAACATGCCATCTGTTGTGTATTTATTATTGAAGCTCCAAATATTTTGAAACCCTATTTCGCCACAAAGGCATGTTCGGGTTGTAGCTTAGTATAACAATATTCGTACTATACGTTGTAAAACAGAAATATTATCGTATGGTTCTGAATGTGTGTTATGAATTATATAAATTGTCTATAATTGTCTTAGAAAATACTTCATATTGTTATGAATGTTTGTTATGAAGTTCATAAAATGTTTATAATAATTTTGGTTCTTAAAAATCACTTCACACATTGAGGCAGAAGCCTCATCATCATTTAAAAGTAAGTTTAACCAGAATCGTTGTCTTCGAATATAGGACAATCAAATAAAACATGTTTTACAGACTGTATTGATTCTTGACATTTACAATTATGATCACTGTCTGGGTTAATATTAAATCTCCTAAAATAACTTACAAATTTTCCATGGCCAGTTCTGTAGTGTATTTATAATTACATGAAATATTGTTTAATAGAAAGATTAAGAATACATGGACTTAAGACTTAAAGAAGTTTCTCTGTTTATAACTTTGAAGGTTTTTAGTTTAATTCTAACTTAAAACTTTCTTGGATGGAATTTAAATTAGTGTTAGAAGAAGATATTAATGATAAATATTAATAGGCCTAATAAAACGACAGCAGTACAAATTTATTACACAGATACAATATAATCGTTTACAAAATATAGTATTAATTTCAAAAACACTGTGGGCTAAAAAATAATTCAACTAATGAAATATGTTTAGGTTACTGTAAAACAAATTCTTTAAAGATATATGTATCCATCCATAGTAATTCTGCCCGAGGGCAGGTCCTTCACTAGCATTTTCATGCTATGCTTGCAGCTTTACCAGGGAATTGTAGGTGTGGTAGCTTCCGTTGCTTTCCACACCGATGAAGGATGATGATGATGATGATAATGATAAGGATAATGATGATGAAGCCATATGATTTCGGGGACCGTTTGGGCGTTAAAGTTTTCCTGACATTTGTCTTACAGGCGAGGAAAAACCCCGTTATAAACCTCACCCAGAAAAACTGCCCAGACCAGGGATCGAACCCGAGTCCGCTGCGTGACAAGGCAGCACGCTATCTCGAGACCACAGCGGTGGACATATATATATATTTATTTATTTATTTCGTTTCTCTTTCAAATTTATAACATCACAAGATGGATTTGATTGGAACCCCCCAAGGATTGGAAAGGCGAAGAGGAAGACCTAGGGCAACATGGAGTAATACCATCAGGGATGAAACTAAACAGACAGGGATGGGTTGGAATGATATTAAGGCATATTGACAAACAACACATCGTCGGCGAGCTTTTATTAAGACCCTATGCTTCCCAGAGGAGTGACCAGGACTACTATTCAAATTTATGTGGTATATTATATGTTCTATGATTGAATTTTTTTTTTCAATATTATTTTTCACTAGTGAATCCGCAGATGCATAACTGTGTGGACAAACTCTCCACACAGCTATATCCTGAACTAATGTTTTCCATTAATCTATCTATCTATCTTCCGGTTTTTACAGCTGCTGCCGTCTTCCCATGCCAAACCTCCAAAGCCTACGCTCTTGGGCATCTTCGATGCTTAGCCCTCTAGCTTGAATTACTGTCTTCATCTTTCCTTCCATGTTAACTTTGGTTTCCCTCTTTTCTTCTTTCTGGTCGGATACCATTGACATAGTTGCTTCGGCAATCGCTCATCTTCCATTCTTAAAACATGTCCTAACCACTTTAATTCCTTCTCACTTCTTTCAATTATGCTTTCTTCTGCTTCCATTATATTTCTAATTTCCTTATTTGTGACATGTTCTAATTTAGACTTTCTGGCACTTCTGCGTAAATAATCCATTTCTAGAGCTATTAGTCTATTCTTGTAGTACTTATTGATTGTCCATACCTCACTTCCATACATTGCAACAGATTCCACCAATGTTTTACCAATATATTTTTTGTGTCTTTCCAAATATGCTTATCCCACCATATGGAATCTAACGATGATATTATTTTGCTACTCAATTCAATTCTATGTTTTATGTTCTCTTTGCCTATACCTTCAATGTTATCCATAATTATTCCCAAATATTTAGTTTCTTTCACTTGCTTTATTTGGATTCCTTCTTCCAATATTAAATTTTCTCTTTCATTGCTATTTATTGCCAGATATTCTGTTTTTTTGTAAATTTACTGTGAGACCCAATGATTCATATGTGTTTTTCAACCTTTTTATCATGAATTCAATATCAAATTTGTCTTGCGCTAAAAGTTTTGCATTAATCCCTTATGTAAATTTACCTCCCTCAAAACATGGTTAATATTACTCTTCAACCTCATTCTTGCTCCACCAATTGAGAACTTTCCTTTTACCTTTTCTATAAAGTTTCGATGTCACTCTTTCTTCCCCATTCGTTCCACGCATTCTGACCATCGCAGTCCACGGCTCTTAACTGTTCTTATTATTTCTGATTTCCCATAAGGTTAATGCATTTATCGCCCGTTAGTCTGCAATGATAGAGAGGAAATGTGTTAGCGCTAGTGTCGCCAAACTACTACTCGATGGAAGGGAGAATCCCTAAACACATGCGATATATCATTACATGGTTGTCAAATTAGTAATTTAGTTGACGACTGCTGAAACTGTCGAACCATTTAAAGTCATAGTGTTTGTCATCTCTCTACTACCAGCCTCTCAACACGACACAGGGGGCGGGAATTGGCAACATGTATTGAGGAAGGTAAAGGAGGGTCACCTCATTCCCCAGTAGTAATTTAGTTTCGGATTATTAATTTGATGAACGACTGCTGAAGATGGCGGATAATTTAAAAAGCACAGTATTTGCCAGCTGTCCCCTCCCAGTCAAATAGCACAACACAAGGGACAGAAAATGGCAAAATAATAAGAGAATAAATAAAATCTACAGCATATTCCTTGCATTTTTTCAGCGTGTAGATTTATTTTCGATGAGTAATATCTTCATTGTTATATAGTTGTTTTTTTTTTTTTGCTCAATAGTGCGTTTTGTACTTATAGGAATGGCGACCACGATTGAAAGTTCAACTTCCTAAAATTCGGAGTTGCCAACCTTAATAACTATACTGTAATATTACATATCACAAACCTGCGGGAAGTAAAACCACTGCCCTTTTATGTGTACAACTTACACGTAGTGTTAATATACATTATACGAAAAACAATTAAATTAACTGAATTTTATTTGAAACAATATAACACAATAAATACGTACTTGCCCCCATTTTGTCACTATATGGTATCAAGGCCACCTGTTGTTTCAACTAATAAACATTGTCCACACTATTAACGTTAGTCAGTTGTTTATAATGAACGAAAATATCTCCAACAAATATGTTATTATTTTACTATTATTTATTATTTTGAAAACACCATCGCGCAAAAAGATAATGTACAACGGACGTTTGTGAAGTGTTTTACAAAATCTCGGAAATAAAAACCTCGCTATCACTCGGTTTTTAAGCATTTCCTCACTTCTGTAAAAATTACTTCCTAACCTCGCAACATAATATACTATTATCCATTCAGCTGGCTATTTGTCTCTCTTTGGTTCAGACGTTTTCCTAAGCATTATATTCTCAAATACTGTCTTAAAGTAATAGGACTTTATTAGACTAAAATTAAGATTCATACAATATAATTTACAAATATTGGTCGCACAGGCAGCCGTACGTGCTCTTGACAGTCCGTATGTATAAAATAATGACTAGAAATAATATAAAATAGCTAGAACAAAAAATAAATAAAAGACAATAGATAGCAATACCATTACATTATACATTCATTAGGTTACGTAGAGATATTAAGTAGAGAAAGTTCGGATAATGTGGACCCTTCGGTTTGATTGCACCCTGTTAATATCTTCTTTATTTGTAACTGCCCTCGAACAGAAAATATTTTAACTTTTTTCCCCTCATCAACTTTGATGTGTTCAAGACCAGTTTCTTTTATTTCTTTGTGCGAATAAGGGTTTATTTGTAATATTTATTAAAATATCAGTTTGAAAGTTTTCAAGCTAAGAATTAATTCTTGGTTTCTGCTATTTAATATTACAAATTTTGAAAAATCTCCTAAATATGTTATATTATATAGAAGCTGTTTTATATACTGATGAATTTAGTTTGATATTACGTGACATGACGGCTGTATAAAATAATTAAACATAACAAAGGATTTCGGTTAATGTGGACCCTCCACGAGATAGTTCACGAATAGGTATATTTTATCAACGAGGATGCTATCTGTAAAAACCATGCACTTATTTAATATCCTTGTAATTTTAGTAAACCAAAAGACCGTTCCTGTCTGCAGATGAATGACAATTTTTTGTAATCCCACTAGAGGCCTCAGGAGGTCCTTAGGGTAGTAGGAGGTTAAGGTTCCCACTTTTTCTAGACAGTCGGCACTTGATGCCAGCCGGGTTGTCAGCCCTGCGTGACGACCGCGTTTACTCCCAGAACAAGCATCTGGTACTCATTTCCGTTAGAGGCTGAATCGACCCTAGGGTCATAGTGCTGCCAGAAGGTTTTGGTCAGTTTAAAAATCCTGACCCCCACCGGGACTTGAACCCTCGATCTTCCGACTTGTAGCGCAGTGCCTTAACCACTACACTACGGCGTGCCCCTTTTAACCAACAATAATTTTTCAAAATGTTAAATAAATATTAACGCTTTTTAATTACGAACATCCAGAAATACATTCAGATTTATTTGTGTCTGTCTATTTATATTAATAGAGTTAATAAACTTAAAAATATACTAAAAGCTAGGGTGGACTGGGGTCCACTTTACCCGAATATGGATGTTAAAGTGGACCTTTCTTGTAACGTAAGGAAGTTTATAAATTATGAAGATGTTTCCATATTTGAATAAAATAACAATGCTAGTTCATAGTTACAACACTAATGATAATCACTCTAATTAAACAAAATTAAAATCCCTTAATGAAAAGAAGAAAAACAACAAATTCAAAATATGGGTCCACGTTACCCGAAGTTCCTCTATTAATGACATTACATGTTCATTACATATTTATATATTCACGAATGAGTGTTGTTCTTATTTTCCGCGATTTGTCCAGAAATGTACCCACGTTTATCCAATTTTCTGGGTTAAGAGACCATATGATGTTAGTTAAAAATTAAATTGTACCTGTTGGTAGGTGCCGTCGTCCTCAACTTTGTTAAAATATTGTATATAAAATTAACTGGAGCGCTTTCGGGAGTCCGTCCCTGTCCTTTTGTATGGGAGTGAATCTTGGATTACCACTACCAAACAAGAAAGTAAAATCCAAGCAGCCGAGATGAAATGTTTAAGAAGAGTAAAAGGCTGCACTAGAATGGACCAGATAAGAAACGAGGATATCCGTGAAGAACTGCAGATCTACTCCATAAAAGAAAAGATATTTAACAACAAGATACAGTGGAAAGAACATGTAGAAAGAATGGAAGAAAGTAGATTACCAAATAAAATCTTCCATTATTTTCCAAGAGGAAGAAGAGATGTCGGACGTCCTCGGAAGAGATGGTCTTAGATCCATTAGTGAAGACGTAACAGGCAACTCTCGCCTAAACCAGGAAGTGAAGAAGAAGAAGAAGAAGAAGCTTTCGGAAGTTATCTTCCATCTTCTGCAGGTTGAGTTTGCGCTACTTGTTGTAGAAGATGGAAAATAGCTTCCGAAAGCGCTCCAGTTAATTGTATATACAATATATTAACAAAGTTGAGGACGACGGCACCTACCAACAGGTACAATTTAATTTTTAACTAACATCATATGACTTCACCTCAACGGAATTTGATATGAATTTTACAAGTATTGATTAAGAGATCACGTTTCGCATCTTTGTAGTATAACAGGTAGACTAACAGTTTTATGTATGTTTCTAGCATTAAATATTTTTTTTGAGTTTCGCAACTAAATGTGGTGTAAGAAAGTATTACAGTGATTTAGTGAAACATTCGCTTTCATTGTGAATACTTAGAGATCACACAAACTAGCGGTAAACCACCAGTACTCAGTACGCATTGAATTTCGAGACCACAAACTCTAGTGAAAACTTGTGGTCTTCGTGACCCCATTGTTCATAAAACACTATGTATTTTTTTAACAAAACGATTTTCTTTGCATTGTTCACGTGTTGTCAATAAATGAGTTCATGAGTGGCATAATGGACTCAAGAGGATTTTTTCTATAAGGCACACGAACCAAATAACGTTATGAATATCTTTAAGACAATATCTGAACTATGAAAATGGAGACAGGCAACTTATAGTTTAGTGCATTGAATACATTTGCCATATGATGCCGAAAAATAAAATATTAACTTGTGTAATTTATTTCATTGTTCTATCTAGTGGTTATGCTCGTTCCTCTGGTACCGAGGGTCGCGGGTTCAAACCTGGCCGGGGTCGATGGGTTTTTTAGGATGTAAAAATCCAAGGAGCAAGTCCTCCGGGGGGACTTTGAGCCATGGGTCCCGAGTCTGAAGATTTTCAGGCTCGTAAAAGATCCTTAAGCCTGAATGAAAAGGCCTCTAAGCAAAATTTGCCGAATTTTCCCGTCCTAGTACTACCTTAGTTTCCTAGATGTCGGTATGAGGCGGAACGCTGCCGACGAACCACTCAAATGACAGCTATACGAAAACAAGTGTAACTAAATTAGTATGGTTCAAATTGTTCCCTATAGGGGGAGAGGCCTAAATCTCTGTTAAGGGAAACATGGGCTTACAAGATACAATTCTTCTCCTTGTTCTTCGTCACGGTTTAAGCTTATTTACTAACCTGTTCTGGCTCCAAATTGCTGCTGTTTCCATATTTTCTTTGGTCTTCCCAAACTTCTTTTTCCTCGTGGTGAATAGTTGCATGCTGCTTTCGGTATTCTATTCTCAGTCATCCTTGTTCTACAATTCAATTTCAATATTTCACTTCCATCTCATCTCCTCCTTCTTATTAGACCGGTTTCGGGACCTATTTACGTTCCATCTTCAGTTCTTTCATGACGACATAACAACGATCGTGAATGTACTGTGCACTGAACCTAATTAGGTTCCGAAACGGGTCTAATAAGAGGGATATGAGGTGATGTGATACAATTTTTCTTCAATAGATAATCCACCATTTCTCCACATTCATCTCATCCATTTCGTTTCATTTCGTTGATCTGCCCCTCTTATGGTGCGTCAGGCTCGCTTGTCATTCACAGACCTCTATATAAGGAGCTTCGTCTCATGTCATCCCTCGAACCCTGCCATGGTTTTACACTATTCACAAACTTTTGGAAATTAATAATTCGGACCTCAATTCAAAATTAGTAACGGTCAAAGGCCTAGCTTTGAAACCCGCATATCTTTGTTTTCGATCTTCAATTATTACACACTTTATATTAACTTGACCTGTATCTATCTATGTAACGGAATCTTTCAACACGATTTTCAACCCCTTAAAAACATTGGATCGACTTGAAACATTGTATACTTGTAAAGGACCAATGGAAATACAATAATTTCATAAATAATATATAATAGGTTGCGGACTTATCAACTTTTTAGTCCATCGTTGTACGAAAATTTCTCGTAGCTCAGTTGGTAGAGCTGTGGACTGTAGTGGTATATAATTTCAGTAATCCATAAGTCGCTGGTTCAAATCCGGCCCGGAGGGTTTTTTTAGAAGAGTATTACTTTTAGCTCATACTACAATAGTATCGAATTTAAAGATATTTACATTTTTATCTTATTCTGTAAAATATTAATGACAATTTTGTAAACTTACCACATTGTAATTTATCCAAAAAATATGAGAAGGATACGATTAACTGTAACTGTTTATCTATATTAAAAATCCAAAAATATTATTATAATGTTGAATAATAATAATTAAAAAATATATATATATATATATATATATAATTATATTCGTGCCTAGACACTAAAAATGTCGTAATCAATTAAATTTTCATGGGATTCCGGTTAATGACAATCAATTAAACTAAAATTAAAAAAAATAGTTAAAAAAATTAAAACAACACGCTTTATTAGAAAACCAAACTAAAAAATAATAGATAAATAATAGTTTAAAAAACTAAAACAACACACTTTATTAGAAAACCGAACTAAAAAATGAAAAATAATTTTAATTTTCAACACGCTTGAGATAAAATAAAAGTGGTCAACAAAAACATCATCTCCAACACATATAGAATAAAACTAGAGTTATCTACAAAAAAAAATAATTTTACCATCAAAAGCGTGGGGTACTTTTTATAGTTTTTATGTTTTCTTCGTACAGGCTTTACTTTTACCAATATCTGTTTATTATCAAATATATTAATTGATATAGAGCACCCCACGCTTTTGATGGTAAAATTATTTTTTTTTAGATAACTCTAGTTTTATTCTGGATATGTTGATGATTAACTACTTTAGTTTTATCCCAAGCGTGTTGGAAATTAAAATTATTTTTCATTTTTTAGTTCGGTTTTCTAATAAAGTGTGTTGTTTTAGTTTTTTAAAACTATTATTTATACTATATAATAAGTAGTCTTGATAAGTTGAATAGCCTGATAGTGCATTTGATGTCTGCAGAGGGGGGGGATAAGCTCGCGCACGTGTGTATGTATATATCTATGTTTTTCTCTCTTTTTTTAAAATTTGTTTTGTAGCAATTTTTTTAATTATTAATATACAAAATGATACTTTTTTATATGTATACACATGGCATTTTAATGGATGAGTGTATGTAGTGTAGACATATATATATATATATATATATTCATTGTTTTTGGGTGTGTATCCATGTAGGTATTTGTTTATATGATGATTATTTTTGTTGTTTTATTCATGGAAACATAATGCACGCACGGCCAAGCAGGCCCGTGCGCAATGAAAATGCAAATATATTTCCTTTCTTTTGAAAAAAAAGGATATAAATAGAGGAACTTCATGTAATTAGACCCCTGTTTTGAATTTGTTGCTTTTTGTTCTTTCAATTAAGGGATTTGAATTTTGTTTAATTACAGTGATTATCATTACTGTTATAACTATGAAATAGCATTGTTATTTTATTAAAAAATGGAAACATCTTCATAATTTATAAACATTTTTACATTACAAGAAAGGTCCACTTTAACCTCAATATTCGGATAAAGTGGACTCCAGAGTCCATCCTAGGCTTTACACTATTTTAAGTATATTAATTTATACAGACAGGCACAAATTAATCTGAAAGTATTTAAGGCTAATCGTAATTAAAAAGCGTTGACATTTATTTAATGTTGTGAAGAATTATCGTTCATTATAACAATCACACGCCATTCATCTATAGACAGCGACGGTCTTAGGGTTTAAGTAAATTTACAAGGATATTAAATAAAATTAATTAAGTGTATGATTTTTACATATAGCACCCTCATTGATAAAATATAGGTATTCGTGTTAAGTGAACCCAAGTCCACTTTAACCGCCTCGTGGAGGGTCCACATTAACGGAATTAATTTGCTATGTTTAATTACTTTTCACAGCAGCCATGTTACATAATATCAAACCAAACCCGTCAGTATATTAAAACAGCATCTACATAATATAATACATTTAGGAGTTTTTTTCAACATGTATAACATTCACTTGCAGAAATTAAGAATTAATTCTTAGCTTGAAAAACGTTTAAATGGTCGTTTTCATAAATATCACAAATAAACCCTTGTTCGCACAAAGAATAACAGAAACTGGCCTTGAACACGACAAAGTTAATGAGGGGAAGAAACTAAAATATTTTCTGTTCTAGGGGCAGTACCAATTAAAATAAAGATATTAACAGGGTCTACTCAAACCGAAGGGGTCACATTACCCGAAATTCCTCTAACATTTATTAGTCACCCAAAAGGCCGCCCGCACAGGACCGCATTTGTCGCTCTTAATTACTTACTTACTTACTTACTCACTGGCACTATCGAACCCGCAGGTTCATGGCCGCGCGGACATAAGCTCTCTGAACTAATGCATTCCAATCATTCGCTGTATAATCTACTTCCCTCAAATCATAGTTAATGTTGTTCTCCCACCTCATTCTTGGTCTACCAACTGGGCGTTTTCCCTCTGGCTTTCCTACAAGAAGCTTCCATGCACGTCTTTCATTCCCCATACGCGCAACATGTCCTGCCCATCGCAATCTACGAGACTTAACTGTTCTTATTATATCTGGCTTCCTATAAAGACCTTGTAGTTCATTGTTAAGTAGTCTTCTCCATTCGCCCGTCTGTTCATCTCTCTTTGGTCCAAAAATTTTCCTAAGTACTTTATTCTCAAATACTTGTAATATCCTTTCCTGCCTTAAAGTAAGAGTCCATGTTTCGCACCCATATAATATAACTGGTAGAATAATAGTTTTATATATTTTCAGCTTAACGTTTTTTGAAAGCAGTTGGGAAGTCAAGAGTCTCTGCAATGCATAATAGCACGCATTTCCAGAATTGAGCCTATGTTTAATTTCTTTGTGCATCTCATTCCTATTTGTGATTCTTGTTCCTAGGTATTTGAATTCAGCAACTTCCTCAAAAATTCCCTCATTTGTCATTAGCTGTCCATTTCCATTATATATTGCATTTCTATGTGTGACCATATATTTAGTTTTATTGGTATTTACTTCCAGTCCTAATTTCTTAGTGTTACTCAAGAGTGTGCGCGTGTTGTCCTTTAGTATCTCCTCGCTATCGGCCAGTAGTACTACATCATCAGCATAAACTAACAGCTTATTAATACAATTGAGTAGAGGAGATAGTGCGTCTCCTTGCTTCAACCCATTCTGGATTTCAAAAGTGTCCTAAAACTGAGGGGCTCAGTGGAATAAGGGCCCATCCCAACCAATGGTTGATTTTTAGTTATTTGTAGATTATGTATCCTATGGCCATCTTCTGTTAATCTTTAGAAGCTCATAATTCTAACTTCGCTCAAAAGAGGGTAAATGAGACTTTATGTCTAAGAAAAATTTCTAACTTCTTCACGTGCTCGGGAAATAAAGGCCCATCCCAACTGCTGACATGTGATCGTATATTGTCCGCTACTCTGTAGTCCGCTGCATTGCCGGCAAATATCAGTAAATGCAGAATGGCTGATCCGGCAAGTACATGATTGATTGTAGTTGGTTTGAAGAAATTGAACATAAATTTCTTGTACCAGGTCACACTTTCCTTCCCAGTGATGCTGACTTTGGTGTGATTGAAAAAGTTAAAAGAAAAACACAACGTGGTTTATACACCTGAACAGTGGGCTCACCTCATAAGAAAGAGTTGAACAAAGAAACCATTCACAATAATTGAGATAAATGCAGATTATTTTAAATATTAGGATTACTTAAATGTTCACAAAGAGAAATGTGACGCTGGACAAGCGTAAGGTAGACGTCAGAATAGCATCTCAGTTTCGTTTTGTGGAAAACAGACATATAATGTACGTAAAATCCAGTTTCAGTGACTTGGCTTTAGAGGAAGTAACAAGCCTTTAAAAAAGGGAAAGGAAAGTGTCCTATATTACGAGATGTAATATTGACAACAAAATATCCTAATGGTAGGATGATAAAGAACACATCATGACTCATGACATTTGTAACACCTGTAGACCAGACATTTTAACAGTAGCCTTAAATCAGATGATGATGATGATATAAATGCTGCAAACGTAAAATACGTAGATTAATGCAATATTCAAGTTAAAAAGTGATATTTAATTTGTTTATTTATGTTGTATTTTTTATATTCTCAATTTTCTTTTTCCTTGATTAGACATATGAAACAACATAGTGATGTATACATTTGCAGGCAGACAGCTTATTTTATGTACAATACATGTACCAAATATTATCAATGTGTGCTCTATATATTTTACTCAATGTAGAATTTAATAAAATGCATTTTTTCTCCAAACTTAGTGCAGTTGGGATGGGCCCTTATTCCACTGACCCCCTCAACTGTTTGCCCACACGCACGCTACTCTTTGTGCCATTTAGACACTTTCGTATAAGTCTAACTAACTTTTAAGAATTCCGAACTCCAGCAGGATACTATATAACTTCTCCCTCTTAATTGAATCATATGCTTTTTTGAAGTCTACGCATAGTTGATGTACAGTACCATTATATTCCCATTTCTTTTCTTGTCGCTCTAATACCATTACTCATCCCTCGACCCGACTCTGAGTTGGAACTAGTCAAGGATATTTATTTTTAAATAATACCTCATAATGATGATTCCTATATGTAAAAAAGTCCATTTCTAATGTCTTCTTTTTCTTCCTTCCAAGTATTAGGCCAAGGCCTGTTACGATCCTATAGAAAATTTTCCCTCCAGCTTCTTCCGGAAAATTCTCGTATAAGACTTGAAAGCATAATAATAGTCCCTTCGATTGGTTGCTAGGCAAAGGAAGGCAAGACCAGTGATGGGGCTGCCATCTTATAGCCTCTGGTCAGGCTTTTCTGGAGAAGAAAAGAAAATAAAGGAAAGAAGAAATGGAAGAAAGGAAAGACTCCCTAGCCCTCGGATGCCCTAATAGCGTCGGGGTCGAAAAAACAAGAGTTAACCAAGAGATGTTAGATAGTAAAGTTAAAAGAGTGCAAAACACAAGTAAGTGGAAGAAATGTTTTGCTCGTCTTGGACACCTTGTGGTCGCCATCCACATATCCCCTAGATGAGGTATTTATCTGGATACAGTAAAAAAAAAGTAAATAAATAGAATAAATGAGCTGTCACATAGCATCAGTGAATGGTTTGTTTAGTAAAATGGATTGAGTTATACAATTGTTGAATACATGTCCAATTATATCTGTGAAAAACGTAAAATAGCTGACATCATGCATGAAGAATTTATTTTAATCATGTTTTGGTTAAATAAGGTAGTTAAAGTTTTTTTTTTAATGGGAAACTTTGTGCATAAAATTGGATTAAAAAGGTGGTGAAATAAATAGATTTTGATTGTGAAAGTTGGCTGCTATGCATATTACATTTGTTCCGCTCGCTCTTGGGGGAATACTTCAATTATAGCAAAGTGCTTACTCATCTAACAAATGTAAAATAAATTGACACTATCTATACCCTCTTTAAACATTCACAATGGCAATAAAAGTGCATTTCATTAAATTGCTTGAAGACTAAGTCCGCTCGCCATGTTATTTACTTTCCATTTAAATAACGCCTACACTTCACTGCCCTGTTTATACGGATTAGTTTTATATATTTGTACGGATCAACTTAAGGCACGAACACGGTAAGAGCATACATACATCTTGGTACCAATTACTTACAGGGTAAATTCTTCTTCTTCTTCTTCTTCTTCCTTTCCAGGATTAGGTCAATGCGACCTGTTCCGGTCTCACGTCCATCGTTTCCTTGCCCGTCCCAAAGATCTTTTTCCATGTGGTTTGTAGAGGTGTTGATCTTTTTTTGGGTAATCTTGTATTGTCCATTCTGTCTAAATGTTCTTTCCATTGATATTTGTGCTCTTCTAGTTTATCAACTATTGAAAATATCTCCAGTTCATTTCTTATTGATTCATTGTGTAATATATCCATGCGTGTACATCCTTTTACGGATCTTAAACATTTAATTTCAGTGACTTGAATATGTGAGATATATTTTTTTTGTAGGTACCCAAGATTCAGATCCATATAAAAGAACAAGAACAGCCATAATTTTATAAAACCTGAGCTGAGTTTCTCTTCGGAGGTTTCTTCTTATGGTGCCACACATCATTTGATATCGGTTTAATGTATTATGTATATCCCAATCATAGCTATATGTTATAAATGAGCCAAGATAGTTAAAGTGTGCTATATGTTCTATTATTTCATTATTGATCACTATTTTTGCTCTGACTGGCACTTTGCCCTGAAAAGACATAATTTTAGTTTTTGAAGTTGAGACTTTGAGATTATAATAGAGTCCTAATTGATTCAACAGGTAAATGACACTTTGTAAATCATCGTCAAACTTCTGTATAATTACCAGATCGTCTGCATACATTAAGATATTCATATACATTTCCTTATTAATTTGTATTCATATTGGACTTGATTTTTGCATTTTCGTATAACCTCGTCAAAATATATATTAAACAATGTAGGTGATAATGTACGCCCTTGTCGAACTCCCTGATCTATTAAAATTTCTTCTCTGGAATAAGTATCTAAATTAAGGATAATTTTCGTGCCATTATAAAGACTTTTTATTCCTTCTATAAGTTGAGCCGGGTACCCTCTTGCCTTCATTATTTCTCACAATTTTCTTCTTATCACCTTATCAAAGGCTTTTTCAAGATTAACGAAAGCTAAATTATTATTTTATTCATTTATTTAGCCTGATGGAGTTAGAGACCACGTGACCTTCTCATCCACTCACCAGGACAAACATGTGTTACATCAGAATATAACAATCACAATTAACTTACTTACTTACTCACTGGCACTATCTAACTCGTAGGTCCATGAACCTAGTACGGGTTCGTCAGTGACATTTCAGTTTATGTAATGGGAATATATATTTATATATAACACATTTTAAGAAAAGGAAAGATATTTCTACTCCAACCCCAAACCTTCCACAACAACAACAACAACAATAATAATAATAATAATAATAATAATAATAATAATAATAATAACAGTAATAGTAACAATAATAATCATAATAGTAATAATAATTAATAATAATAATAAATAATAATAATAATAATAATAATAATAATAATAATAATAGTAATAATTATCATAAGTAATGCCACGAGTGATTTCCAAATTATCGATAAATTCACGACTCACAAAGTGAGGAGTGAATTTATCTAGAGAATTTGGAAATCAAGAGTGGCATTTGTTAGTGCTATTTAACGAATAAAATTAAGTTGTTTACTCACAAATCATTATTTAACTATAGTTATTTTAAAATATTTATATATTTAATGTAAACGGCGATGTTTGAAAACAAATGAGAAACGATTGGTATGCTTCATCTGCTTCTTTTGTTTATCACTGCAACCAGATCATACTATTTATTGCCAAAGGAACGCAATATTGTAAGAATGCTCTCTAGTGGAGAAAAATGAAACACATCAAACTGTATATTAATTCATTGTTGATGTCGTATGATGTAAATATGACAATTACTCGTATATTTTTCTGGATTATTACCTGGGAAAAAATTACATTTAAGAAAGTGCAAACAGTGGTTTATTTTTTTGGTGGTATAATCAATTGCTACAAATGTTGACATGTATGCAATATATATACAATCTGGTAGCCGTATTTCTTATAGGCTCAGTCACTGCAAAATAACGGTCAGACCTGTTCAGAATATTAAAAAGGAGGAGCTTTGTTTAATATGGTAATTATAACACTGATAAATATTTCGTGAAACACGACTCTGATTGGTTGTAAAACAGAAATCATTGAAACGTGATTGGTCATTGACTCCCATTTGGAGCATGAGTTAAATAGTCATCGTTATCATCCTGCCAGTATGTCTGTGAGGCATGTGGTAAGCATGTCGGTTCCATCAGCCGATTATTAGTAAAATCTATACTTATCTATCTATCTATATATGTGTGTGTGTGTTACGAATATACTATTATTAAGTTAAATTAAATTTTTTAAGGAATTTGGCGTGTGTATTCCTCATTCATTTGTTCACGTTCATACTAAAAAGTTGATTGTTGTAAAAAGAATATCGTTGAACTAACTAACTCACTGGCACTATCGAAGCCGTAGGTTCGTGGCCGCGCGGACATAAGCTCTCCATACATCCCTATCCTGAGCCAATGCTTTCCAATCATTCCCTGTATAATCTACTTCCCTCAAGTCATAGTTAATATTATTCTCCCACCTCATTCTTGGTCTACCAACTGGGCGTTTTCCCTCTGACTTTCCTACAAGAAGCTTCCATGCACGTCTTTCATTCCCCATACGCGCAACATGTCCTGCCCATCGCAGTCTACGTGACTTAACTGTTCTTATTATATCTGGCTTCCTATAAAGACCATGTAGTTTATAATCACAATTAACTCTAATATTAAATACTAAATGAAGATTTGATCAATAAGATAATGTCTATAAGATTAAGATCGATAATGCAAAAATGTTAACGATAATTCAAATTAAAAATAAAGCTAAAAAATAGAACGTATACAAGCAAGATAAATTGTTTGGTAGACTGTTCCTATCTAATGTACATAAAAAGCAAATATAAGTAATAACGTTGCATATTTGTTATTAATTTTCCTTTTTCAACTCATTTATGCCAAGAAGATCGGGATAAGTAGATTCCCGGGAAACGCCTGGTAATCAGCACGGGTTATCTAAAAATAATTATATATACATTTACTTATTCAAATAAACATGAAAACACATTGATTTTCGTCTTTCAGCTCATTTATGCCAAGAAGATCGGGATAAGTAGATTCTCGAGCAACGCCGGGTAATCAGCACGGGTTATCTAAAAATAATTATATATACATTTACTTATTCAACTAAACATAAAAACACATTAATTTTCCTCTTTCAACTCATTTATGCCAAGAAGATCGGGATAAGTAGATTCCCGGGAAACGCCTGGTAATCAGCACGGGTTATCTAAAAATAATTATATATACATTTACTTATTCAAATAAACATGAAAACACATTGATTTTCGTCTTTCAGCTCATTTATGCCAACAAGATCGGGATAAGTAGATTCTCGAGCAACGCCGGGTAATCAGAGCACGGGTTATCTAAAAATAATTATATATACATTTACTTATTCAAATAAACATGAAAACACATTAATTTTCCTCTTTCAACTCATTTATGCCAAGAAGATCGGGATAAGTAGATTCCCGGGAAACGCCTGGTAATCAGCACGGGTTATCTAAAAATAATTATATATACATTTACTTATTCAAATAAACATGAAAACACATTGATTTTCGTCTTTCAGCTCATTTATGCCAACAAGATCGGGATAAGTAGATTCTCGAGCAACGCCGGGTAATCAGCACGGGTTATCTAAAAATAATTATATATACATTTACTTATTCAAATAAACATGAAAACACATTAATTTTCCTCTTTCAACTCATTTATGCCAAGAAGATCGGGATAAGTAGATTCCCGGGAAACGCCTGGTAATCAGCACGGGTTATCTAAAAATAATTATATATACATTTACTTATTCAAATAAACATGAAAACACATTGATTTTCGTCTTTCAGCTCATTTATGCCAACAAGATCGGGATAAGTAGATTCTCGAGCAACGCCGGGTAATCAGCACGGGTTATCTAAAAATAATTATATATACATTTACTTATTCAAATAAACATGAAAACACATTAATTTTCCTCTTTCAACTCATTTATGCCAAGAAGATCGGGATAAGTAGATTCCCGGGAAACGCCTGGTAATCAGCACGGGTTATCTAAAAATAATTATATATACATTTACTTATTCAACTAAACATAAAAACACATTAATTTTCCTCTTTCAACTCATTTATGCCAAGAAGATCGGGATAAGTAGATTCCCGGGAAACGCCTGGTAATCAGCACGGGATATCTAAAAATAATTATATATACATTTACTTATTCAAATAAACATAAAAACACATTAATTTTCCTCTTTCAACTCATTTATGCCAAGAAGATCGGGATAAGTAGATTCCCGGGAAACGTCTGGTAATCAGCACGGGTTATCTAAAAATAATTATATATACATTTACTTATTCAAATAAACATGAAAACACATTGATTTTCGTCTTTCAGTTCATTTATGCCAACAAGATCGGGATAAGTAGATTCTCGAGCAACGCCGGGTAATCAGCACGGGTTATCTAAAAATAATTATATATACATTTACTTATTCAAATAAACATGAAAACACATTGATTTTCGTCTTTCAGCTCATTTATGCCAACAAGATCGGGATAAGTAGATTCTCGAGCAACGCCGGGTAATCAGCACGGGTATCTAAAAATAATTATATATACATTTACTTATTCAACTAAACATAAAAACACATTAATTTTCCTCTTTCAACTCATTTATGCCAAGAAGATCGGGATAAGTAGATTCCCGGGAAACGCCTGGTAATCAGCACGGGTTATCTAAAAATAATTATATATACATTTACTTATTCAAATAAACATGAAAACACATTGATTTTCGTCTTTCAGCTCATTTATGCCAACAAGATCGGGATAAGTAGATTCTCGAGCAACGCCGGGTAATCAGCACGGGTTATCTAAAAATAATTATATATACATTTACTTATTCAAATAAACATGAAAACACATTGATTTTCGTCTTTCAGCTCATTTATGCCAATAAGATCGGGAAAAGTAGATTCTCGAGCAATGCCGGGTAATCAGCACGGGGAATCTAAAAATAATTAAAATATACATTTGTCATTATTTTTCCTTTACTTATTCAACTAAACATAAAAACACATTCATTTATTTAGACATAGCAATGCACGCCGGGTGTTAGCGAGTGAGATAATAAAAAACTAATTTGTCGGTTGTACATTTTTTAAATAAAACAAATGAAAATAGGGCCTATTTTTTAATCTTATTACTACTTTCATAAACTAAATTAAATTATTAATTGTTAAAAGAAAACTATCAGTGAGGTGTATAAATTAGTTTGTTATTAAATAATTTTTCTTCTTCTTTTTCACTTCCTGGTTTAGGCAAGAGTTGCCTGTCCCGTCTTCACTAATAGATCTAATACCATCTCTTCCGAGGACGTCCGACATCTCTTCTTCCTCTTGGAAAATAATGGAAGATTTTATTTGGTAATCTACTTTCTTCCATTCTTTCTACACGTTATTTCCACTGTATCTTGTTGTTAAATATCTTCTCTTTTATGGAGTAGATCTGCAGTTCTTCACGGATATCCTCGTTTCTTATCTGGTCCATTCTAGTGCAGCCTTTTAGTAAAGTAAAGTGTTCCCACAACAGACCCGGAGGCCCTTGGGGTAGTAGGAGGTTAAGGCTCCCACTTTTTCTAGGCAATCGGCACTTTTATGTCAGCCGGGTTGTCAACCCCGCGTGACGGCCGCCTTTACCCCAGAACAAGCGTCTGGTACTCATTTCCGTTAGAGGCTGAGTCGACCCCAGAGCCATAGTGCCGCCAGAGGGTTTGGGTCAGTTTAAAAATCCTGACCCCCAACGGGACTTGAACCTTCGACCCTCCAGCTTATAGCTCAGTGCCTTAACCACTACGCTACGGCGTGCCCCGGCTGCTTAGATTTTACTTTCTTGTTTGGTAGTGGTAATCCAATAATTTTTAATTCACCTTTATTAGGTGATAGCGAGGAGGTACTAAGGGCCAACACGTACACTGTACTAACACTAAGAAATTGGGGCTGTAAGTAAACTTGAGTAAAACTAAATATACTATCACACATAAAAATGCATTATATAGTGGAAATCCAAAATAAGGGATATTTTGACGAAGTGGCTGAATTCAAATGCCTAATTAACTAAATCACTGACTATCGAACCCGTAGATTCATGCCCACGTGTACATAAGCTCTCCATACATCCCTATCCTGAGCTAATGTTTTCCAATCATCCCCTGTATAATCTACTTCCCTCAAATCATGATTAATGCTATTCCCCTACTTTGATTTTGATCTACCTACTGAGTATTTTTCCTCACGTTTTCCTAGAAGACGCCTCCATTCTCGTCTTTCAATTACTCATTCATGTCATATGTCATTTCCATCGCAGTCTACAAGACTTAACTGTTCATATTATATCTGGTAACATCATGTAGCTCACTGTTATGTAATCTTCTCCATTCACATGTCTGTTCGCCTCTGTTTGGTCCGAAACGTTTCCTAAGAACTTCATTCTCAAATACTCGTAATATATTGTCTTGTCTTAAAGTAACAGTTCATGTTTTGCATAAAACAAACACACAGACACACGCATTTATATATCCATCCATCCATAGTAATTCTGCCCGAAGGCAGGTCCTTCACTGAAATCACAGCATTTTCATGCTATGCTTGCAGCTTTACTAGGGAATTGTGTAGGTGTGGTAGCTTCCCACACCGGTGAAAGATGATGATGATAAAGCTAATGGTAAGGATGATAATGATAAGGATGATGGCCATATGATTTCGGGGACCGTTTGGGCCTTAAAGTTTTCCTGACATTTGTCTTACAGGTGAGGAAAAACCCCGATAAAAACCTCACCCAGAAAAACTGCCCCGACCGGGGATCGAACCCGGGCCCGCTGCGTGACACGGCAACACGCTACCTCGAGACCACAGCGGTGGACCATTTATATATATCGTGATAAGAAGAAATAATGCCTGACCGGGATTTGAACCTGGACCTCTAACTCTATACGCTAGTGCTTTACCCACCACGCTATCCAGGCATCCCAGTACAAATATTAATATTCATTCTTTTTATACAATTCTCAATTCATAAGACGCAGCTGGTAGCGTCCGCAATGCCATCTCACGGCTCCTGTAACAAGAAAGCATTTTTAATTAGAATATTTTTACTTTATAGCAGTGACTCTTTCTATTTATTTCGATGTTGCAACTATATAAATTTATACATTTTTGTCTTTGTCATTTTCGATGTCTACCAGACAGGACAGGTGAGGATCTTACTTACTTACTTACTCACTGGCACTATCGAACCCGTAGGTTCATGGCCGCGCGGACATAAGCTCTCCACACATCCCTATCCTGAACTAATGCTTTCCAATCATTCCCTGTATAATCTACTTCAATCAAATCATAGTTAATGTTATTCTCCCACCTCATTCTCGGTCTACCAACTGGGTGTTTTCCCTCTGGCTTTCCTACAAGAAGCTTCCATGCAAGTCTTTCATTCCCCATACGTGCAACATGTTCTGCCCATCGCAGTCTACGAGACTTGACTGTTCTTATTATATCTGGCTTCCTATAAAGACCATGTAGCTCATTGTTATGTAGTCTTCTCCATTCACCGGTTTGTTCTCCTTGGTCCAAAAATTCTCCTAAGTACTTTATTCTCAAATACTCGTAATCTCCTTTCCTCCCTTAAAGTAAGAGTCCATGTTTCGCACCCATATAATATAACTGGTAGAATAACAGTTTTATATATTTTCAGTTTAACGTTTTTTGAAAGAATTTGGGACATCAAGAGTCTCTGCAATGCATAATAACACGCATTTCCAGAATTGAGCCTATGTTTAATTTCTTTGTGCATCTCATTCCTGTTTGTGATTATTGTTCCTAGGTACTTGAATTCAGCCACCTCCTCAAAATTTCCCTCATTTGTCATTAGCTGTCCATTTCCATTATATAATGTATTTCTATGTGTAACCATATATTTAGTTTTACTGATATTTACTTCCAGTCCTAATTTTTTAGTGTTACCCAATAGTGTGTGCATGTTGGGAAAGGTGAGGATCTGTATTTTTTTTTCAGAGAACAATCTCAATAGCTTCATTCCTTCGGAATTCGCTAATATATTATGTAGATCAGTCACGTATTAACATTGTAGGTTGAAAATGGCATTTTTCTAAATATTTCTCATGAAATATGTTAAAAATTGAAAGCTTATATTATTTTCATGCGATACTTTCACTTTGATGTTGACATTCCAGATGTCACTACGTGTGAAATATTAGTAATGCTATATTTATATCCACGTACAATGGATGTGGACTGCAAATGCGGCCTTGATGCAAAATTAATATTATGTAATACTAGCAAAATTATAATTAGGATTTTACTTTATTTCTTGTGGTAGATAATTGATTTCAGATAGGCTATCGATCTAATATTGTAATTCAATATTCACTATTTAAAGTTTATTTTTTAAAGAGAATGTGAAGGGAATGTCTATATTAATTAAATTTACCAAACTTATCTCCATTTTCTCTTAAATTGTTCAGGATAATTTTATACTTCTTCTTCTTCTTAATCGTAATTTATAGGATTTTCATCCTGTTTTTTTTTCAAAATTACTCCTCGGAGGAAGACGTATTGGATGTGCATTCATTGTCTATCCATCTCTTGGCTGGTCTTCCTCTTGTTCTTCTCTCGTCCATTGGTGTGCCTGCTTTAGTTCTTCTTTGCAAGCCGGTTTCCTTCCATTCTTTCTATATGACCCTTCCAATATGTTCTTCTATCTGTAATAAATTTGGTTATGTCTTGAATATGACATTTGTCCCTAATTTCTGTGTTGTGTATTTTATCAAATAATCGTTTAGTTTTTTGTTGCATCGGCCCTAGTTTCTGTTCCATATACGATAACTGGTCGAACAATCGTTTTGTATATACAGATTTTGTTTCCTATTGTCATATATATATATATATATATATATATATATATGGTATGATAAGAAAAATAAATGCCTGGACGGGATTCGAACCCGGATCTCTGAGATCCGGGTTCGAATCCCGTCCTGGCATTTATTTTTGTTATCATACCATATTAAGCTTGCATTGCTCAATGTTAAACATTTAATTAAACTAAAGTAAAGTGATCCCACAACAGGCCTCAGGAGGCCCTTGGGGTAGTAGGAGGTTAAGGCTCCCACTTTTTCCAGACAATCGGCACTTCATGTCAGCCGGGTTGTCAGCCCTGCGTGACGGCCGTATTTACCCCAGAACAAGCGTCTGGTACTCATTTCAGTTAGAGGCTGAGTCGACCCCAGGGCCATAGTGCCGCCAGAGGGTTTGGGTCAGTTTAAAAATCCTGACCCCAACGGGACTTGAACCCTCGACCCTTCGGCTTGTAGCTCAGTGCCTTAACCACTACGCTACAGCGTGCCCCCAAACATTTAATTATAACATATATATATATATATATATGGTATGATAAGAAAAATAAATGCCTGGACGGGATTCGAACCCGGATCTCTGAGTCTGTACCTCAGCGTGATATCCATTACACTACCAGGCGAATCCAATTCAAACACTTATTGTTTTTCTTATATATGTATTATACTCTCCATTATTACTAGATGTCGCGAGAACACTCTTCACTGCCATCTAGTAGCTGACTATATCAAGTAAGCAAATTAAAGAGAATATTTATTTTACTTTATAGCAGTGACGCTTTATTGACGTTATAATTAAATGTTTAACATTGAGCAATGCAAGCTTAATATGGAATGATAAGAAAAATAAATTCCTGGACGGGATTCGAACCCGGATCTCTGAGTCTGTACCTCAGCGTGATATCCATTACACTACCGGGCGAATCCAATTCAAACACTTATTTTTCTTATATATGTATTATACTCTCCATTATTACTAGATGTCGCGAGAACATATATATATATATATATATATATGTTCCTCTTCACCTCCTCTATCACATCTAAAATATTGTAATAGCTAGTCTGGTATAAAACCAATAACTCACATTTTTTACATGTTTTGTATTCTTCTTGGTTAAAGAAGTAGAACTTGTTCCTCTTCACCTCCTCTATCACATATAAAATATTGTAATAGCTAGTCTGGTATAAAACCAATAACTCACATTTTTTACATGTTTTGTATTCTTCTTGGTTAAAGAAATGGAAGTTGTTCCTCTTCACCTCCTCTATCACATCTAAAATATTGTAATAGCTAGTCTGGTATAAAACCAATAACTCACATATTTTACATGTTTTGTATTCTTCTTGGTTAAAGAAGTAGAACTTGTTCCTCTTCACCTCCTCTATCACATATAAAATATTGTAATAGCTAGTCTGGTATAAAACCAATAACTCACATTTTTTACATGTTTTGTATTCTTCTTGGTTAAAGAAATGGAAGTTGTTCCTCTTCACCTCCTCTATCACATCTAAAATATTGTAATAGCTAGTCTGGTATAAAACCAATAACTCACATTTTTTACATGTTTTGTATTCTTCTTGGTAAAAGAAATAGAACTTGTTCCTCTTTACCTCCTCTATCACATCTAAAATATTGTAATTGATGCTGCGTTACGCCTTGTACACGAATAAACGTGCTGTAGTGTCGCATTGATTTGAGTGTCTAACACCTGCTATAAGGGATACTAAATAATCGTTAGCACGCAACTTTGTGTCAGCAGAGCAGCATATATCAATTTAACGTTACATTTCGTGGGCCGCCATGTTTGTTTACCAGTCATTACCGTTTGCCATCACATGCTGGTAAGCATAATTGATGCGAGGGATCAATAAACAAACACATCTTGTGCTTCCTAAAGATCACTATCCAGTTTCGACTAATTCAATAGCTGTCAAGTCTACCAACCTCATCTGCTATATATAGAGATCTACACACTTCCTCTAAATTATACTGACAGTCTCTAGGAATATTACCATAACTAACTATGTACCTACCTCACGGGCACTATCGAACTCGTAGCTTCATGATATATTGTGATGGGTTGAGTATGTGAAAAATTGACTGAAAATCGCAAGAATGTTTGGAGAAAAATAACGAGGTACTTAGATATAAACCAACAAGATATTTTCGCCGAATGTATGGCAAAACGCTCACTGTTTTTACAAAGAGACCTAAAACATGTTTTGGGGAAAAGGATCTTATATACTCAACCTAGGATTTAAAGAGAGATCCGGACTTGCTTGGTTTAGGCTAGGAGCATGGAAATTTCTAAAAATTAGCGACGATCACGAAATGCGAATATGTCCAATGTGTGGGAGCTTTGAAGACGAGATACATATATTAGGAAAATGTAACGATTTAGAATATTGGAGGCGTCACTTATTACCGGAAGGATTTCTAAATTCAAATAGTGAAAGATTGGCATGCTAAGAGTTAGTGATAAATCCAGAAAATTGGATAAACTTGGGTAAATTTCTGGACAAAACGCGGAAAATAAGAACAACACTCATTCATAAATAAATACATGTTATCAAAATGCAATACCATTAATTCTTAATAATTCTATATAATTAATGTATAATGTTATTGCATTATTATGTAATTATAATATTATTATGTTTTCTTTATGTAATTGTAATATTATTGTTTTCTTTTTGTTTTTTCTTTATACTATTACCAAATATTACTTTATTGTAACGGACTGTCAACAGCACGTACGGCTTACTGCCCATGCGACCCATATTTGTAAATAACATTGTATATATCTTACTATTCGGCCGCGGTGGACTGGTGTTATGCTCCTTACCTCTGGTCTCGAGGGTCGCGGGTTCAAACCCGGCCTGGATCGATGGATTTTTTTAGGATGGAAAAATTCAAGGAGAAAGTCCTCCGGGAGGGACTTTAAGCCGGGGTCCCGAGTCTGAAGATTTTCAGGCTCGTAAAAAATTCTTAAGCCTGAATAAAAAGGCCTCTAAGCAAAATTCACCGAATTTTCCCGTCCTATTACTACCTTGGTTTCCTAGATGTCAGTATGATGCGGAACGCTGACCACGGGCCACTCAAAATGACATCTATACGAAAACAAGTGTAACTAAATTAGTATGGTTCAAATTCTACGGGAGAGCGCCTAAATCTCCGTTAAGGGAAACATGAGCTTACAAGATACAAGAATATTTATCTTACTTGTAGTATAATAAAGTCGAGTTGAAATTATTTTTAGAATTAAATTTATAGGTTATGGAACTCGTATAATAAAGTAGATTATTTTAAGTCTGGTATGGAGGATATTCTGATGCACTCGAAAATCCGAAAAAATGCACGAATTTTCCGAAAAATGGCTTAAAAAATCGAAAATTTCCCCTCAAATTATTGTTAATGTAATTCTCCCACCTCATTATCGATCTGCCAACTGGGCGTTTTCCATTATGTTTTCCTACAAGAACATCCACGCCCCTTTTGCATTCCCCATTCGTGCCACATGTCCTGTCCATCGTAGTCTACGAGAATTAACTGTTTTATTATGTCTGATTTCCTATAAAGACCATGTTGTTCACTGTTAAGTAGTTTTCTCCATTCACCTATATGTTTATCTCTCTTTGGTCCATTTTTTTTTCTAAGAACTTTATTCTCAAATATTCGTAATCTTTTCCCCTCCCTTAAAGTAAGAGTCCAGGAATATTATCATTCAAAATTTATCTTTCCATATTGAAGCTAATATTAGATGTAAGAATAATTTTTGTATTTTTGTAACCTGGTCAGTGCTAGACTAGGACTTAAGCCCTTAACTCTGCCAAGTAAAATAAAACTATTATTATTAAAAGGGTCAGATTATAAGCCTTTTGAACTGTTATGTCATCATCATTCATACAAACATTAGGTCGTGTGTCCTGTTACGGTCTCAAAGAGGAATTTTCCATCCAGCGCTTTTTTGGACGTCCCAGCGATCTTTTGCCTTGGGGGCAGTAGCGACGTATGGCTTTTGGAATTCTATGAGACGGCATTCGTTGAAGATGGGCTTTCCAGTTGTTCTGGTAGTTTTGTATATGGTGAAGAATGGGTTCTACATCCAGCTCTTCCATAATTTGCTCATTTCTTTTATGACCCCACTTTGTGTAGCCTGCTGTTCGGCGCATAAATCGCATCTCATTTGCAGTTATTCGGCTTTCATCTCTTCTTCGTATTGTCCATGCTTCACTACCATATCTTAATACTGGTCTTGCGAGAACCTTATAAAGCCGTAATCTTGTGTTCTTCTATACTAAAAATGGTTTCATTATACTGTTAATTATCCCATTGTTTTTGTAAAATTTATGATTTTCTTTGATATATCAGCTTCATTTTGAAATGTTAAATTATAACCCAAATAATTAAATTCGTTTACTCGTTCTAATATTTCATCATCCAAAACAATTTTGCTAGATATAGGGTATTTCCCACAAAAGGTCATCGCTTTAGTTTTCTTTGTATTGATTTCCATATTGTACCTTGTTGCAATTATATTAAAAATTGTGTACAGAATACTGTAAATCTGTTTCTGTTGGAGCTATTAATACCAAATCATCTGCAAAAAGCAAAGAGTCTATTTTATGGTTTCTATTAATTTGGATAGAACCGTGTCTCATCTGTCGCCAATATTTGAGTATGCTATCCATGTGTATGATAAAGAGAACTGTTATGTGTACATAAGAATTCCAGACGTTTACAGAGTGAGGGTAAATTAAAGATTCTTGTACAATGTAGGATGAAATGGGGCTGCATAGGGTAAATTTATCTCTAAAGGTTTGAGACATCCTGTGGGGATGTAAACATGCTCATTTCTGTTAGTTGCTCATACAATTTACATGCTGGACATAAAATAAACTCTAGAAGCAAATAAACCGAACGTTTGATTGAGAGGAAAACGCACTCTTGTGTAAGTGCCCTACGTCTAAATAAATACAAGCTTTGACCATCTGAAGGTACTCGTTTGATTTCTGTTGGCAATTAAGTCAATGAAATGTGATTTGTTTTCCTTACACAGGGCAAAATTTAATGACTGGTACATTACTGTAAATGGCGTAATGAGTTTATTAGACAAACACAATAAATTTTATAGTAAATTGAATGATGTTAAATACAGTCCTTTTTTGTCGATGAGAAGTAATAATATCAGATTCAGAGAAAGGAATACAAAGAGCAGCATATCTACAGTGTGTCCATAAAGTCCAGCTACCAAGATATATATATATATATATATATATATATATATATATATATATTCGTTTGTACTGTTTTTCCTCTTTGTTTTACTTTTTTTCCTTTTGCACGGTCTGCGACCCTTCTGGTCTCTGCATCCAGAAGAGTTCTTTACCGTATTTGGATCTTTACTGGCCTAGAGAATCTACTAATATATTTAGCTGTCCTAATTGTAGCGTTCAGTTCATAAATGTAAGTGCTATCTATAGTTCTTTGCCCGGGCCCATCAGATGCAAAGATTGATTCATCTTTCCTACATAGATTTACTAACATATATTAATTATTAAAAAGTATTCTTGAACACACTGTAGTATTTTATATGACTCGTATTTAACTAAGTATAATATTTACAACCATTTAGAAGGGAGAGGGGAGCTAATAAAACCTTGAGAAAGCTTGTAGATAGGAAAAATATAAGGCAGCAGTAGCATAGATAACAAGCACAGTAATTAAACATTCTTGTTTACTTAAAATATAATTTAATATTCCAATTATATGTCTGAAGTTGAAATATGAAGAGATGTTTAAACATAAATTACTCATGATCATAACAAAAGTTTACAGAAAACAGATATAATAACAAAAATGAAGATATTTACTCATACAAGCACTCATGCACACCTTTTAATCCAGCCGAGGGTTAGGGTCCATACCCCCGGATACCCTACCCTGGCTTACGGGACCAAACACAAAACAACACAGCTCTCCTCGAGCTGACGTCCACCAGACGCTGACCAAATAACTAAATGAATGACCCTGTTTACAACTTGCTTCACATATTTGAGTGTTCCGAGGAAGAGGGGAAGTTGCGCATTTACAGAAGTGCAGAGGGAAGGGGTAGGAAGGTGAGTGGGAGTAAACACAAAGAGAAAGGAAATTGGCACAGTTCATAAATATCACTGAAGAGGGAGGATAACAGTACGTAGATGTAACATACCGAAATCGTACTTTCGGTACACTTTTTTGTTTTACTTGTTTTGTTAACTTTCTTTTATCCTCACATAGACACAAGGACAGGACACACACACAGACGCAAGGTGGAGATTTAAAATCCTCTACTCCGCCGGGAATCGAACCCCGGAGTGGAAGTAGGGACACTACCGACTACGCCACGGCGACGGACAATTGAAACATAAACCTTACTCGCTCTTAGAGTGATCCTAACATAAACAAACGCCAATTGTATCCTTACGCCATTCGCGACACAATTACTGTCACATTGACAGGTAGCACGTGTGAAGTATATAAGATATGTGGTCGTTGAATGGGGTAGATTACAAGAAAGTTTGTCAGATTTTTCACTGAACTTATGAAATAACTGTTTTTTGACAACTAGTGAAACGTTTTCCTGACTTGTGTTTTAAAAATTTGGATGGCGTCACAGCAACAAAAAAGTCGATACTTTCGGCCATTTTGTTGTATCAGAATCGAATGAAGCAGGAATCAGATGCATCATCCATACGTAATAAACATTTTAAGTTGTAATAATTGATTAGATATATTATAGACTATTTTCTATGTTGTGAATATTTATAATTTCATTCAAGAAAAAGAAAAAGTATCATCATCATAGAACATTCACGAATTTAGGCCAAACAATATCATTGTGCCGTTTTCTTTTAACCATATTTCTTTGCTGTGGGTCGTCATATTTCAATTCCTTCTGGATTTTTTCATGTTGAGACTTGAAAGTAGTTTTGAAGTTCCTTAGGACAGGTTACTGGCCCGACGCTAAGTAGTCCAGTGGTAGGGCTGCTACCTTATAGTCTCTGGACAGACATTAGGATACCGCATTTACTCAGTACCCGATGGAATGGTTATACCGCCGTGCTCGGTCCTCAGAGCCTCGTTTGTGAAAACGGGTTGTACCACGAGAAGGTGAAGATGAGAATTGGGTAGGAGAGGTTATACACACGTCACTACCCCTTACAACCCTGGAAAAAGAATAATAATAATAATAATAATAATAATAATAATAAAAATAATTTGTGTGTATTGTAAGCCCTTGTTTTCCCTTTACAGAGATTTAGGCGCTCTCCCCCTACAGGGAAGAATTTGAACCATATTTATTTAGTTACTCTTGTTTTCCTATAGATGTCATTTTGAGTGGTCCGTAGTCAGCGTTCCGCCTCATACTGACATCTAGGAAACCAAGATAGTACTAGGACGAGAAAATTCGGTAAATTTTGCTTAGAGTCCTTTTCATTCAGGCTTAAGGATTTTTTACGAGCCTGAAAATCTTCATACTCGGGACCCACGGCTCAAAGTCCCTCCCGGAGGACTTGCTCCTTGGATTTTTCCGTCCTAAAAAATCCATCGACCCCGGCCGGGTTTGAACCCGCGACCTCGAGACCAGAGGCAAGGAGCATAACCACTAGTCCACCCGGTAATAATAATAATAATAATCATCACTCCAGGGATTAGGCAATTGCCCGTTCAGACTTCATAATGCATCAGCCCAACGTTTCTAGGTCTTCCAACATCACGTCTTCCTCTTGCTTGATAATTTCTTGCTAACAATGGATATCTCTCCTTACTCATTCCATCCATGTGATCAATCCATTTCTGTCTGTAATTCGTGACTTTATCCAATAAAGGCTGTACTTTCAATTCTTCTCTTATATCCTCATTTATTATTCTATCAAGTCTTGTACATCCTTTTACTTATCTTAGGAACCTCATCTCCGCCGTCTGTATTGTATCCTTCTGTCTTTTCACTGGAGCCCAAGTTTCACATCCATACAATATTGTGGGAACCGCCATTACATTATACATTTTTATCTTGGTTTCTTTTCTAATTTTATTGTTGAATGTTCTCTGTATTATTCCACACACCGTCTGAAATTTATTTATTTTGGAGTCAATATCTCTTTCCACATTATAGCCAACATCACAGCCCAAATATTTGAAACTAGACACCTGTTCTATACTTTGATTTTCTAGAATAATTTTGGATCTCACTGGATCTCTTCCTCTAAAAGCCATGGTCTTCGTTTTCCTTACAGAAATCTTCCGATTGAGGGTCTTTCCACTTTTCAGCGGTTGCCCTTTTACCAGCCGGCTGCTGGCCCTTCACATCCACATGTGTCAATCACAGAGGTAGATGATCAACAGCCAGTGTAGGGGTGACATGTGGTTAGCATGTCGAGTCCCCCAGCCGTTATAGCTGGTTCCTCAACCTGGAGCCGCTACTTATTGTAGCTACCCAATTGCCTCACGATGCTGGGTGGGCACCGGTCCCATACTGGCCGAAATACCATGAGAACATTTCTTCCCCATGGAGACTCGAACCAGCACAAGTCCCGTAGCTCTGCGCCAAGGCTTCCTACCTTAACCGCTCGGCTACGGCGCGGGACACAGAAATCTTTAGATCGTATAATTTACATATAATAATAATAATAATAATAATAATAATAATAATAATAATAATAATAATAATAATAATAATAATAATAATAATAATAATAATAATAATAATAATAATATAATAATATGAAGGAATAAAATTTAGGCCGAGGATAACATTAAGACTGGTAGGCAGCAATTTTTTTGCAGTTGATTCAATGGTAACATTAATGAGAAGTTGTGTCTGCAACTGTTTAGCATAATAATAGCGATGGTCCGCCTGATGCTTTGTTCTGAGTGTGCACCGTCATTGCAATCTTTTAAAACCTCGTCACTGTATCATGAATAAAACTCTGCACTCAATACAGTTGACACGCTGTAATTAACTCCTGAATGTTTCAAATAAATTCCTTTCATACCTGTTGAAAAACTTTCACATTTCCAATCTAAAGGATAAATATTTCATATGTAAATTAATTTTTGCATTAACTTTTACATGGTAGTGTAACTGTCATCATCATCATCATGTTTGGCGTAACCGGTCGAGTCACAGCGTCCCTAAGAACTCTCCTCCAAACGTCTATCATTCAGGCGTGATTGACTTTCGGCTTCTCAACTGTTAGTTTTTTATGTGGTGGAATCACAGAGTATTACACCCAGAGAGGAAACTGCGTACAGTGGTACCTAAAAATTTGCGATGAATAACAATGAACATTGGCAACTTTTAAAAGAAATCTAAATTTATATTTGCTCTAACCTTGACTTCGTCATTACGCAGTGTAAGGTACATATATTAATTGGTGTTTCTCGTATAATTTATCATATTTATATTATTATTATTATTATCATTATCATCATCATTATTATTATCATTATATTATTATTATTATTGTTATTATCGTATAAAATGTTGTTTGTACATGAAATTTACATTTCTACATTTAATGTATCTTTAACTGTTTATAATTAGTATAGTGTATATCTATATTTGTCAAATATTTATTTGTATTTGTGCTGGTTGTGTGGAAGAGAAGGCCTTATGGCCTTAACTCTGCCAGAATAAATAAAACATTATTATTATTATCATTATTATTATTATTATTATCATCATCATCATTATCATTATTACATCATTATTATTATTATTATTATTATTATTATTATTATTATTATTATTATTATTATTATTATTATTATTATTATTATTAATGAACGATGGACTGAGTGGTAGCTTTTTAGTTCATAGAAACATAAAATGTAAAAGGTAAAGTGATTCCACTACAGGCCGTAGGAGACCATTGGGTTAGAAGGAGGTTAAGCCTCCCACTTTTTCTAGACAATCAGAACCTGATGTCAGCCGGGTTGTCAACCCTGCGTGACGGCCGTCTTTACATGCGACTGGTACTCATTTCAGTTAGAGGACGAGTGGACCCCAGAGCCATGGTGCCATCAAAAGGTTTGGATCAGTTTAAAAATCCTCACCCCACCCGGACTCGAACCCTCGACCTTCCGGTTTGTAGCGCACTGCTTTAACCACTACGCTACTGCGTGCCCCTGTATTATATCTACTAATTCATAATTTTACCATCAGACGGTGCTGCATTTCATATTAGTCTTCTTCTTCTTCTTCACGGTTTAGGCTTATTTACTAGCCTGTTCCGGCTCCAAATTGCTGCTCTTTCCATCTCTTCCTTGGTCTTCCCAAACTTCTTCTTCCTCGTGGTGAATAGTTGTATGCTGCTTTTGATATTCTATTCTCAGTCATCCTTGCCAAGTGTTCTTTCCAGTTTGTTCTGTATTTCTCTATTGTTGTGTTTAATTCCTCTTCTTTCAGTCGTTGTCTTATTTCTGTGTTATGCTTTTTGTATGCTCTTTGATATCCTGCTATTGGTCTGAGAATTTCATTTCAGCAGCTTGTATTCTGGCAGATTGTTGTGTTGTCACTGTCCATGTTTCGGATCCATAAGTAATAATAGGCACTGCCATTGTCTTGTATAATTTCATATTAGTACCACAGCAATATATTAGATGTGAGCGGAATAGTTCTACACTAGCGCAACCTGAGGCATGTACTCGAAAATTGCTTACTTTCGTATCTGCATCATAGTATATGGTGGAATTGTCAATTCCACGTCCAATCTCCAACCTGGAGGACCAGGGACTCTTCCGTTATGGTTACCATGACTTAGCCGAGAGGATCCAGTTTATAGGAACCAGGTATTCGTCTTCCCTTCCTCATAAGGGATAGGATTTACTGGTAGCACTGCCAGATAATCTGACTGCTAAAGTACTCTGGAGTTTTAACAGTTATATCTACTCGACATTGATACAGCACCCAAGGCCATCAACCAACCATTTTGGCCTACCATCTTTATCCAGGTTTGGGACCGGCATAGAATGGCACAAGTACCATCCAGAGCGGAGTTAGTGTGATTGTAATAAATTATTTATCGTCCTTAGCAATTATACATTCCTTACATCTCTCTTGATGTGACAGACGTAAATTGCACTCGCTTTCACTTCTTTTCAAGCTTCCGAATTTTTACAATTCTTGTTACCTCGCGTCCAGATTTGAGAAGTTATCTTCTTACCACAATATTCAAACTGGTCACAAAATAACAGTCTGCTAACAATCCCTCTCCATAGCACTTCCTCTTATTCTGCTTCTTTCACAGTAGCCTCTGCCCGTTCTTGGAATTGACTTCCTCAAGATGTCAGGGGTTGCCGCACATTTGACAATTTTAAGTTATGCTTATATAATTACTTGTTTTTACATAATTAATTTTTTCTCCAGAATTAAGTTTATGGCCAAAAAATATATACCAGTGGTCACCTCCTGGAAGAAATAAACGTGGCAGACCAAGATAGAAATGGAAAATCTACGTCAGAACTATAATGGATGATAGGAATTTGGAAGAGGGAGATTGGAATGATAGAGATAAATGGAAACTGACGACGGCAAACCTATAAGTGGGGGAAAGCCGGAGAAAAAGAAAAGAATTTTATTTTATGACATTTATGTTTTTTTCTCTTGTAGATTTTTATATAATTAGTTAAATCTAGAGTAAATCAAAATATATTGTAAATAATAATTGTACAGTATTGTCGATACACCATGAAACAATTTTGTTTATTGTCATTTAAATGCATTAGTAATTTTGAACTATTTTTTTTCTATATTATAATATTGTGAAAAGAAAAATTAATGTCTGAACCGGGAATCGAACCGTGGACCTCTAGTTCTACGTACTAGTGTGCAGCCCTACTACACCATTCTAGACTTGGCACAAAAATTATTTCCACATATACAAATCTATGCCGGTAATTCTCGTCCGCTGTCAGGTAGGTGTCACTACCATCGTCAACGACCGGCTTCGTTTAGAAGTATCATTTTTTCTAACCTGTTTGAATGGTAGACAAGGCCTTAAGACCTTAATTCTGTCAAGTAAAATAAAGTTTTTTTTTTTTTTTGTGTAACCCATGTTTCCCTTAACAGAGATTTAGGGCGCTCTCCCCCTACAGGGAAGAATTTGAAGCATACTAATTTAGTTACACTTGTTTTCGTATAGATGTCACTTGGGTACTCCGCGGTCAGCGTTCCGCCTCATACTGACATCTAGGAAACCAAGGTAGTACTTGGACGGGAAAATTCGGTAAATTTTGCTTAGAGGCCTTTTCATTCAGGCTTAAGGATTTTTTACGAGCCTCAAAATCTTCAGACTCGGGACCCACGGCTTAAAGTCCCTCCCGGAGGACATGCTCCTTGGATTTTTCATCCTAAAAAAACCCATCGAGCCCGGCCGGGATTATTATTATTATTATTATTATTATTATTATTATTATTATTATTATTATTAAATTTAATATCTTCTTCACGTATTAAACCTAGTTTCTTCATCAATACTTAAACAAATTATTAGTCACCATTGAGGTTGTTGTTAAATATTTAAAACAATAAAAATTGTACATTTGATGGCAGTCGTCCTCAACAAATTAAAATTGTTTAAAATAATCAGGTAGGCCTTTGAATGCGCGGGACTAGAGGCTAGGAACATATGTAGGAAAATATAAGGGAGATATATTTTACAGGGATGATTGTAAAACATTAGTTAATGATAGGGATAGGGATATAGGGAGGTCATGAACCTTCAGTTTCTATATTACCTGTTATTTAGTCAGTCAGTAAATTACTGATTTAATAATCTACAATTCTTGGTATTGTGTTTATATATACGTTCAGGTTCTTAGCAACTCTACAGTAACACAATCATTTATAAAACATTCTTTATGGAACTCTGAAAAAGCGATTGCGCTGGTGGTTTATTGTGAAAAAATAGTTAGCGTAATTTTCTTTCCGCGAAATTAAAAAAAAATGCGAAAAAAAGAGTGCTTGTATTTACAACTGTTGATCTATCTTATAAGACTTTAAAAATGTTTCAGATTGTTTTAAATTAATTTTCTTTTGTTTCAGGAAACCTACTGCATACTTGCTGATCTGTAAGTATAGTCTCATTTTACGATGAATTATGAAGTTAATTTTTAAAATAATCGTTATAAATAGTTTTAAAAAATGTGTGTGACCTCTTTGTCTTGAATAGAAGAAACTGGTACTGGAAGTGAACGTCGATTAAACTAACTATATGTTCACGCATAGAAACACATTATATAATAATGTAAATTGACAGTTGATAGAAATGAGGGAAATTTTGAAGAAGTGGCAGAATTGAAATACTACCAAGAACAATAATATTACAAATAGGAATGAGGTGCACGAAGAAATTAAACATAGGCTCAATTCTCGAAATACGTGCTATTACACATTATAGGGACATCTTCTTCTTCTTCTTCTTCTTCTTGATTTCACTGGCTAGCAAATTGCCTTTTTCCTCCTCAGTTATTCTTCCATATTTCCACTGGCCTTCCTACATTCCTTGAACCTCTTGGCTTGTAGTCAAATGCTTCTCTTGGTAATGCTGTTACATTCATTCTTTCTACGTGTCTAAACCACTTATATCTATATTCCTTGATATCATTCACTGGATATTTATATATATTTAACTCTGTTCTTATATCTTCATTCTTCATCCGATCCAATCTTGTGCAGCCTTTTGTTCTTCTTAAGGAAGTTCATTTCTAACGCTTTGTACTCTACCATGTAATTTTTGGTTGTTACCCAAGTTTCACTCCTTTAAAGTGATGCAGGAACTGCCAATGTTTTATAAAACTTCAATGTAATAACAGGAAATCCTGTCATCCCAAATTCCCTCAAGTAATGTTAAACTGGAAATATATAAAACTGTTATTGTTCCAATTATATGATTGCCACACATGGATTCTTACTTTAAGATAGGAAGAAACATTACTATTGTTTGAGAATAAAGTTCTTAAGAAAATTTTTGGACCAAAGTAAGATGAACAGAGAGGTGTCTGGAGAAGACTCTATAACGTTGAGCTACATGATCTTTATGGGAAACTGAATGTAATAAAAATTGATAATAAGAACTGGGATAATCAGGACATGTGGCACGAATAGAAAATGAAAGTTAGGCGCGAAAATTCTGTAGTGCAAACAGAGGAAAGTGCCCAGTAAGTAAGCCAAGAATGAGGTGTGAGAATAAGCATGATTGAATGAGATAAATAATATAGAAGATGACTGAAAACATTAGATCAGGATAGGGATATATGGACAGTTAAATACTTTTAATGTTCATTCTGAACCACCGTTGAGGTTATTGTATCCACATTTTAAATAGTAAAATTTGTCCTTGAGATGTCAGTCGTCCTCAACAATTTAAGACCCTCCATGGTATCTTTACCTCGTCGTGGTGGAGTGGCTTGCGTGCTTAAATGATCCTGAGAGCTATGCCGGCGGTAGCATTGCTGCCGATAGGGTTACCCATGCCGGACTGGTCGAAGGTGATAAGCCAGACGAAAAAAGTACCTTGGGCGAAAGAGTGACGATCTTTCACCGTAAAAATACAACCGTCAAGAAATGCGGACATGGGTTCATCTGGGGTAAAATTTTCCGGAGGTCAAATAGTCCCCCATTCGGTTCTCCGGGCGGGGACTACTTCAGGGAACCCATGCCAAAGACTCTTACTTTAAGGGAGGAAAGGAGATTACGAGTATTTGAGAATAAAGTTCTTAGGAAAATTTTTGGACCAAAGAAAGATGAACAGACAGGTGAATGGAGAAGACTAAATAACAATGAACTACATGGTCTTTATAGGAAGCCATATATAATAAGAATAGTTAAGTCTCGTAGACTGCGATGGGCAGGACATGTTGCACGTATGAGGAGTGAAAGACGTGCATGGAAACTTCTTGTAGGAAAGCCAGAGGGAAAACGCCCAGTTGGTAGACCAAGAATGAGGTGGGAGAACAACATTAACTATGATTTGAGGGAAGTAGATTATACAGGGAATGATTGGAAAGATTTAGCTCAGGATAGGGATGTATGGAGAGCTTATGTCCGTGCGGACATGAACCTTCGGGTTCGATAGTGCCAGTGAGTAAGTAAGTAAGTAAGTAAGTAAGTAAGTAAGTAAGTAGTGCTTTCAGAACTTGTAATCTGTTGAAGAAGCTTCAATCTCAAATACAAGTTTTACTATATAACTTCTTATAGAAGCATCAGAGATGAAGTTCCTCAGATACGTAGCAGGATATACTCTAAGAGACCACAAGTTATCCTCCTACCACAATATTGACACTAGGTCACAAGATAGCAGTCTGCTAACAATTCCTCTTCATAGCACTTCCTCCTATTCTACTTCCTTCACAGTAGCCTCCGCCCGCT
Source organism: Diploptera punctata (assembly GCA_030220185.1). Taxonomy (NCBI): domain Eukaryota; kingdom Metazoa; phylum Arthropoda; class Insecta; order Blattodea; family Blaberidae; genus Diploptera; species Diploptera punctata. The sequence continues at coordinate 4,900,414 of JASPKZ010007832.1, forward strand.
CCTGGAATCTCCTTCCTCAAGATATCAGGGGTTGCCGCACACTTGGCACCTTTAAGTCACGCTTATACAGTTACCTGTTGTCTAATAATTAATTTTTCTCTATTTATTTAATTTTATACTATGTCATTAATCTTTTCCTCGTTTTTTTTATATATCTTGTACAAAGATCAAGACCATCTTCGCTAGGTTTACCGTACAGGCCACATGGCCTAAAACGAATTTGTTCATGATGATGATGATTATATATTTAATTCGTTAAATTTAGAGTAAATCAAAATACATTATAAATATTAATTGTATTGTATTCATAACTTGTAATCGTTTATATATATATAATATATATTGTAATTTAGATTTAAGACTTTTCTTTTGTATTTTTTTTTAAACCTGGTTGAGTGGTAGACAAGGCCTTAAGGCCTTAACTCTGCCAGGTAAAATAAAGCTATTATTATTATTATTATTATTATTATTATTATTATTGTTATTATTATTATTATTATTATTATTCCTAGTGAAACAATTAGGCAAGTACTCAAAATGTTTAATCTAAATGAAAAAATACAAAACTATAAACAAAACTGGCATCAAAATATTTTAAGAATGGACTCTTCTAGGCTAACAAAACAAGCACTGTTGTACCAACCTCAAGGCTATAGAGATGTGGGACGTCCTAGAAGACGAAGGGAAGATGAATTCTGAGAGTGAAATAGGCCGACAGCCTACCATGAAGATGATGATAATTTGTTATATTTGTATAAGTTATGGAGACGTCATATTCGCAAGGACATAAACCTACGGGTTCGATAGTGCAAGTGAATTACTTGGTTAGTTAGTTAATCAGTTTTAGTCTTGATTATATATATATGTCCACCGCTGTGGTCTCGAGGTAGCGTGCTGCCTTGTCACGCAGCGGGCCCGGGTTCGATCCCCGATCGCGGGCAGTTTTTCTGGGTGAGGTTTTTATCGGGGTTTTTCCTCACCTGTAAGACAAATGTCAGGAAAACTTTAAGGCCCAAACGGTCCCCGAAATCATAGGGCCATCATCTTCTTTATCATCATCATTATCATCCTTCACCGGTGTGGAAAGTAACGGGAAGCTACCACATCTACAATTCCCTAGTAAAGCTACAAGCATACATGAGAATGCTATGATTGCAGTGAAAGACCTGCCTTCGGGCAGAATTATTATGGATGGATGTATATATATATATATATATATATATATATAAAGGTTATGTAGTTTGTCTGAAACTTGTCATCTTCTTCTTCTTTCTAACCAGAATGAGGTCAATGCGACCTGTTTCCGGTCTCAAGTCCATCGTTCCCTTGGCCGTCCGATAGATCTTTTCCATGCGGTTTGTAGGTGTTGATCTTTTTGGGTAATCTTGTATTGTCAATTTTGTCTAAATGTTCTTTCCATTGGTATTTGTGCTCTTCTAGTTTATCGAGTATTGAAAATATCTCCAGTTCATTTTTTATTGACTCATTATGCAATCTATCCATGCGTGCACATTCTTTTACGGATCTTAAAAAAATTCATTTCAGTAGCTTGAATGTATGATATATATTTTTTTAAGCACCCAAGATCCAGATCCATATAAAAGAACAGGAACAGCCATAATTTTATAAAACCTGAGCTGAGTTTCTCTTCGAGTCTCTCGGAGGGTTCTTCTTATGGTGCCACACATCATTTGACAGGCCTATCTGTTAAATGTATTATGAATATCCAAACCATACCTGTATGTTATATCTGAACCAAGATAGTTAAAGTGTGCTATCTGTTCTATTATTTCATTACTGATCACTATTTTTGCTCTGACTGGCACTTTTCACTGAAAAGCCATAATTTTAGTTTTTTATGTTGAGACTTTAAGATTATAATAGAGCCTTAATTGATTCAACATGTAAATGACGCTTTGTAAATCATCCTCTGACTTCTGTATAATTACCAGACCGTCTGCAATGAAACTTGTAAGTTCAAAATTATCCAGTTGGTAGACGAAAGTAAACAGGAAATTCTTTATCACAGGAAATCATGGTCTGAAGGACGTTAGAATAATTTAAAGGAGATTTACATATTTTTTTTAATGCCCCAGGTTGTATTTTTTTACATTTCTGGTGTTCTCTCCCGGCTCGGCGTAACTGTAATCCACTTCTGAAGTTGAGGCTCCAGGAAGGCGGAGTTACGCTGCCCCGTTTATTATTATACGGTAGGTGGTTGTGATAGTGGTGCGCTAGGAGGGTCCTTAATCCTAAACATAATCTAAGGCGAGTATGAATGATGATGATTATGATGGGCACATGATGTTCGGGGACCGTTTGGGCCTTAAAGTTTACTAACATTTGTCTTAGAGATGAGGAAAAACCCCTAAAAGACCTCACCCAGAATCTTCTTTCGAACAGGAATCGAACCCAGGCTTGCTGCGTGAAAAGGCAGCCTCAAGATTACAGCAGTATATTTATTTTAATTTCGATTTATAATATCCTGACGTTTATTTGGATAATATGGATATAATAATTGATGTTTTTTGTTTTATTATTATTATTATATTTCTTCTTCTTCCTTCCAAGTATTAGGCCAAGGCCTGTTACGATCCTATAGAAAATTTTCCCTCCAGCGTTTTGATCCTTCCGGGAAATTCTCGTATAAGACTTGAAAGCATAATAATAGTCCCTTCGATTGGTTGCTGGCCAAAGGAAGGCAAGACCAGTGATGGGGCTGCCATCTTATAGCCTCTGGTCAGGCTTTTCTAGAGAAGAAAAGAAAATAAAGGAAAGAAGAAATGGAAGAAAGGAAAGACTCCCTAGCCCTCGGATGCCCTAATAGCGTCGGGGTCGAAAAAAACAAGAGTTAACCAAGAGAAGTTAGATAGTAAAGTTAAAAGAGTGCAAAACACAAGTAAGTGGAAGAAATTTTTTGCTCAGCTTGGGCACCTTGTGGTCGCCATCCACATATCCCCTAGATGAGGACCCCTGAGGGTATTATTATATTTAATTATTATTATTATCATCATCATCATCTTCAAGGTATGGACCTGTTGGCCCGTTCCGCTCCCCGGCGCATTACATGCCGCAGGCGCAGGTCGTCCTTCCAACGACGTTTTGGTCTTCCTACATTTCTTCGGCCTAGAGGCCTATAATGAAGCAGCTGTTTTGATAAACGATTATTTGGCATTCTTTGTATATGTTCAAACCAATTACGTTTATTTGTGTGTATTTTCTCGTTTATATTATAGATTTGTAGTTCATCTCTGATATCTTGACTTCTCTTTTGATCTCAGAGATACACCTGCAACTGATCTGAGAAATCTCATTTCTATTGTCTCAATTTTATTTTTATCAGAGATCGTTAAAGGCCAAGTCTCAGACCCGTATGTTAATGTTGGAACGGCTACTGTTTTGTAAAATTTTAATTGAGTTTCCCTTGTGGAATTATTATCATTATTATTATTATTATTATTATTATTATTATTATTATTATTATTATTATTATTATTATTATTATTATTATTATTATTATTATTATTATTATTATTAGTGTCACATATTTAGGAATTAAAATAAATAAAAATGAAAGTTATGAAGAGGAAATAAGAAATAGAAATAATAAAGGAAAATTTGCAAGCTTGCCTCAATGGAATATTGTAGGATAAAGATATAAGTAACAAAAATAAAATCAATATATACTATACAATTGTTAAAAGCATCATTACTTATGGAGCAGAACTTCGGCCATTGATAATAAAAACAAATAAGTATTTTTTGGCAACGGAAATGCATTTTATATGAAGGGCAGCAAGAATTTCAAAAAGAGAAAAAATAGCAACTCAGTTATAAGGGAGAAAGTGAAGATTGAAGACAACTATTTTAGATTATATTAAAACTCAGCAATTAAGATGGTACGGACATGTCCAGCCAATGGAAGAGGATCGACTACCAAAATCTGTTTAGGAATGGAAACCTGAGGGAAGATGAGGTAGAGGAAAACCTAAAACCTCCTGGAGTCAGGGAATATATTTATACATGAAAGAGAAACATCTGCAACCAGGAGTTGATGGACCGACAAAATTGGCTATTAGTAATCGGACGATGTCAAATACATTAACAGATTATCTATCTATCTATCTATCTATCTATCTATTATTATTATTATTATTATTATTATTATTATTATTATTATTATTATTATTATTATGAACTAAAAGTCTATCTAACCCACAAGTTCCACTGCCACATTCACTAAATTCAACCATTGTCCCTATCCACAAACTACCGAATTCAGTTCATAACGCCGAAATATAGTGTTCCTAAAATCCATCCGATTATTAACCTCCGACTCAAAAATAAGACTTCTAATGTATTTTCCTACCAACTGGTCGTATTCCCTCTGGTTTTCCTACAAATAGCTTCCATGTCCCTCTTTCATTCCCCATTCTTGCCACATGCCCTGCCCATCGTAGTTTACGAGATTTAACTGTTATTATATCTGTTTCCTATAAAGTTCACTATTATGTAGTCTTCTCCATTCGCCTGATTGTTGATCTATCTTTAGTTCAAAAATTTTCCTGAGAACTTTTAAAGTAAGAGTCAATGTTTCGCATCTATATAACTTGAGAATAGCAGTTTAATTTATTTTCAAGTTTTTTTTAGAGAAATTGGGACAGCAGGAGTCCCTGTAATGCATAATAGCATTTATTTCCAGAACTGAGTCTACGTTTAATTTCTTTGTGCATCTCATTCCTGTTTGTGATTATTGTTCCTAGGTATTTGAATTCAGCCACTTCAAAATGTCCTTCATTTGCCATTAATTGTCAATTTTATTTATGTAATTTATTTCTATGTGTGTCCAAATATTTAATTTTTTTAAGTTCACTTCCAGTCCCAATTTCTTAGTGTTGTTCAATAAAGTGTGCGTGTCGACCCTTAATATCTCCTCCCTATCGCCCATTAGTACTACATCATCAGCATAAACTAACAGCTGATTAGTAGTAGTAGGACTTTATTAGACAAAAAGTAAGATATTTACAATATTATTTACAAATATGGGTCGCACGGGCAGTAAACCGTACGTGCTGTTGACAGTCCGTTACAATAAAGTAATAATTGGTACTAGTGTAAAGAAAAATAAACAACAAAAAAAGCAATAACATTACAATTACATAAGAAAAACACAATAATATTACATTAATAATAATATAACACAATACAGCTTATTAATACCATTGAGTTGTAGGCCGTCTTCATTGTTGATGTACAGTAAAACTTTCTCAAAGCGGAATCGCATGGGACCAATTGTTTTTCCACATTAGACAAAATTCCGGATTATAAAAAACTAAAACTTGTTAATAATCTTATATTACTATAGTCCACCGCTGTGGTCTCGATGTAGCGTGCTGCCTTGTCACGCAGCGGGCCCGGGTTCGATCCCCGGTCGGAGCAGTTTTTCTGGGTGAGGTTTTTATCTGGTTTTTCCTCACCTGTAAGACAAATGTCAGGAAAACTTTAAGGCCCAAACGATCCCCGAAATCATATGGCCATCATCTTTATCATCATCATCTTCCTTATCGTTACCATCATCATCTTCATCCTTCACCGGTGTGGAAAGCAACGGGAAGCTACCACACCTACACAATTCCCTAGTAAAGCTGCAAGCCTAGCATGAAAATGCTATGATTGCAGTGAAGGACCTGCCTTCGGGCAGAATTACTATGGATGGATGTTACTATAGAGTACTGTATATGTGGGGACACGCCGTAGCGTAGTGGTTAAGGCACTGAGCTACAAGCCGGAGGGTCGAGGGTTCGAGTCCCGGTGGGGTCAGCATTTTTAAACTGATCCAAACCTTCTGGCGGCACTATGGCCCTGGGGTCGACTCAGCCTCTAACTGAAATGAGTACCAGACGCTTGTTTCTCGGGTAAAGGTGGCCGTCACGCAGGGCTGACACCCCGGCTGACATCAAGTGCCGATTGTCAAGATAAAGTGGGAGCCCTAACCTCCTACTACACCCCAAGGGCCTCCTGAGGCCTGTAGTGGGATCACTTTACCTTTACTGTATATGTCTTTTTACGTACCTTGATTGGTTCTAATTCCACTGCATTTGAAAAATTAAATATAGTATGTATGAGCAACTTCGACGGTAACGCGCGAAATAAAACAGTTAAAAATGTCTCTTAGACGCGTATCCTGAAATTAAAGTATGTAGTTTCGGTTTCCGCTCATTAACTACACTTTCGTCCACATCCTTTGATTCCCCACAAATTTCATTCCACACAACATTGTGTCGTCTTTTAAAACTGTCCAACCAACCTGAAGATGCCCTTGAAATCGTTATTCCCTAGGGATTTAGCAACAGCTAGAGCTTGACTTTGGAGCATCAGTCCGGGAATTTGGAAATTTGTCTTCAATCGCTTTCACTTTTTCGTTTAATGCCAATGATACATACGTTTTAGCCATCTTTATTCTGTAAATTCAGAACTTTACCCGTGAAAGATCGGTCTCAGAAGTTAAACTAATTTAAGATTTTACAGTGCAATGATTATTTGTAAGACGGGTATCTGTATTTCGCTTTACGGGTGTGCAGTGAGGCCGAATTTCTAATTCACCCGGCGATAAGAATCCTTCCTTACTTTTTTGGCCTAACAGGAAATAAATGAAGTGGAAACTAATTAATTTTTCTGTCTTTCCATTTTATTATTTTTTTCCATGAGTTGTGTAGAAATATTCTTCCATTTCCTCGTTGGACAAATTCCGTTCTATGCAAAATAAAGACACGTAAAATTACTATTATTTCGCCGGGACCAATAAATGTGTTCATATTGGACAGTATGGGTGCGAAACATGGACTCTTACTTTAAGGGAGGAAAGGATATTACAAGTATTTGAGAATAAAGTACTGAGGAAAATTTTTGGACCAAAGAGAGATGAACAAACAGGTGAATGGAGAAGACTACATAACAATGAACTACGGTCTTTATAGGAAGCCAGATATAATAAGAACAGTTGACAGTTAAGTCTCGTAGACTGCGATGGGCAGGACATGTTGCGCGTATGGGGAATGAAAGACGTATATGGAAGCTTCTTGTAGGAAAGCCAGAGGGAAAACGCCCAGTTGGTACACCAAGAATGAGGTGGGAGAATTACATTAACTATGATTTGAGGGAAGTAGATTATAAGGGAATGATTGGAAAACATTAGCTCAGGATAGGGATGTATGGAGAGCTTATGTCCGCGCGGCCATGAACCTACGGGTTCGATAGTGCCAGTGAGTAAGTAGTAAGTAAGTAACATCCAATCAGAGTTTAGTTTACTTTAATTTAAGAATATGAAGTTAGGCAGGTGTTCTTATTACAGTTATAATATAAGCATTTATAATTTTGACAACAATGACTTAAAACAATTTTTCATCATCATCATCATCTTCATTCATGCATTAGGTCTGTTGACCCGTTCCGACTTCAGCCCATCTCTTTCTAGGTCTGCCCACATCTCGGGTGCCTTTAGGTTTGAATTTTGTTATTTGTTTTGGATATCTATCTTCATTCATTCTGTCTATGTGTTGCTTCCATATTTTTAAAAACATTTACAAAACTGTTACGTAGTACAATTTTTTTAATTGTTACTGATATATTTTTATTCAACAATAACCAACAATTAATTATTTAGATTTTTTATTAAAGTTATATGTAAACTTACTTACTTACTTACTCACTGGCACTATCGAACCCGTAGGTTCATGGCCGCGCGGACATAAGCTCTCCATACATCCCTATCCAGAGCCAATGCTTTCCAATCATTCCCTGCATAATCCATTTCCCTCAAATCATAGTTAATGTTGATCTCCCACCTCATTCTTGGTCTACCAACTGGGCGTTTTCCCTCTGGCTTTTCCTACAAGAAGCTTCCATGCACGTCTTTCATTCCCCATACTCGCAACATGTTCTGCCCATCGCAGTCTACGAGACTTAACTGTTCTTATTATATCCGGCTTCCCATAAAGACCAAGTAGTTCATTGTTATGTAGTCTTCTCCAGTCACCTGTCTGTTCATCTCTCTTTGGTCCAAAAATTTTCCTAAGAACTTTATTCTCAAATACTTGTAATCTCCTTTCCTCCCTTAAACTAAGAGTCCATGTTTCGCACCCATATAATATAACTGGTAGAATAACAGTTTTATATATTTTCAGCTCAACGTTTTTTGAAAGGAGTTATATGTAAATATTAAAAGAATTTTAAAATACAGAATTATTAACTTAAACTTTCATATTTATTATAATATTACAATTCTGCTTTATTCTTAATATTTTGACTTCTTCGGGTTCGATAAAATCTCTTAATAATGTAGGGATGTCATTATGTAGGGCCTATACCATCGTTAGCAGAAGATTGATGAATAATAAGGTAGCATTTCAAATGAAGAGTAGGTACATGGAAAACGCCTTATATTTAAGCAGAGTAGGCCAAAAGTTTCGTAATGTTTTGTCACATATCCAGCGATTGTTCCTGGCTTTAAATGTAAATTATGGGCAACATCCTGACATAGCTGACTCATTCTGCGCAGCCGCCCTGCGTAGGATATTCATGTCCGACACATCACAAGAACTGGGTGGAGGTGTGTTTAACAGGGTTCAAGATCGCTAAGAGGTCATACAGAGCAAGTAATGTTCTAAATTCCATTACAAGTAGATAAGCTATTCATTAACTTTTAAAGGCCAACCATTTTTAATAGTCTACTATAATAATAGCCTGGATATGTCTTATAATCACTTCCATTAACTTATGAATACTGTCATAGATTTACGGGCTTAAAAGCAGCCTATTTAACCCTTGAATTGGCAAAACACAAATTTATTCTGTTAGATATTTGAATGTGGCGGACCGCAGTGAAAACGGAATCTTGTATAACTGTTATTATTAGGTATATTGTATAATTAGACACAGATTTAAGTGGTTTATTTTTGTTCGTTTTCTTCTGATTTATTTGAAATATTAAATTAACTAAACCAACTGATGTATCTAAAAGGATACATTACGAATTTAAGGGTTAAGAAATGAAGGAAGATGCAACTGTGCAAAATTTGTCTTCTCTTCCCCTCCCATATTTCAATCACATATTTTACACGCTTTATATTAGCTTGACCTGTATCTATCTATCTATCTATCTATGTAACGGAATCTTTCAACGCGATTTTCACCCACTTAAAATCATTGGATCGACTTGAAACTTTGTATACTTGTAGAGGACCCGTGACACTACAATAATTTCATATTTATTTTTACACGCTTTATATTAGCTTGACCTGTATCTATCTATGTAACGGAATATTTCAACGCGATTTGCACCCACTTAAAATCATTGGATTGACTTGAAACTTTGTATACTTGTAAAGGACCCGTGACAATACAATAATTTCATATTTACTTTCTAAAATCCTAGCCAGAATCATCAGAAAAAAAGTGTCTTTGTATCTATGTAACGGAATCTTTAAACACGATTTTCACTCACTTAGAAACAATGGATCGACTTGAAACTTTGTATACTTGTAAAGGACCCGCGACAATACAATAATTTCATATTTTGTTTCTAAAATCCTGGTCAGAATCATCAGAAAATTAAAAAAAATGAAAACTGGTATAATAGGTTGCGGACTTGTCGACTTTTAAGTTAATTGTTGTAAGAGTCCAGTTGGTGGAGCGGTGAACTGTAGTGGTATATAAATTCAGTAATCCATAGGTCGCTGGTTCGAATCCGGCTGGGAGGATTTTTTTAGAAGAGTATTTCTTTTAGCTCATACTACAATAGTATCGAATTTAAATATATTTATATTTTTATCTTATTCTGTAAAATATTAAAACTAAAAAATAAAAAATAAATAATAGTTTTAAAAAACTAAAAAACACGCTTTATTAGAAAACCGAACTAAAAAATGAAAACAATTTCCAACACGCTTGGGATAAAATTAAAGTGGTCAACAAAAAAATCATCTCCAACACATACAGAATAAAACTAGAGTTATCAACAAAAAGAAAATAATTTTGCCATCAAAAGCGTGGGGTGCTTTTTATGATTTTTATATTTTCTTCTTAGAGACTTTACTTTTACCAATATCTGTTTATTATCGAATATATTAATTGATATAGAGCACCCCACGCTTTTGATGGTAAAATTATTTTCTTCTTGTTGATAACTCTTAGTTTTATTCTATATGTGTTGGAGATGATTTTTTCGTTGACCACTTTAATTTTATCCCAAGCGTGATGGAGATTAAAATTATTTTTATTTTTTAGTTCGGTTTTCTAATAAAGCGTGTTGTTTTAGTTTTTTTTAAAACTATTATTTATATTGACACTATTTGTTAAAGATCTTAATAATATTAATAATAATAATTCATTCATTTTGAGAATTTTCCTCATCATTGAGAGTTTTATCAAACCAATATTACTTAATTAACATGAGTTTTAAAAATACATAAATGACCATGGACTTATAGACTATAAGTTTGTAATACATTACCCTTATTAAAGTTCTTCATAGTTCTCTGACCTCTGTGTCTTGTCTTCCTCCGTTATACTAAATGTCCTCATTGAATTCTGAATGTTATTCTTACAGGTTGTTCTTGCTCTTCCTTTTTTGCTCTTTGCTTCAATTTTCCATGCATAGATGACTTTTGGTAGTCTTCTATACTGCATTCTTCTTACGTGCTGATACCATATTAGTCTTCTGTATTCAATCACTTCTATTCTTATCGATTATCGTCACCTCACTTCCATACACTATAACACATTCCACCAATGTTTTACCAATATATATTTTGTGTGTCTTTCCAAATATGCTTATTCCACCATATGGAATTAATATTCAAATAACTTATTAATAATCAGAGATTTTGCATTATGTCTGATCAAGAAATATCTTACTTACTTACTTACTTAATACAGGCTTTCCACTTTACAGCAGTTTGCCTTTGATTCCTGCTTTCCAGAGATTCCTATCTTCCCATTGTCCATCTTCCATACCCCTCTTCATCATGACATCATATATTCCCCCATACCATGCTCTTCTACTTTTCCCCCTCCTCCTTTTGCCTTGTACCATCCAATCCAACACCTGTTTAGGCCATTGGTCTTCGCGCATCCGTTGTACATGTCCATACCATTGTAGAGCTCTCTTTGTTGTCCTATCGATAACAGTTTCTTGTGCATCCATTTCTTCCCCGATAAAAACCTCACCCAGAAAAACTGCCCCGACCGGGGATCGAACCCGGGCCCGCTTCGTGACAAGGCAGCACGCTACCTCGAGACCACAGCGGTGGACATTTGATAAAGTGTCTACACACCAAAATTGTGGAACATATTAAGTGAAAAAGGAATTTCACTACACTTCAAAGCAGTAATTAAGAAAATGTATGAGAAAACAAAAATAAAAATATATCAAAGGGAACCAATACATATAGCGGGAGGAGTTAGACATGGTTGTCCACTATCAACCACTCTTTTTAACATTTATTTTGACGACATGATAAGATCGTGGAAACAAATGACGACTGGGAGAATCAACTTAGCAAATATAGTAATAAAAACAGTAGCCTTTGCAGATGATCAGATTTTAATAGAAAAAACAGAGGACGAACTACAAAGAATGTTATATAAACTAAATGAAATTTCAAAAAATACAACATGGAAATAGCATCACAAAAAAAAACAATGGCCTTCAAGGGCGCTCATCCAGTTCGGACAAAGATAATATTAGAAAATAAACCAATAGAACAAGTGATAAGATATAACTTCCTAGGTTGCGAAATATCATACACAGCGGAAACAGATATAAATAACAAACTAAATAAGTTTAATTATATAACAGGTACACTAAAAGGACTTTCAAAAATAAAGCCAGGAAAGACTCTATAATGAAATTAGACTATACAAGACAATGACAATGCCTATTATTACTTATGGATCCGAAACATGGACAGGGACAACACCAAAAATCTGCCAGAATACAAGCTGCTGAAATGAGATTTCTCAGACCAATAGCAGGATATCAAAGAACAGACAAAAAACATAACACAGAAATAAGACAACTAAAAGTAGAGGAATTAAACACAACAATAGAGACAGAACAAACTGGAAAGAACACTTGGCAAGGATGACTAAGAATAGAATACCAAAAGCAGCATACAGCTATTCACTACGAGGAAGAAGTAGTTTGGGAAGACCAAAGAAATGATGGAAAGAACAGCAATTTGGAGCCGGTACAGGTTAGTAAATAAGCCTAAACCGTGAAGAAGAAGAAGATGATGATGAGTTTGATGATCACAGTTATTTATCAGATGATACTTTCACCTCCTCTGAGAATTAATTTTCATATTCAGCTGTGTCTGTTCCAGATTTGACTGGAACCAGCATTTTCGTATTTTCCTTAAAATATTGTGCGTTTTCAATAGGTTGTGGCCTTATACCAGTCTGAACAGGATCTGAACTTAGCAATAATCTGTTAAGCACGTGTAGGCTTGGCGACTATCATTATTTTTATTTGTACTACAATTAATTGAAGTTAAGGCACTGCACTACAAGTCGGAAGGTCGAGGGTTCAAGTCCCGGTGGGTCAGGATTTTTAAACTGACCAAAACCTTCTGGCGGCACTATGGCCCTGGGGTCGACTCAGCCTCTAACGGAAATGAGTACCAGAAACTTGTTCTGGGGGTAAAGGCGGCCGTCACGCATGGCTGACACCAAGTGCCGATTGTCTAGAAAAAAGTGGGAGCCTTAACCTCCTACTACCCCAAGGGCCTCCCGAGGCCTGTCGTGGGATTACTTTACTTTACTTTAATTAATTGAAGTGGCAAGAAATGATCTCTAAAAATATATTTCTATCTGAGTTTGCATAATTCTGAAATTTCTGGTTGACTCGTATTGAGTTCGTTGCGATCGGTCACAATCCCAGTTGAAAATTAGCACCAATGTAGTATTTTCTTCTTCATTTGAAGTCTGTTCTGCTTCTTATAAATATCAGCAGTCGTGTAACAGTAAAATACAACAATTGTAGTAAATTAATTTCAGTAAAAATGTCAGTAACATGATAAGATTGTTTATCCGGATAGCAATCTATTTCTCCATTTTTAGAACACAGTAGCAAGGATACATATTTTTGTCTGCGTTCCACATTACTTATAAGATTGTGTTCAAGAAAACCAACTTCAACAAACATGAACAATGTTCCTAATGCTGATGATTCTGCTTTGTATTTCAACAGCATATGAGAGTATGTTCTCTTAAACTTGTTTTATTATTTCCATCTCTTCTTCCTGCAGTCCTTAACTTCGCTCGTGCAACTTATGTCAGGACACCCGTATCTGTACTGGTATGTAAAACCTCACTTTGAAAAATGTGTGTTTAGATTGGAGTTTCTCAGATAGCTCACTTGGTAGAACATTCACCTAGGCCGCTTTTACTGACAGTTAATTTAATTTCATGAATGTTAAAAATGCTTATGTTAAAATGGGAAATATAATGTCTAATCCTATAAAAACCTCAAAGGGATTGAAACAAGGGTGCAGTCTATCACCAATTTTATTTAATATTTATGTAGAATTTATATTAACGAAATGGAAACAAAGCTGCAAAGATATGGGGATCCCAATACGCAACAGATTTTTGCTGACATTACAATTTGCCGATGATCAACTGGTTTTAGCGCAAGACAAATTTGATATGGAATTCATGATAAAAAGGTTGAAAAACACATATGAATCATGGGGTCTCACAGTAAATTTACAAAAAAACAGAATATCTGGCAATAAATAGCAATGAAAGAGAAAATTTAATATTGGAAGAAGGAATCCAAATAAAGCAAGTGAAACAAACTAAATATTTGGGAATGATTATGGATAACATTGAAGGTATACGCAAAGAGAACATAAAACATAGAATTGAATTGAGTAGCAAAATAATATCATCATTAAATTCCATATGGTGGGATAAGCATATTTGGAAAGACACAAAAAAATATATTGGTAAAACATTGGTGGAATCTGTTGCAATGTACGGAAGTGAGGTATGGACAATCAATAAGTACTACAAGAATAGACTAATAGCTCTAGAAATGGATTATCTACGAAGAAGTGCCAGAAAGTCTAAATTAGAATGTGTCACAATAAGGAAATTAGAAACATAATGGAAGCAGAAGAAAGCATAATTGAAAGAATTGAGGAAAAGGAATTAAAGTGGTTAGGACACGTTTTAAGAATGGAAGATGAGCGATGGCCGAAGCAACTATATGAATGGCATCCGAACAGAAAGAAGAAAAGAGGAAGACCAAGGTTAACATGGAAGGAAAACATGAAGACAGTAATGCAAGCTAGAGGGCTAAGCATCGAAGATGCCCAAGACCGTAGGCTTTGGAGGTTTGGCACGGGAAGACGGCAGCAGCTGTAAAAACCCGAAGATAGATAGATAGAATGTTAAAAAACACTAAAGAACTTGTAATTATGACAATAGTTTTGTATCTGTTATTTGGTGGTTTGCATCTCTGACTGAGAATATAGTATTAATATAATACATTTGGGAATTTTTACATTATGAGGTTGTCTTAATAGGAATCAAATGAATTGTGAATTATTCTTACCTCATACATCTATGTTTTTTTAACATAGAACTGCACTTAAGTCAGGACACCCGTATCTGTACTGATATGTAAAACTCTCCTTTCCTCCTTTGGTTCTCTCGTTTTTTTAATGTTTTCGTTGCCCGTCCTTTTTGACTCACTATCTTAGGAACTGTGAATATCTTTCAAGCCAATTACTATTTTTCTTAAGAAATGTTTCCTCTTTCTTGTATGCTGCTATCCAGCTTGTTTTTAATTCGGACTTAAAATGTCATTTGTTGTGCTTTATTTCCTTTATTTGTTCGTCTGAGTAAATTTTATAGTGCGAAAGGCAATTTTCAAAAAAAAACAAAAAACAATTTTGTCTAAATATTCGGCAAATTTTGCTGTTGAATAATGTTAAACAGACTTTTCGAGTCATTATACTGATGCACGATGACTCTAGAACAAAATTCGAGACATTTAAAATAGAAGGAATCACGTAGTATAATATATCACTTTTTTTACTAATACCTGTATGAACCTGAATACGACGGAAAACCGCGAATTTTTGCGATCGATTTTTAAGAAATCGTGAAGCCGTAGCCGAGCGGTTAACCCTTAAATTGGCAAAACACAAATTTTGTCTGTTAGTTATTTGAATGTGGCGGACCGCAGTGAAAACGGAATCTTGTAAACTGTTATTATTAGGTATATTGTATAATTAGATACATATTTAAGTGGTTTACATTTGTTCGTTTTCTTCTGATTTATTTAAAATAATAAATTAACTGAACCAGCTGATGTATCCAAAAGGATACATTCCGAATTTAAGGGTTAAGGTAGGAAGCCTTGGCGCAGAGCTACGGGACTTGCACTGGTTCGAGTCTCCATGGGGGAAGAAATTTTCTCATGGTATTTTGGCCAGTATGGGGCCGGTGGCCACCCAGCATCGTGAGGCAATTGGGTAGCTACAATAAGTAGCGGCTCCAGGTTGAGGAACCAGCTATAACGGCTGGGGGACTCGACATGCTAACCACATGTCACCCCTACACTGGCTGTTGATCATCTACCTCTGTGATTGACACATGTGGATGTGAAGGGCCAGCAGCCGGCTGGTAAAAGGGCAACCGCTGAAAAGCGGAAAGACCCTCAATCGGAATTAATAGTTTAACCTTTCTACCATAATAAAAGGAAGTGCCCGGAAATACCCGGAAATATAACTAAAATACTCAAAGTTTCTTAAATTTTACTTAAGAAAATAACGAAAAAAGTGTCCTATTTGAAGAAGTTTTATCTGAGTCAAAATAGTTATCAAGAGGATGAAAATAATTAAAATGTGTTATTACTTACTGGTTTATCACAATACATAACTATTCACTTAAAATATAATCCCTAATAAGCAATAATCTATATGGAACATAAGCTTGTACAAAGAGCGCCGAGAAAAGATACTTGCAGTATGAGAGACACTCAACTTTCGATATGTCATACAGACTCAAGGTAACACTGACTGATGAAAATTGGGTACCGTATAATTGCCTGATTATTCAGCTCTTCCATGTGCTACTTTTTTCCTGTCGAGAATACATTTCAGAAAATCGACTTTTGGACGCCTAAATGGTTAAATACCCCACTGTGCGGGGTGATACTTTAGTACGAAAGTACCAAGTATAGAAAATAATTTTTAATTGTTGTACATCATTAACTATTTTGGCAGAGAAGTGCCCCAGATTTAGAATCTGGTTGTGTAATTAATTATTTACATGTTTAATTTATTCATGCACTTCATTTCTGTTTGTAATTAATTTTCCTGTTATTTTTTAATTCCGCCGCTTCTTTAAAATTCCTCTCTTTTGTTATTAACTGCCCTTTTCAATTTTATAATTCTACGTGTGGCCATATAGGCCAATTTAATTTCATTGACTTTTAACTCGTGCCCCAAATGGGAGTCAATGACCAATCACATTTCAATTATTTTTTATTTACAACCAATCACAGTCGTGTTTCGCCTGGAATTTACCAACTAAAGTTTATCATAAAGAAAGCACCTCCTTTTTAACATTCTGAATGGGTCATACCATTATTTTTCAGTGACTGACTCTCCAAGAAATACGGCTACCACATTGTATATATAGTGCATGAATGTCAACATATACCGCATCCGGGAGTTAATATAAAAACATTTGTAGCAATTGATTATACCACACAAAAAAAAAAACCACTGTATGTTTGCACTTTCTTAAATGTATTTTTTCCCAGGTAATAACATTTCAGAAAAATATAATTGTCGTATTTACATCATAGGACCAGAAATGAATTAATATACAGTTTGATGTGTTTCATTTTTTCTCCACTAGAGTGCATTCTTACAATATTGCGTTCCTTTGGCAATAAATAATATGATCTGGTTGCAGTGATAAACAAAATAGGCAAATGAAGCGTACCAATCGTTTCTCATTTGTTTTCAAACATCGCCCTTTACATTTAATTTATATATTTTAAAATAACTACATTTAAATAATGATTTGTGAGTAAACAGCTTAATTTTATTCGTTAAATAGTCCTAACAAATGCCACTCTTGATTTCCAATTTCTCTAGATAAATTGGAAATCACTCGTGGCATTACTTATGATATTGTGTCCACCGTTATGGTTTCGAGGTAGTTGCTGCTTTGTCACCAACGGGTCCGTTGTTGGGACAAGTTTCTAAGATGAGGTTTATTTTCGGCGTTTTTCTTCACCTGTAAGGCAAATGTCAGGAAACTTGGCCCAAACGATCCCCGAACATCAACTGGCCATCATTATCATATTAGCTTCATTAGGTTAAGTTTAGGATTAAGGCCTCTCCTGATGCATCATTACCACATCATCACCCATCATATAATTGGGGCAGCGTAATCCGCCTTCCAGGCGCCCCAACCCCAGAGGTCGATTATAATACGTTGTCAGGAGAGAATACCAGAATTGTCAAAAACGCACTGGTGGCATTGAGGTAAAAAATATATATATAATATTGGCATTTACTTCCTGTCCCATATAGGAAATAATACATAAACATATGAATGTTTTGAATAATGGAAGATATATTAAATACTGTAAGTGCATACCATTTTCCTCCTCGTTGTTTAACCTCCAATTAACCTTCAGACAAGTCATGAAGCTAACTTATTATTTTAGGTGTGTCATTTACAGTGTTAAAACAATCAATGACACAACGTAGGCTAGGCGAAAAAAATGTGCTTAGCACTTAACGTACATATTTTAAAATCTTCTAATGTCAAAAATCACTAATATAAATGCAAATTGAAAAAGAAAAATCAAATTCTTAAGCTTGTTAATTTAGGGAGTGCGGCGTCCAGATTCGTAGTGTGACAGCCTTTCTTATTTACATCGTCGTTGATGTTACATATTTTCTCACGATAATTACTCTTTGTTATTTATTTTTTAGTGGTCTGTAGCAGCATATATTGAAAGTAAAGCCAAATAAATTGTCCGCGAATTGCGTCAATGGGCGTGATTTTAACTTCACCTGACAGAGGTAGGATGGAATTTACAAGCGTTATGCCACATCGAGAAATTATATAATAATAATAATAATAATAATAATAATAATAATAATTAATTTTATTAGGAATATTCCGCAATACAGTGTTTTTTTCTTTCAACCCAAAGTGATTTGTCGCTAGAGGTTCCTCTCTAGAGCATCTTCTTCCCTCAAATTTCTAGCTTCCAAACTTCTCCTCACTCCATATATCTAACGTTCTCTAGGTCTGCCTCTTCCACTTCTTCCATTAGCTTTCCAATTAAGGGTCTTCTTTGGTATTCTCTCTTCTTCCATTCTTATGAGTTGTTCATACCATTTCATATCGTTTTTCTTCTAGTTTTTCTAATATGTTTGTTTTCTACTTACATCATTTCCCTTATTGTGCTGTTTCTAACCTTATCATAATAGTAATAATAATAATAATAATAATAATAATAATAATAATAACAATAATAATAATAAAACTAATATATAAGAATGATGGCTATAAGTGTTTATTTCACAACTGGAGGAAACAGTGATCCCACAACAGGCTCTTTCTACACAATCGAGACGAGATGCCAGCCAGGTTTTCCACCTTGGGCAACGGCAGTCTAGCCCCTGGAAAAAGAATATGGTACTCATTCCCATTAGAGGCTGAGTTGACCCCAGGATCATGGTGCCGCCAGAAGGTTTGAGTCTGTTTAAAAGCCCTGACCCCACCTGGACTCAAACCCTCGTTCTTCCGGCTTGTAACACATTGCCTTCGTCAAGTACGCTACGGTGTGCCCGCTGATACATTTGATCAAGTTATTAAAAAATTCGACATAAAGTTCATTACTAAATTCTTGTTAAGATACATGTAATCATAGAATACTCATTCCTCCAAAGCACGTTTTCCTTTGTCACAGAATTGTATACATTATTAAAGTAGACATAAGGCATCCAATCAGGTTGCCGTGTGCAGCACGCGACACGCCATGTTAATAATTTAGTATGTATCATAGATCGGCACGAGTTCTCACAAACTTTTTTTCTTTTACGAGTTGGTTGTCCATCAGGGTTAAGATTTATATACAGCGTGTTTTACAATGTTAAATCCAGAAAATTGGATACATTTGGGAAAATTTCTGGACAAAACGCGGAAAATAAGAACAACACTCACTCATTCATGAATGTTATCAAAATGCAATACCATTAATTCTTAATAATTATACGTAACTTAATTAATGTATAATGCTATTGTATTATTATGTATTATCCCCGCAGTCTATTTTAAAATACGTTTCTATATATAAACTCTGAATGGCTCTTATAAGGCGTTGAGGAATTCCTTTCATTTCTAGTATGTTCCATAATTTATTTCTACTTACACTATCAAATGCTTTAGTATAATCAACAAAAGCTATATACGTGGGTAAATTAAATTCTTTTCTTTTTTCTATCCATTGGGTCATTGTAAAAACACAATCTATAGTTGACCTACCCTTTCTAAATCCATGTTGTTCCGCACGTAATATTATTTCAGATATTATATTTATTCTATATGATACATTTTTTGCATATATCTTATAAGCTGAATTTATTAAACTTATTCCTCTATAATTTGCACATTCTCTTCTGTTTCCTTTTTAAATATCGGAACAGTTATTGCGTCCTTCCATGCATCCGGAACAGAACCCGTTTTCTAGCAATAAAAACAAAAACAATGTAATTATAGACCCAGTTCAGAATTTTAATTATTTGCAATGGCATTTAGGCAATGACAGAAATTTAGATAAACACACTAAAATAAAACGATTCAATTATCTATGTGGCAAAATTAAACGCACTTTATTGAATAAGACTAGAAAAGAAACTATTTTGAAGTTTTACAAAGTATTGGCAGTTCCATCTCTTAGCTATGGATGTGAAACCTGGACATTAACAAAGGCAGATAGTAAACAAATAGAGGCTGCAGAAATGAAGCTGTTGAGAGCAATAGCAGGATACCAAAGGACCGATAAATAGAAAAAACGAAGATATAGGAACATAACTTAATATATTTAACCTCTCTGAAAGAATAAAATATTATCAAAATGCTTATCTTCAGCACGTATTACGAATGAATGAACAGCGCATACCAAAAAGAATGTATAATTATAAACCAAAAGGGAAAAGAATGTTGGGAAGACCATTAAAGAGATGGAAGGACCAATTCGACCTATAACGAGATCGGAAGAGGCCATTGGGCTTAATCCTTGTTGATGATGATTATTATTATTATTATTATTATTATTATTATTATTATTATTATTACTAAGTAGGATAACGGCGGCTGAAATTAAATTTTTGAGATCCGTTAAAGGGTGCACTAAGGAAGACAGAATCAAGAACACAGAAATAAGACAGGAACTAGAAATATTTGCAATAACTGATAAAATAGATACGTATAGACAAAATGTAAGCAACACATAGACAGAATGAATGAGATAGATATCCAAAACAAATAACAAAATACAATCTAAAGGCACCCGAGATGTGGGCAGACCTAGAAAGAGATGGGCTGAAGTCGGAACGGATCAACAGACCTAATCCATGAATGCAGATTATTATTATTATTATTATTATTATTATTATTATTATATTATTATTATTATTATTGTCCACCGCTGCGGTCTCGAGGTAGTGGTCACGAAGCGGGTCCGGGTTCGATTCCCGGTCGGGACAGGCTCATGGGTGAGGTTTTTTAGGGCTTTTCCTCACCTGTAAGACAAATGTCAGGAAGCTTAAGGCCCAACGGTCCCCGAAAATCATCCGGCCATCATCATCATCCTTATCATTATCGTCATCATTTTTCACCGGTGTGGAAAGCAACGGGAAGTTACCACACATATAATACCGCAGTAAACTGCAAAGCATAGCATTAAAATGCTATGATTGCAGTGAAAGACCTGCCCTCGGGCAGAATTACTATGGATGGATAGGATTATTATTATTAATGAATATTATATATTTAATAGTAGATTATATAAGATACAAGCAATTAAATTGGTATGGGCACGTACGACGAATGCAAGAAGAAAGGTTACCCAGAAAAACATTGGAATGGTGTCCACCTGGAAGAAGAGGGAAACTTGTGGATGCAAGAAATAAGAACTGGAATGAGAACAAGATGACTGGAGGACTTTGGGCACAGAAAGATGTATGAACATCGAAAATCTGTATACAAATAAAAATTATTATTAATAGAGAATGAGGAAGGCTTACAACTGTATGGTATTAATAAACTGTTAGTTTATGCTGATGACGTAGTATTGTTGGCCGATAGTGAGGAGATACTAAAGGACAATACGCACACACTATTGAGTAACACTAAGAACTTAGGACTGGAAGTAAATATCAATAAAACTAAATATATGGTCACACGTAGAAATACATTACATAATGGAAATGAACAGCTAATGACAAATGAGGAAAAGTTTGAAGAAGTGCCTGAATTCAAATACCTAGAAACAATAATCACAAATAGGAATGAGATGCATTAGGAAATTAAACATTGGTTCAATTCTGAAAATGTATGCTATTATATATTACAGGGACTCTGGAGTCCCCCAACTGCTTTCAAAAAACATTAAACTGAAAATATATAAAACTATTATTCTACCAGTTATACTATATGGATGCAAAACATGGACTCTTACTTTAAGGGAGGAGAGAAGATTACGAGTATTTGAGAATAAAGTTCTCAGGAAAATTTTTGGACCAAAGAGAGATGAACAGACAGGTGAATGGAGGATACTATGTAACAGTAAACTGCATGGTCTTTATACGAAGCCAGATATAATAAGAACAATTAAGTCTCGTAGACTGCGATGGGCAGGACATGTGGCACGTATGAGGAATGAAAGACTTGCATGGAAGCTTCTTGTAGGAAAACCAGAAGGAAAACGTCCAGTTGGTAGAGCAAGAATGAGGTGGAAGAATAACATTAACTATGATTTGAGGAAAGTAGATTATACAGGGAATTATTGGAAAGCATTCGTTCAGGATAGGGATGTATGGAGAGCTTATGTCCGTGTGACAATGAAGCTATGGGTTCGATAGAGCCAGTGAGTTAGTATTATTATGTGATGGGCAGGACATGTGGCACGAATGGGGAATAAAAGAGGGGATTGGAAGCTTTTAGTAGGAATCCCAGAAGGAAAAGGCCCTGTTTGTAGACCAAGAATGAGGTGGGAGAATAACATTAAGCATGATATGAGTGAAGTAGATTATACAGGGGATGATTGGAAAACATTAGTTCACGATAGGTATGTATGGAGAACTTATGTCCGCGCGGCCATGAACTTATGGGTTCTATAGAGCCAATTAATTAGTTATTATTATTATTATTATTATTATTATTATTATTATTATTATCGATCGCGGTGGATTAGTGGTTATGCTCATTGCCTCTGGTCTCGAGGGTCGCGGGTTCAAACCCGGACGGAGTCGATGGATTTTTTAGGATGAAAAATCCAAGGAGCAACTCTCCGGGAGGGACTTCAAGCCGTGGTTCCCGAGTCTGAAGATTTTCAGGCTCGTAAAAGATCCTTAAGCCTGAATGAATAGGCCTCTAAGCAAAATTTACCGAATTTTCCCATCCTAGTACTACCTTGGTTTCCTAGATGTCAGTATGAGGCGGAACGCTGACCACGAACCACTCAAAGACATCTATACGAAAAAAGTGTAACTAAATTACTATGCTTCAAATTCTTCCCTGTAGGGGTAGAGCGCCTACACCTCTGTTAAGGGAAACATGGGCTTACAAGATACAAAATTATTATTATTATTATTATTATTATTATTATTATTATTATTATTATTATTATTATTGATCATCATCATCCAGGGATTAAGCCTGTTGGATCGTTCCGGTTTCATGAAAGCTAGAATTGTTAAAATTGTTCAGACCATCATCTGTGTGGGCATCCAACATTTCTCCTTCCGTGTGAATTATAATTTAGCAAACTTTGGAAATCTTCCTTTTGGCATTCTATAAATATGTTATTTCCATTCGTTCCTATATTTAATTATTCAGTCTGTAACTTTGAAAATATTTAGTTCCTTTCTTATATCTTCATTTATTTATTATTATTATTATTATTATTATTATTATTACCTATTATGTTCCACCTCTATGCTCTACTACTAACGTCATTGCTTCGTACAAGTGGGCCAATGTTCGATATTCGGTTTTCTGGATGAAGCTTTTGTTTCACATTTTAGTGTCATGTATTTGCATCGGAATCTTTGAGAAATTCTTGGAAGTTGCTTTTATTTTTATGTTGTCTCTTCTTGGGAAATGGTGAATACATTATCATTAATACCCTCACGCTGCGATAACCAGATATCTTAAAACTTTAAAACTACACGACAACAAACTTAGAAAAAAAAATCAGGTTGAATTCTTAACTAACACAAACTAGTTCATGGTTTTTCAAGAACGTTATGAATATAAATCAGACACGACCATGATTCTGAACTATAATAATTCAATTTTATGTCAATATTTAGAAGAGAATTTCTATCAATAGATAGTGTTTTTAAAATCCATTACAAGGACAACAAACTAAACATTTCCTCATAGACAACAAAAGCTCCATATGAGCTTCAATTGCTTCTGTTAGAGATTAGGTTTTTATCAACTAGATTGAAATATGTAAATTATACGATCTAAAGATTTCTGTAAGGAAAACGAAGACCATGGCTTTTAGAGGAAGAGATCCAGTGAGATCCAAAATTATTTTAGAAAATCAAAGTATAGAACAGGTGTCTAGTTTCAAATATTTGGGCTGTTATGTTGGCTACAACGTGGAAAGAGATATTGACCCCAAAATAAATAAATTTCAGACGGTGTGTGGAACAATACAGAGAACATTCAAAAATAAAATTAGAAAAGAAACCAAGATAAAAATGTATAATGTTATGGCGGTTCCCACAATAATGTATGGATGTGAAACTTGGGCTCCAGTGAAAAAAACAGGATAGAATACAGACGGCGGAGATGAGGTTCCTAAGACAAGTAAAAGGATGTACAAGACTTGATAAAATAAGAAATGAGGATATAAGAGAAGAATTGAAAGTACAGCCTTTATTGGATAAGTCACGAATTACAGGCAGAAATGGATTGATCACATGGATGGAATGAGCAAGGAGAGATATCCATTGTTAGCAAGAAATTATCAAGCAAGAGGAATACGTGATGTTGGAAGACCTAGAAGACGCTGGGCTGATGCATTATGAAGTCGGAACGGGCAATTGCCTGATCCCTGGAGTGATGATGATGATGATGATCAACTAGATGAGATGGGTGATTTCTGTGTACAGTAAAAGCTCCTTATTCGCGGGAATATGTTCCCCAAATATGCCGCGATTTGTATGTTTCGGCTATATAAGCAGACTTTACTCCTTGTATTGATGACATTATAGGAGATCATCAATGTGGATTTAGAAGAAACAGGTCTACAACAGATCAGATTTTTAGTAAGACAGATTTCAGAAAATAAATGGGAATATAATGGTACTGTATATCAACTGTATGTAGACTTAAAAAAAAACTAACGATTAAATTAAGAGAGAGATGAACAGACAGGTGAATGAAGAAGACTGCATAACAATGAAATGCATTGCCTTTATAGGAAGCCAGATATAATAAGAACAGTTAAGTCTCGTAGACTGCGATGGGCAGGACATGTGGCACGTATGGGGAATGAAAGACTTCCATGGAAGCTTCTTGTAGGAAAACCAGAGGGAAAACGACCAGTTGGTAGACCAAGAATGAGTTGGGAGAATAACATTAACTATGATTTGTTGGAAGTATAATATACAGCGAATGATTGGAAAACATTATTTAGGATAAGGCTATATGGAAAGCTTATGTCGCGCGGCCATGAACCAACGGGTTCGACAGTGCCAGTGAGTTAGTCAGTTTATTATTATTATTATTATTATTATTATTATTATTATTGTAAATTCTCGTGGATGCAAGAAATAAGAAATGGAATGAGAACAAGAGGACTGGAGGATATGCAGTGGATGGATAGGGACGAGTGGAGAAGAAAAATAAAATTTGGGCATAGAAAGATGTATAAACATTGAACATCTGTATCTAAATAAAATGTATTATTATTATTATTATTATTATTATTACATCATCATCATAATTATCATTATAATGTCCATCGCTGTGGTCTCGAGGTAGTGTGCTGCCTTGTCACTCAGCGGGCCCGGGTTCGATCCCCAGTCGTGGCAGTTTTTCTGGGTGAGGTTTTTATCGGGGTTTTTTCCTCACCTGTAAGATAAATGTCAGGAAAACTTCAAGGCCCAAACGGTCCCCGAAATAATGTGGCCATCATCATCATAATCATGCTTATCATTATCATCATCATCCTTCACCAGTGTGGAAAGCAACGGGAAGCTACCACACCTACAATTCCCTAGTAAAGCTGCAAGCATAGCATGAAAATGCTATGATTGCAGTGAAGGACCTGCCTTCGGGCAGAATTACTCTGGATAGATGGATCATTATAATTATAATTCTTATAATAATAATAATAATAATAATAAGAATAATAATAATAATTATTATTATTATTATTATTATGTATTATTATATACAACTTTCCTCATTAGAGGATTGCCTCAAGGACAAAGTGATTGTTATCATTATAATAATAATAATAATAATAATAATAATATTATTATTATTATTATTATTATCATCATTATTATTATTATTATTATTGTCATTGTTATTATTATCATCATCATTGTTATTGTTATTATTATTATTATAATAATAATAATAATTATTATTATTATCACCATTATTATTATTGTTATTATTATTGTCATTGTTATTATTATTATCATCATCATTGTTATTGTTATTATTATTATTATTGTTATTATTATTGTTATTGTTATTATTATTATTATTGTTTATTATTATTATTATTGTTATTATTATTGTTATTGTTATTATTATTGTTATTATTATCATCATCATCATATTATTATTATTATTATTATTATTATTATTATTATTATTATTATTATATTATTATTATTATTATTAGCTACTTTTTACTTATCATCACAATGAGGAGACTGCTCTCTTATAGCTCTGGTTACAGTTGGTAAAGAGGTTATAATTAGCGAATTACAACAAGATTACATAATAATGCGTTTGCAAATTTAATTCTTGAGGAGTTATTCACATATTGTTTGGCATATCACGAGGCAAGAGTCTTGTTACATGTGGCACATAAAGGTGGAACTCTGTTAACAATTAGGGCTGGGCAGACGAAACAAATCTCGTTATTCAGGATGACATCACAAATAGATTTTTGTTTTGTTGCGTAAATATTTGTCGTGATGGCTGCTCATTGAGCGAGCGGTGAGAATAATCTTGCTGAACGTGAGACCTCACTACGCAATATCTAATCTCCTTTCATTACCTGTTAGGCGGTTTATAAATCCACATCATAACTTTCACATTAAATCACCTGTTCCTAAGAAATATGTTCTTGCCTGCTAAAATCGACACTTGAATCCAAACATGAATTAATATTACTTATTTTAGGAATTCTCACTATGAGGTATATTCATTAAGGTAGAATATGTTTATCACTCACCTCATATTGTTCTTCTTATTTGATTATAGACTAGTTTCGGAACATAGTTTCTGTTCCATCAGAACAACGGTCGTGATGTTACTGAGGATGGAACAGAAACTATGTTCCGAAACTAGTCTATAATCAAATAAGAAGAACAATATGAGGTGAGTGATAAACATATTCTACCTTAATGAATTAATATGTTTGTATTTCATTTCCTTACTTTCAACATCGTACAAAATTCTAACAAATATATAATAAGCAGATTTACTCTCTGTATTGATGACATTCTAGGAGATCATCAATGTGGATTTAGAAGAAACAGCACTACAACAGATCAGATTTTTAGTATAAGACAGATTTTAGAAAATAAATGATAATATAATGGTACTATACATCAACTATTTGTAGACTTCAAAAAAAGCATATGCTTCAAGTAAGAGGGAGAAGTTATATAGTATCCTGCTGCAGTTCGGAATTCCCAAAAAGTCAGTTAGACTTATACGAATTTGTCTAAATGACACAAAGAGTAAATTGCGTGTAGCCATACAGTTTTTCGGATACTTTTGAAATGCACAATGGGTTGAAGCAAGGAGATTCATTATCTCCTCTACTATTTAATTTTGTACTAGAGCATGCCATCAAATCTCTAGAGGATGAGGAAGGCTTACAACTCAATGGTATTAATAAGCTGTTAGTTTATGCTGACGATGTAGTACTATTGGGGAATAGCGAAGAGATAGTAAGTGCCAACATACACACATTATTGAATAACACAAAGAAATTGGGTCTGGAAATAAATATCAATAAAACTAAATATATGGTCACACGTAGAAATACGGTATAATGGAAATGGACAGCTAATGACAAATGAGAGAAATTTTGAAGAAGTGGCTGAATTCATATACTACCTAGGAACAATAATCACAAATAGGAATGAGATGCACAAAGAAATTAACATAGGCTCAATTATGGAAATGCGTTCTATTGTGCATTAAAGGTACTCTTGACGTCCCAACTCCTTTCAAAAAAGTTAAACTGAAAATATATAAAACAGTTTTCTACCAGTTATATTATGTGGATGCGAAACTTGGACTCTTACTCTAAGAGAGAAGAAAAAATTACGAGTATTTGGGAATGAAATTCTTAGGAAATATTTTTGACCAAAGAGAGGTGAACAGACGGATGAATTTAGAAAACTTACATAACAGTAAACTACGTGGTCTTCTTAGGAAGCCAGATATAATGAGAACAGTTAAGTCTCGTAGACTGCGATGGGCAGGAGAACTGGCACGAATAGTGAATGGAAGAGTACCATGGATGCTTCTTATAGAAAAACGAGAAGGAGAACGCCCCCGATTGGTAAACCAAGAATGATGTGGGAGAATAATATTAACCATGATCTGAGGGAAGTAGATCATACAGGGTATGATTGGAAAACATTAGCTCTGGATAGAGATGTATGGAGAGCTTATGTTAGCGCGGTCATAACATGTTCGATAGTGTTAATTGGTTAGTTATATAAATAATGTATGGAAGGTCATGATTAAAAGCAATATAAACAGTGTTGATCTAATTAAATTTTAAATAACAATATGCTATGATATCCCTTCTTCTTTTCTTTTTCTTCTTCTTCTTCTTCATCAGGCGTAATGGGCAAATTTTAATGACATATACTGAGTTTCGTTTTGAAACGTCGAAAATTGCTGCCACTAGGGCGATTTTTAAATTTTAGTTTCAGGTGAACTCCTACGCCTAACGGTCCGATTCTGCTACTTAACGAACTCGACCTTACTTTTTTATCGTTTAAATGGATTTACACGAAGGGCAGCAAGAATTTCGAGAAGAGAAAAAATTAGGAACTCACTTATAAGGGAGGAAGTGAAGATTGAAGACACTATTTCGGATTATATTAAAACTCAGCAATTAAGATGGTACGGATATGTTCAGCGAATGGAAGAGGATCGGCTACCAAAATGTGTTTTGGAATGGAAACCTGAGGGAAGACAAGGCAGAGGAAGACCTAAAACCTCCTGGAGTCAGGAGAACATCTACAACCTGGAGATTGGATGGTCCGACAAATTGGCTATTAGGAATCGGACGATGTCAAAGACATTAATCAACCGATGATCTATATATATATATATATATATATATATATATATACACACATATAATGTTTGTTTCTGATAAAACAAATATTACGGCACTAGAGCATTAATGGGCACACACACACACACACACACACACATATATATATATATATATATATATAAAGGTAAAGTGATCCCACAACAGGCCTCAGGAGGCCCTTGGGGTAGTAGGAGGTTAAGGCTCCCACTTTTTCTAGACAATCGGCACTTGATGACAGCCGGGTTGTCAGCCCTGCGTGACGGCCGCCTTTACCCCAGAACAAGCGTCTGGTACTCATTTCCGTTAGAGGCTGAGTCGACCCCAGGGCCAATATTGCCGCCAGAGGGTTTGGGTCAGTTTAAAAATCCTGACCCCAACGGGACTTGAACCCTCGACCCTCCGGCTTGTAGCTCAGTGCCTTAACCACTACGCTACGGCGTGCCCCCATATATATATATATATATATATTATCGTGTCTTTTTCGGTATCTTCTATACAGGAACGGCGAAAGTCTGTAAAAAAATTCAAAAATATTTTATTTTTATACAATCTTAATAGTTTAATTTATTCGGAATTCACTAAAAGACAATTGATTCCCCAATATAGTTTACAAGGATAAAAATGTATTCAATAAGAATGAATAAAATACTGGTAGTCGAAGTACGGTAGAAACAGTTGCCTGCTATGGAACTGAAACATGGTGAATTAGGGAATCAATGGAGAAGATAATCTTGGGCACTGAAAATGAACTATTTGAGAAGTTTGCGATTATTGTAAATGGACAGAATCCCATGACAGGGAATATGAAATATGATGGTTGCAAAGGACACAAACATCAAAAGGATTAAAGATCCTTAAGATGGTTGGTAGGTTACATGTGATGACATTGAAGGATGATAGATATCCGAAGAAGATCTTCAATTGAAAACATTTGTGCTACATGTCCTGCCCATCACAGTGTACGAACGTGAAGCATGAAGTAAATAATCAATTTTAACCTTAAATTGGCAAAACAATTTATCTTGCCAGTTATTTAATGTTTCGGACGTTGTGAAACAAAGTCATGTAAAACTGTAAGTTATTATTGTACAGCCTTTGAAATAATTGATGGCTCACAGATAATTTTCAAGTCTCAGAACGAAGTCACAGCACACGATCGGAGATCAGCTATTTGGTTCACAAGTGTACAACTATTTGAGAAACTAAATCCGTTCTACTTCGTTGTGTGTCTGCAATGGAAAACAGTTTCGTGTAAATAAGTAGTCGGTATATACTGAAAATAAAAAAAGCAAAATAAATGAAACAAAAGAAAGGAAATTAATTCAAATAAGGACGAGAGAGAGAGAGAGAGAGAGAGAGAGAGAGAGAGAGAGAGAAAAGCATGATAGCAGAATCGAACACGCAGCCTCATGCACCGGAAGCAGTAGCTACCACCACTAGACCACAACCATCTCTCCTAGAAATTGTCGGTATGAAGCGATGCAGTACTTCAGGACTTACTTGTGTAATTAAATTAGATATTAACTTAATTTAAATTAATCAGACGCATTTTATTATTATGACATGTGTTTGTAAACAAAGTAATGAGATGTTACAGTCGTTCATTTTCTTCTCTCTCTCTCTCTTTCTCTTTCTCTCTCTCTCTCTCTCTCTCTCTCTCTCTCTCTCTCTCTATATATATATATATATATATATAGGCTATATATGAGCTGTTTCCTTTAATTTATTTATTTCCATATATTTCATTCCATATTAATTCTGCTCGAGGGCAGGTCTTTCACTGCAATCAATAGCAGCATTAGTAGGTGTGGTAGCTTCCCGTTTCTTTTCACACCGGTGAAGAATGATGACTATAATGATAAGGATAATGATCGGATGACTTTCGGGGACCGTTAGGCCCTAAGCTTCCTGGCATTTAGCTTACAGGTGAGAAAAACCCCGAATAGAATCCCACCCAGGAGCCTGTCCCGACCGGGAATATTTTCATATATATATATATATATATATATATATATATCCATCCATCCATCCATCCATATCAATTCTGCCCGAAGGCAGGTCCTTCACTGCAATCATAGCATTTCCATGCTATACTTGCAGCTTTACTAGGGAATTGTAGGTGTGGTAGCTTCCCGTTGCTTTCCACACCGGTGAAGGATGTTGATGATGATGATGATGATGGCCATATGATTTCGGGGACCGTTTGGGCCTTAACGTTTTCCTGACGTTTGTCTAACAGGTAAGGAAAAACCCCCAGAAAAACTGCCCGACCGGGGATCGAACCCGGGCCCGCTGCGTGACAAGGCAGCACGCTACCTCGAGACCACAGCGGTGGACATATATATATATATATATATATATAACGAAGCCTGGTAACATGTAGGTATTATAAAATTTAACGACCGTATTAAATCATAACAAATAAAAAATATACCTGACCAGAATCGAACGTGAGCCCGCGTTGTCGGAAAAAGAGCATCTTACCGACTGCTCCACTGAAGCGAACGATACGAATGCTGCATGAAGAGAGACTTACGCCGTCCGCTTTATACTCAAACGAGTCAGAACATGTAACCACGTACTGGTGTGAATCGCTCTTCAAAACTCAACTTTCCGTCATCAAGAGTTGCACCATAATTTTTTTTTAAAGGCTGTACATTACTGTGGAATTTGACACACATTTAAGTAATTTTTACTAATTTGTTTTTCTATTGTCTTATAAACAATATTAAATAAGTGAAATCAATGTATTTTATAAGATACGTTGCCAATTCCAGGGAATATGTGGTACGATAAAACGATCACTAAATAACAAAACAACAAGAGAGACCCAATTAAAATTTTACAAAACGTTGGCAGTACCGGTACTGCTCTATGGTTCAGAAGCCTGGATACATAAAAAAACAAGATCTAAGTAGGATAACGGCGGCAAAAATGAAATTTTTGAGATCTGTTAAAGGGTCCACAAAGGAAGACAGAATCAAGAACACAGAAATAAGACAGGAACTTGAAATATTTGCAATAACTGATAAAATAGATACATATAGACAAAAATGGAAGCAACACATAGACAGAATGAATGAAGATAGATATCCAAAACAAATAACAAAATACAAACCTAAAGGCACCCGAGATGTGGGCAGACCTAGAAAGAGATGGGCTGAAGTCGGAACGGGTCAACAGACCTAATCCATGAATGCAGATGATGATGATGATGATGATGATGATGACGTTGCCAATTTAAGGGTTAAATATAACTTTACAATGGCATGAATTGGCCATAATGAGAGAAATCAGAACATTTCACTTGTCTTATTGATTCCCCGTTGACATGACAATTTAGTGACAAGATATCATGCTGACAATTAGTGGACGCTTTGAATTATTAGTATGAAATTTCGATATGAGAATGTGAAATGTCAATAGATTTTATCAAAATATAATTTCTCGCGTTATTAATGAAAACCTCATAATTTTTTATAGCCCAGTTCAAGTCTTACTGTCCTCTCTGTTTAGTATTCAGACTGACATAGAATACTAGCAACACAGAGACACTTGACATTATATAACTGACTAACTAACTCACTGACACTATGGAACCGGTATGCTTATGACCGCGCGGACATAAGCTCTTCTTACATCTAATCTGATGTTTTCCAGTCATCCCTATATAATCTACTTTCCTCAATTCATTAATGTTATTCTCCAACCTCATTCTTGGTCTACGAACTGGCGTTTTCCCTCTGGTTTTCCTACAATGTGCTTCCATGGTCCTCTATCATTCCCATTCGTGCCACATGCCCTGCCCATCGAAGTCTACGAGGCTGTCCTTAATCCCTGAAGTAGTCCCCGCCCGGAGAACCGAATGGGAGACTATTTTCATCATCATCATCATCATCTTCATGGTAACCGTCGGCCTGTTCCGCTCTCAGAATTCATATTCCCATCGCCTTCTAGGACGTTCCACATCTCTATAGCCTTGAGGTTGGTACAACAGTCCTTGTTTTGGTAGCCTAGAAGAGGCCATTCTTAAAATATGTACATGTCATTTTGTTTATAGTTTTGTATTTTTTTATTTAGATTAAAAATTTTGAGTTCTTACCTAATTGTTTCACTAGGAATGTGGTCTCTTATAGTTTATCCTGCTACGTATCTGAGGAACTTCATCTCTGATGTTTCTAGTAATCTTCTGTCTGATCTATTCATGGCCCAATTCTCTGATCCATATGTCACAATGGGAACTGCCACTACCTTATAAAACTTTAGCTTTGTTTCTTTTGTTATTTTTGTTTGTAGTGTTCTTTTAATAGTCTGACACGTACTTTATAATTTATATATATTTTTTTTTTCATTATATCATTTTCCCAATTGTAAGGTACATGACATCCTAAATATTTAAACTCTGTACTTGTTCGATTTCATCGTTTAAAACTATGGGAGACTATTTTACCTCCGAAAATTTTAACCCAGTGGAACCGATGTCCTTGTTTCTTGACGTTTATTTTTACGGCGAAAGATCGTCGCTCTTTCGACCAAGGTATAGTTCTCGTCAGGACAATCTCCCGACCTGTCCTGTATGGTTAACACTTTTGACAGCAACACTGTAGCCTGGCATAGCTCTTGGGGTCATTTAAACACGCAAGCCACTCCACTACGCCACGGTAAATATTGCATGGAGGGATTCAGTTTAATATGTTGAACTTAAAATATATAAAAAGAAGAATCATCCAGCTGTGTTACATGAATACACAACATGGTATCTTATTTTAAGATAGGAAACGAACATACGAGTATTTGATGAATATTTATTTAACTCATGCCCCAAATAGCAGTCAATGACCAATCACATATCAATGAATTTTGATTTACAATTTATAATTATTTTTCATCATCATCATCTTCAAGGTATGGGCCTGATGGCCCGTTCCGCTCCCCGGTGCACCATATGCTGCAGATGCAGGTCGTCTTTCCAACGAAGTTTTGGTCTTCCTACATTTCTTCGACCTAGAGGTTTATAATGAAGCAGCTGTTTAATAAATGCTGTTTGATAAATGATTATTTGGCATTCTTTGTGGATGTTCAAACCAATTACATTTATTTCTGTGTATTCTCTCGTTTATATTATATATTTGTAATTCATTTCTGATTTATTGACTTCTCTTTTGATCCCTTGAAGATACACCTGCAACTGATCTTAGAAATCCCATTGCTATTGTCTCAATTGTTTGCCATTCGCCCTTAGGAAAATGTTAGTAGAAACACTTGCAATGCCCCATTTTGATTATTGTGACACTCTTTTTACAGACTTAAATATTATTTCCACTCAAAGACTTCAACGTGTTCATAATTCTTGCGCACGTTTTATTTGTGGTATTCGCAAATTTGACCATGTTACACCGTCCCTGGAACAATTATCGTGGTTTCGTCTAAGAGATCGTAGAACTGTCCATTCCCTATCCCTTCTCTATAAAATACTTCACACATCATCGCCTAATTATTTATCACGCCGCTTCATCAGACTATTCGACACACATAATCTTGACACTCGATCCCATCAGCACATTGTCCTTTATATCCCGCCTCATCACACTGTATATTATTCATTATCTTTTACGGTGTCACTTACCAAAACATGGAATTCCCTTCCACCCTATGTCAGAGACTGTCAAACTATAACATCCTTCAAAAACAAACTAAAGAATTATTTAATAACAAACTAACTTATACACCTCACTGATAGTATTCTTTAGCAATATTAATATATTTAATTATTTATGTAAATAATATTAAGAATAACAAATATTTTTATTTGTTTTGTTTTAAATATTGTATAATCGTAAAATTAGTTTTCTATATCTCATTATTTTCCTGTTTTTTATATACACTAGACAGGGACAATTTAATATGTCTTGCTTGTATACATTTTATTATTAGTTTTAGTCTTAATTTTAACTAATATTAACTGGTTGTATTATAGATCGTAATATGTATATTAGATATTATCTTTTGATCAAATTTTTACTTAGTGTTTAATATTAGAGTTAATTAAGATTGTTATATTCTTATGTAATATATGTTTGTCCTGGTGAGTGGAAGAGAAGGCCACATGGCCTTAACTCCACCAGGCTAAATAAATCTTAAATCTTAAATCAATTTTATGTTTATCAGAGATCGTTAAAGGCCAAGTCTCAGACCCATATGTTAACGTTATAACGGCTACTGTTTTGTAAAATTTTAATTGAGTTTTCCTTGTGGTCTTATTTCTCAAATATCTTCTTATTGAACCACATATCTGTTGAAATTTCCCTAATTTCTTCTCCATGTCCAAATTTTGCAGGTACGTTAATTATTTTTCCTTTTACGTATTCAACTAAACATAAAAGAACATTAATTTACATTTATTTAGGCGTAGCAGCGCACGCCGGGTATTAGCCGATAGTTACTAAAAAGATCGGTTATCAATTAGAGGAGAAAAATATACTTAACTGTTTTGTTTTTACCTATTTCTATCTTCTTCTTCTTCTTCGCGGTTTAGGCTTATTTTCTAGCTTGTTCCGGCTCCAAATTGCTGCTCTTTCCATCTTTTCCTTGGTCTTCCCAAACTTCTTCTTCCGCGTGGTGAATAGTTGTATGCTGCTTTTGGTATTCTATTCTCAGTAATCCTTGCCAAGTGTTCTTTCCAGTTTGTTCTGTATTTCTCTACTGTTGTGTTTAATTCCTCTACTTTTAATTCTTGTCTTATTTCTGTGTTATGTTTTTTGTCTGTTCTTTGATATCCCGCTATTGTTTTGAGGAATCTCATTTCAGCAGCTTGTATTCCGGCAGATTGCTGTGTTGTCACTTTCCATGTTTCGGATCCATAAGTAATAATATGCACTGCCATTGTCTTGTATAGTCTAATTTCATTATAGAGTCTTTCCTGGCTTTATTTTTCAAAGTTTTTTTTATTGTTCCTGTTATATAATTAAACTTATTTAGTTTATGTATAACTGTAGGCTTTCACGGCCGGCGTCTTGATTCCTATTAGGTTCGTCTTCCGGGCATATAGGCCGTGGTCCAGTCGTTCTTCTACTCGACGTTTCGTCTACTGCTGCGGTAGACATCATCAGGAGATACTGCGTGCTCTCTGTGAACTCCTCAACAGTCGGCTGCAGACTGGCTGGTCGTTGGAAACTCCCTCCCTATTTTTCTGGATCCCGGCACTGCACAATACGACAACGAAGCCTATGACTTCTGCTAGCGACAGCCTGGACAAAACAGCACGCAACACGGACCGCGCAGAAAACCGTCTCTCCACCAGGGGCGTGCCTATAAATAGGGAGGGAGTTTCCAACGACCAGCCAGTCTGCAGCCGACTGTTGAGGAGTTCACAGAGAGCACGCAGTATCTTCTGATGATGTCTACCGCAGCAGTAGACGAAACGTCGAGTAGAAGAACGACTGGACCACGGCCTATATGCCCGGAAGACGAACCTAATAGGGATCTTATTTAGTTTGTTATTTATATCTGTTACCTATTTCTATATAGATTAAATCTTGTTTCTCTTGTAAGATGCCTTGACTTATAGTGTCTCAAAAGTCCAAAGTATGCTTGGAATAAAAAAGTTAGCTAAATAAGTTGAACTAATTTAATTCATAGCGGACGCATAAACTGTAAAAGATTAATAGCTAGTTTGAATAAGTTATTCAATTTCGGAGCAGAGCTAATATGGTCTTCACTGTATAATTATAGTCTTTTGTTACTTCTAACACATTTAATTTGAAACTGGAATTACGATAGCATTTAATTTAGAAAGAAGAATGAAAAATACGAGCTTATTGTTCCAGGACTGAATACCATGTTTTAGCGTAATTAGGGGAACAGATGCTGTTATTACTTTCATTCCCTCGACTACAAAATTGTTTATTGTTTCAGCAGAGATGAGTTTCATAAGCTAGCGGTCTGTTAAGCCAGGGATTTAAACGCTGTTAGTGCCAAAAGGCCACTGTACACTCCCCTCCCCAAAACAAATCTTGCAAAAAGACACCTTTAAACGTTTACGATCTGCTATTAGCGATCATAATGTAACAAATCTTTATATTCTTCTTCTTGTAGCTCTACAGCTCTTTATGAGCCCTAGCTGCTGTTAGGATACTCCTCAACGCATCCCTGTCCAACGCCCTCCTCCTCCATCCCCGGACCACGAGGTTTCGGAGGTCCTCCTCTAATTCCATCCATCTCAGCTTATAGCAGGATTTTAATATTATAATGAATATAAAAGTTAAAGTTAATAATTTTGTATTTTAAAATTCTTTTAATATTTAAATATAACTTAAATAAATAAAATCATCTAAATAGTTCATTGCTGGTTATTGTTGAATAAAAATGTCTGAGTAACAATTAAAGAAATGTCCACCGCTGTGGTCTCGGGGTAGCGTGCTGCCTTGTCACGCAGCGGGCCCGGGTTCGATCCCCGGT
The DNA here is from genome assembly GCA_030220185.1 of Diploptera punctata. NCBI lineage: Eukaryota > Metazoa > Arthropoda > Insecta > Blattodea > Blaberidae > Diploptera > Diploptera punctata. The sequence continues at coordinate 4,937,750 of JASPKZ010007832.1, forward strand.
CGGGACAGTTTTTCTGGGTGAGGTTTTTATCGGGGTTTTTCCTCACTTGTAAGACAAATGTCAGGAAAACTATAAGGCCCAAACGGTCCCCGAAATCATATGGCCATCGCAATCATCATCATTCATATTCATCTTAGGTTAAGCTTAGGATTAGGGACTCTCCTGGCACACCATTATCATCATCATCACCCATCATATTATCGGGGCAACGTAACCCGGCCTTCCAGGCGCCCCAACCTCAGAAGTGGGTTACAAGTACGCCATGCCAGGAGAGAAACCAGGAATGTCGAAAGACAAATCTGGGGCATCTGGGGAAAAAAACAATTAAAGAAATTGTATTACATAACGGTTTTTGTAAATAATGCTTTTAAAAATTGTTTTAAATAATTGTTGTCAAAATTATAAATCCTTCTATTATAACTGTAATAAGAACACCTGCCTAACTTCATATTCTTAAATGAAAGTAAACTAAACTCTGATTGGATGTTAAAACAATTAATTTTCTTATTTAACAAATCAAATTAAACCTTATATATATACAGAACTATTAACCAATAGAATTTAAAATTACCATCATGTGATGTAATAATAGTCTTAAAATTATAAAAGAATTACACTAGTCATTGTGTATACAACTTTCAACAAAGATAGAAGCAAGAAGAGATCTCCTGATAAAATGTAATATTTAATACAAAAAGAATACGGTAATTGATTTAAGAAAAGAAGATAATTTAATTTTAATTGACGGTGAAGAATAATACCACCTACATTTACTTAATCTGCTGGAAAATTAAGAAATAAATAAATTTGCAATTATTTCTATAAGAAACATTTTTAAAGTAATTTTGAAGTGTTTTCCTATCCCGTGTACCAACGTCCGACCCTAAGAAGGGAATCCGGCTCTACCGAAAATTAAACCCAACCTGAACCAGTAATTCTTTTTTGGGACACAAATCCTTCTTCAAAATGTTACTACAAATTCGGGCATGAAGACAATTACTTCTTCAAAATGTCACCACAACGTGGGACAAAGCTATTTACTTCTTCAAGCTTCGGCCTTTCTCTTCTTCTTCCTCCGTCTGGTCTCAGTAATGTAAGCTTTCTAGTAGTATTCTCCTCCTCCATTCTCATTATATGACCCACCAATCTCAGTCTGCTAATTTTGATAACATTTACAATATCTGGGTCTGAATACAAATTACACTGGTCAACATGATTTTTGTCTCATAAGTACTTTGTGCAATTATTTTATCGTGTTTTGAAATATGTATTCGAAATTTCTCCATCATCCACGTTTTTTTATTTCAATTTCAATTAATGGATAGAAATAATTATTTTTTTAATAAATGTTCTTTCGTCCATTTGTCCATTGTAAAATAAAACCAAAAGAGCTAACTCAGGAGATTTCAGCTATGGAAAAGAGATCATCATCATCATCACTCCAAGGATTAGGCAATTGCCCGTTCCGATTTCATAATGCATCAGCCCAACGTCTTCTAGGTCTTCCAACATCTCGCCTTCCTCTTACTTGATAATTTCTTGCTAACAATGGATATCTCTCCTTACTCATTCCATCCATGTGATCAATCCATTTCTGTCTGTAATTCGTGACTTTATCCAATAAAGGCTGTACTTTCAATTCTTCTCTTATATCGTCATTTCTTATTCTATCAAGTCTTGTACATCCTTTTACTTGTCTTAGGAACCTCATCTCCGCCGTCTGTATTCTGGAAGATATAAAGAGATATAAAAGCAAATGGAATCCTAGTATGCTGGCCGATCATTGTTGGACCATCAAGAGGGATGCTCCACAGGCGAAATATAGCAGAAAATCGTAATTTCTTACTTTCTAGGCGAGTCCGAATGCTCGAATATTGTGTAGTTACGAATGTAGAAAATATTAAAGTGTATGAAATTATAAATTCCTGTCTCTCGGAAACCTTGTGTGATGGAGAAAACCCGATATCATATTTCAATTTAGGAGAAAAAAATACTATCAGAATCACATATTTTTCTTTCTGAGACAAAAAAGAAGTTTATTTTTTGTTGCTCAGTGTTATAGATTTCATCATTATATCTTATCCGCCATACGCCACTTGTCAATACCGTGTAAAACATTCATTTGTGTATAAAATGTAAACAAATAATTTATAAGTCCATACTAGATAGTATAATGTTATATGGAACGAAAGTTTGGACAATGACACAACAACATACCAACAGATTAACTGTAGTTGAAATGGATTTTTGGAGAGGATCTTCCAGAAAATATCGACTGGAAAGAATGGAAATACGGAAACTAGAAAATAGATGAATGCAGAAAGAAAAATAATTGATGAGATTGGACACAGAAGGCTAATATGATATGGAAACGTAAGAAGAATGCAGGATGGAAAGGCCGTCCATATCATCCATACATGGAAAATTGAAAGAAGGAACAGAAAAGGAAGACCAAGAACAACATGTAAGAGTAAAATCTACATCGAATGAGGAAATTTGGTGTAACAGATGAAGACACAGAGGACAGGGAGCGATGGAGAACTTTAATTGAGGGAAATTTGTGAATGTTTGTTGCAAACTGATAGTCTATAAGTCCATAGTCATTTATGTATATATATATTTTTTAAACTCATGTTAATTATGAAGAATGATTGGATAAAATCCTCAATGATGAGGAACATTCTCAATGAATAAAATATTATTATTATTATTATTATTATTATTATTATTATTATTATTATTATTATTATTATTATTATTATTATTATTATTATCCTTGCCTCTGGTCCCGAGGATCGCGGGTTCAAACTCGGCCGTGGTCAATGGATATTTTAGGACGGAAAATCCAAGGAGCAAGTCCTCCGGGAGGGACTTTAAGCCGTGGGTCCCGAGTCTGAAGATTTTCAGGCTCGTAAAAAATCCTTAAGCTTGAATGAAAAGGCCTCTAAGCAAAATTTACCGAATTTTCCCGTCCTGGTACTACCTTGGTTTCCTAGATGTCAGTATGAGGCGGAACGCTGACCACGGACCACTCAAAATGACATCTATACGAAAACAAGTGTAACTATATTAGTATGGTTCAAATTCTTCCCTGTAGGGGTAGAGCGCCTAAATCTCTGTAAAGGGAAAACATAGGCTTACAATACATTATTATTATTATTATTATTATTATTATTATTATTATTATTATTATTATTATTATTTTACAAGGTAAAAGCGTCCGCTTGTACAAGTATTATTATAATGAATTGCATCTATCAGCATCAACAGGAATTGGCGTCAACATGCGAACCGTACGTCCAGATCCAGGGTTCCCAGACCAGTTTTAATTACAAGCCACATGCTGAAAGGTCATTGGGTCGATTCAGGAGGAGATGCACATAACATTTTGTAAATCGTCGCCAGGAATTTTTGGACTACAAAATTGAATAATAGTAATAATATTAATGTCATTTCATTATTCATTATTACTATTGATAAAGTAAATAAAATTCGTCATAATATTGATTTTTTATTGATTGATTCCCGCATGTCTCGTGTGAAGATATGGGTACTCCCTAACGGAAGTTTCATAACCAAGCTAATTTAGTTGTGCTTATTTTTCTACAGATATCAACGATGACATGTAGTCAATACATCTGCTTGAAGATACGTCTAATAGAGAACCAAGGTATTAATTGATGGTGAAGGCCTATTAATTTTGTTCCGAGGCACTAATTTAGGTTTGAGATACTTTTACGAGCTTTGAATTCATCTATCCTAAAAATACATCGACCCAAGCTGGGTTTGAACCGCGTCCTTCGGAACCGGAAGATAGTAACATAACCCCTAGGAGTTTTATTGAAATTCTCTTACATCTCAAATATAATTCTTATATCGTAAATAAACAATTCAACTATTAAGAATAAATCACTGATTAATTTATGTTGTCTGGGCGGGTTTTTTCTCGGCGTTTGTCCCATTTCTCCTGTCAAAAACTTAATTCTACTATTTCTCCTTATAACATCCATTTAATTTAATTTGTCTTTGTGATGGTGTGAGAGAACTGTTCAGACAGCATCCTTATACTACAAGGAATCAGGAATGGCGGGACATTAGCTTCATTAAAAAATTAATCTCTTTCTTTTGTAATTGGTATTTCAGTGGATTAACTGATGGTTTCAGACTTTTTGCGTCTCTAATAATATTGACTTGATTCATCATAATTGTAGTTTAATTTGTATAAATATTTACTTATAATTCTTGTGTAAATATTTTCTGTATTTAAATATGTCCACCGCTGTGGTCTCGAGGTAGCGTGCTGCCTTCTCACGCAACGGGCCCGAGTTCGATCCCCGGTCGGGACAGTTTTTCTGGGCGAGGTTTTTATCGGGGTTTTTCCTCACCTGTAAGACAAATGTCAGGAAAACTTTAAGGCCCAAATGGTCCCCGAAATCATATGGCCATCGCAATCATCATCATTCATATTTATCTTAGTTTAAGCTTAGGATTAGGGACTCTCCTGGCGCACCACTTCATCATCATCACCCATCATATCATCGGGGTAACGTAACCCCGCCTTCCAGGCGCCCCAACCTCAGAAGTGGATTACAAGTATCCCCATGCCAGGAGAGAACACCAGGAATGTCGGAAAACAATCTGGGGCATTTAAAAAAAAAAAATATATATATATATATATATATATATATATATATATATATATATTATACATATTTCGGTGTCGACCGCGGTGGATGAATGGTTATGTTCCTTGTCTCTGGTCCCGAGGATCGCGAGTTCAAACCCGGCCGGGATCGATGTATATTTTAGGATAGAAAAATCCGAGGAGCCAGTCTTCCAGGAGGGACTTATGTTGTGGGTCCCAAGTCTGAAGATTTTGAGGGTCGTAAAAGATCCTAAAGCATGAATAAAGCGGCCTCTAAGCAAAATTTACCGACTTTCTTCACCCTAGTAATACCTTAGTTGCCTACTAGATGTCTCATTGACTCGGTGTGTTGATCGCATACCATCATCTCAATTAAAACAAAATTGTACCTTATAAAACACTCTCATTATAAATTTCAATTGTTTGCGGGTGAAACCAAAACAAAAGACAGTCATAAGTCTAACTTCTCGTTATACTACGTTGCAATCTTAACTTTTAAGACATAGAAATCCTAGTCCTTGTTATAAACCATTAATGACATCTTAAGGGAAATAAACGTAAAAATTAAATTGGTCAGGTAACTTCTAACAAAAGGACAGACTAAGGACCAACGTTGGACTGTTATGCTATTGTAGAGAGATGGAATATTTCGCTGGTTGAGTGGAACAAAAGGACTTATTGCATTAACGCTCCTAATTTAAATATATTATTATTATTATTATTATTATTATTATTATTATTATTATTATTATTATTTATATTATTATTAAAACTCATATGACCAGGAAAACTAAGTTGCAAATATATAATTTCATAATGAGAAGTTCTGTCATATATGGAGCTGAAACATAGAACAAAAACTTATAGCGATGGAAATGGATTTCTTGGGGCGAGCAGAAAGATGTTGAAAATTGGAAAATAAATAAGTAAATAAAGCCATACGAGAAAATATGATTATTAAATTTTCTACAGTAGCTTGTATAAGATAAAATCAATTAATGTGCGACGAATGCAAAAATAAACGTTACCCAGAAAAACATTGGGATGGTGTCCACCTGGAAGAAGAAAGGAAAGTACACCTCGAAACTAGTGGATTCAAAAAATAAGAACTGGATTGAAAACAAGATGACTGAAGGACATCGAATGGATGGATAGGGACGAATGGAGAAGGAAAATAAAACTTCAGGCACAGAAAGATGTGTAAACATTGAAAATCTGTATATAAATAATAATAATAATAATAATTATTATTATTATTATTATTATTATTATTATTATTATTATATCATAGATCTTCAATAATTGATGCTTCATCTCATCTCATCCCTCGACGTGCTATTACACTGGACACAAGTAGAGGGTTTACTTTTTTATCAGATCTAGGCTCATTCACTCGTTTTAAATATTTTCACATTCTGCAAGATGTAACGTGAGAAATTATTTTTTATTTCCTTGAGTCCGTCAGTCTTATGCGTAAAATCATTTTTATCTTCGTTTCTTTATTCTAAAACTTGAATCGTGAGTTTAGTAAGAAAGTATAGAACTGACATATTTCAAAAGTTTGAAAGAAGTAACTGCGATGGTAACCCCGGAGTTAATTGAAGGATTCTTTATTTTACTTTATATTAGTTTTTCGTCACACTGACAGCGGTCGTAAATTAGCGTATTCTTTCCATTATCTTCCCCTCTTTTCATCCAGCCAACTTAATCACGTCCTACACCAGGCCTACACATTATTCTACAATTATCTTACTTACATAGATGCTGATCGTGTAATTCAGTACCACTAAGAAATTGGGACTGGAAGTAAACATCAATAAAACTAAATACAGTAAAACTTGTTCAGAGCGGAATCGCATGAGACTAATTATTTTCTCCACGTTAGACAACTTTTCGCATTATAAAAAACAAAAAAAATATTAACCAATGTTAGATTACAGAGCACCGTTTGTCTTTTTATGTATCTTGGATTAATATTGTAGTTCCGCTGCCATTGGAAAGTGAAGTGTAGTATGTACGAGCGACTTCGACGGTAACGCGAGAAAAAACAGTCCCGTTTCGTCAGCTTCACTGCTGAGATATTTCCAGCCTTTAAAACCCTCCTTGCTCAATGCAGGGAAAATATGGAAAAAGTTTATTAATGTTCCTAGGAGATGGCAGTATATGCCTGATTAGTTTGAAAGCAATGCAATACGTATTATATAACTAGCAGGCGTTTGGAGTTGAGAATGGATATACACACCCATAGCACAGCAAGCATTTTCTTTGCCAACGGATATACCCGTTCGTAGCAGTGTAAAGGTTGAAAATGTCTCTTATGCGCGCATCCTGAAATTAAAGTATGCAGTTTCGGCTTCCACTCACTAACTGTGGTCCGGAAATTTGGAGATTTTTTGATCGCGGACTTGTAAAACACTCTCACCCCTCGTTGGATTTTTATTTTTGCTCTTCATTTGACCATTTCATTCATCATTTTTTCTAAATGTTTTAAAATCTCATAAATTATTTAAATTTAGTTACTATTTCGCGTACTGAGAGTTTGTTTTTCTTTATCTTCAATCATTTTCGTTTAATGACAACGATGCATACAATTTAGCCATCTTTATTCCTTAAATTCAGACGCTACCTGTGAAAGATACGCACACAATCGGTCTCAGATCTTAAAATAATTTAAGATTTTACAGTGCATTGGTTATTTGTAAGACCGATGTCACACGCGAAATATTTGCTAAATTTCGCAAAACCTGGTGTGCAGTGAGGCCGAAAGAAATTTCCAGATACAGGTAGAATCTCTACTTCTCCCGGAGGCAGGAGTCACCAGTCATCACTTATTGTTAATTCGCCTAACGGGAATTCAATGAAGTGGGAACTAATGTATTTCTCTCTCTATCTTTCCGCCTTATAAACAATTTTTTTCATGAATTGTGTAGAAATATCTTTCCGTTTTCGAATTGGACAGATTCCATTTTATACAAAATAAATACACATAAAATTACAATTATTTTGCGAGGACCAATACATTCGTTCACATTGGACAGATTTCCGCATTATTCACTTTCCGGATTAAGCAAGTTTTACTGTATATGTTCACACACATAGAAATTCATTACAGTAAAAGTTCCTTATTCGCGGGGGATATGTTCCATAAATATGCCACGAATACAGAAATCGCGAATATGGAATGGTAATTTGTATGGGTGGGGGCACGCCGTAGCGTAGTGGTTAAGGCACTGAGCTACAAGCCGAAGGGTCGAGGGTTCAAGTCCCGTTGGGGTCAGGATTTTTAAACTGATCCAAACCCTCTGGCGGCACTATGGCCCTGGGGTCGACTCAGCCTCTAACTGAAATGAGTACCAGACGCTTGTTCTGGGGTAAAGGCGGCCGTCACGCAAGGCTGACAACCCGGCTGACATCAAGTGCCGATTGTCCAGAAAAAGTGGGAGCCTTAACCTCCTACTACCCCAAGGGCCTCCTGAGGCCTGTAGTGGGATCACTTTACACTTTACTTTAATTTGTATGGGTATATAGAGGATACGTTTCAAGGTTCCGAAATAAAATAGAAATTATCATAAGTAACGCCACTAGTGATTTACAATTTATCTAAAAAATTTGAAAATAAAGAGTGGCATTTGTTAGGACTATTTAACGAATAAAATTAAGCTGTTTACTCACAAATCATTATTTAAATATAGTTATTTTAAAATATTTATATATTTAATGTAAACGGCGATGTTTTAAAACAAATGAGAAACGTTTGTTTTGTTTCATTTGTTCATCATTGCAACCAGATCATATTATTTATTGCCAAAAGATCGCAATATTGTAAGAATGCGCCCTAGTGGAGAAAAAAAAAAGAAACACATCAAACTAATCTCTGATGTCCTATGATGTAAATATGTCAATTACATTTTTCTGGAATGTTATTACCTGGGAAATAACACGTTTAAGAAAATGCAAACAGTGGTTTATTATATCCCGCAAGCACTATCTGGTTACATTCGTGCATTATATATTATATATATATATATATATATATATATACAATCTGGTAGCCACGTACATTATAGAATTCTTACATCTTAATACATAAATTGTTATATTCAACGTATTTCTTAGAGAGTCAGTCACTGCAAATAATAGTCTGACCTGTTCAGAATGTTAAAAAGCAGCTTGATTTTAAAGTCATAAAATTAAATTGATAAAATCGAGGTGAAAAACGACTGTGATTGGTTGTAAATCAAAGTTCATTGAAATGTGATTGGTCATTGACTCCCATTTGGGGCATGAGTCAAATAGTCAAAATAAAATCAATTGATGAGAAATTTTGAATAATATATATTAATTATTACTGTCAGACTTAGGCATGGACTTAAAGAACTTTGTATTTGTTTTCCTGTTTTGCCGCTTTTATAACGTCTTTCAATTCAGATCCATATTTAACTATGAATTCGGCGATAGAATTCCATATATTTCTTCCGATTTCTTGATGAATCGTACAGTTGCTCCATTAAAATTGAAAGAGCGTGATATAGACGTAACGACTGCCCAACACGTAAACGGTCAAACATTTATATTTTTACTTTAAGCGGCAACACTACTTTTTTCCGTTTCGGAACTAATTTTCTTTCCTTTTGCTCGACATTATAAATTGGCAACAAAACAGAAGAGACACGTGTTATCCAATCATAATTATTGCAACGAATGACAAGTTGAAACAATAAAACATCGATCGTGGCTAGGGGACACTTATCAAAGGACATAGCGGCACGTGAATTTAACAAACAACTTTAGGCTTAGTAACAGTAAGGCTTGTTTTACTTTGATATTAATTTGTCCATTTGGTTTGAATCGCTCTTTGTAAAAACTGCCTGCAGTAAGAAGGCTGCCGATGAGTTAATAAAGGACATTAATCCTTCTCAATATACCGACTGGATCCGCGAATAAATACATTTTTAGCCGTGAATACAGGAACTGTATCGCAATTTTTTAACCTGCGAATAATGAAAACGCGAATGTGGAGCTTTTATTGTAAAGGCATATATATATAATATATATATATATAAAGTAAAGTAGTCCCACTACAGGCCTCAGGAGGCCCTTGGGGTAGTAGGAGGTTAAGGCTCCCACTTTTTTCTGGACAATCGGCACTTGATGTCAGCCGGGTTGTCAGCCCTGCGCGACGGCCGCCTTTACCCCTAGAACAAGTGTCTGGTACTCATTTCCGTTAGAGGCTGAGTCGACCCCAGGGCCATAGTGCCGCCAGAAGGTTTGGGTCAGTTTAAAAATCCTGATCCCACCGGGACTTGAAACCTCGACCTTCCGGCTTCTAGCGCAGTGCCTTAACCACTACGGTACGGCGTGCCCCCGCATATATATATATATATATATATATATATATCCACCGCTGTGGTCTCGAGGTAGCGTGCTGCCTTGTCACGCAGCGGGCCCTGGTTCGATCCCCGGTCGGGGCAGTTTTTCTGGGTGAGGTTTTTATCGGGGTTTTTCCTGACCTGTAAGACAAATGTCAGGAAAACTTTAAGGCCCAAACGGTCCCCGAAATCATATGGACATCATCTCTATCATCATCCTTATCATTATCATCATCATCATCGTCATCCTTCACCGGTGTGGAAAGCAACGGGAAGCTACCACACCTACACAATTCCCTAGTAAAGCTGCAAGCATAGCATGAAAATGCTATGATTGCAGTGAAGGACCTGCCCTCGGGCAGAATTACTATGGATGGATGGATATATATATATATATATATATATATATATAAAGAAAATGGACACTTAATGACAATTGAGGGAAATTTTGAAGAAGTGGATGAATTCAAATTCCTAGGAATAATAATTACAAATAAAAATTAGATGCGGAAAGAAATTAAACATAAGCTTAATATTCTAGAAATGCATTACAGAGACTCTTGTTGTCCCAACTCCTTTCAAAAATGTTAAACTGAAAATATATAAAACTGTTATTCTCCCAGTTATGTTATATGGATGCGAAACATGGACTCTTACTCTAAAGTAGGATAAAAGATTATGACGTAGGCAGCGGATTTTTATGTTCTAAAAGTTACGATTGCAACATAGTATAGCGATAGAATTAATTTAATAAGTATTTATATCCAATCAACTGATTTTTTAAATAATATAACTTACAAAAACGTTTCTCAATAATTTTTGTGTGGGATCTAGCAATATTACATTTATATTTTACTTCTTACTTTAAAATTAAAAAGAAATAATGTAAATAGAACTCTATTTATTTCTAATTTAAAAGTAAAATGTGTACAACTCTCACAGGATTGATGCTCGGGGCAAGAGGTACTATACCAGGATACCTAGCCAAATTTTGGAATTCCTTAGATTTGGACAGGGTGTAAGCAAAGTAAAGTAGTCCCACGACAGGTCTCAGGAGGCCCTTTGTTGTAGTAGGAGGTTAAGGCTCCCACTTTTTCTAGACAATTGGCACTTGGTGTCAGCCGGGTTGTCAGCCCTGCGTGACGGCCGCCATTACCCCCAGAACAAGCGTTAGAGGCTGAGTCGACCCCAGTACCATGGTGCCACCAGAAGGTTTGGGCCAGTTTAAAAATCCTGACCCCACCGGGACTTGAACCCTCGACCTTCTGGCTTGTAGCTCAGTGCCTTAACCACTACGCTACGGCGTGCCCCCCTTTCTAAAATTGCCATCGCTGCCATAAGAGGATCAATTTCAATTTTAAGAAACCATATTTACAAAATGTCTACTTTATAGTATGTATACTTCAATTAGGCCTACAATTTGATTTTTTTAATGTATTTACAAAATGTATTTCATAAATTCCAAAAATTAATTGTCTGTATCACTTTGTCCTTGAGGCAATCCTCTAATGAGGAAAGTTGTATCTAATAAAACATGTAATAATGCTAGATCCCAAACAAAAATGTATGAGAAACGTTTTTCTAAGTTATATTACAAAATAATCAGTTAATTGGATATAAAGAGCGTATTACATTAAATTTATCACTATACAGTATAACTGTCACATGATTGATGATCGGGGCAAGAGGTACTATACCAGGATTCTTAGCCAAATTTTGGAATTCCTTAGATTTGGACAGGGTGTATCTTTCTAGAATTGCCATCGCTGCCATTAGAGGATCAATTTCAATTTTAAGAAACCATATTTACAAAATTACTTTATAGCATGTATACTTCAATTAGGCCTACAAGTTGTATTTTTTAAAATATATTTACAAAATGTATTTCATCAATTACAAAAATTAATTGTCTGTATCACTTTGTCCTTGAGGCAATCCTCTAATGAGGAAAGTTGTATATAATAAAAAATGTAATAAACAAAAATTTATGAGAAATGTTTTTGTAAGTTATATTATAAAAAAATCAGTTGATTAGATATAAAGAGCATATTACATTAATTTCATCACTATACTACGTTGCAATCTTAACTTTTAGAACATAAAAATCCGCTCCCTAATTATGAGTATTTGAGAATAAAGTTCTTAAGAATTTTTTTAGACCGAAGAGAGATGAACACACAGTGAATGGAGACAAAGAAACAGACCTTCGCTCATTTTATATATCATCCATAGTAATTCTGCCCGAAGGCAGGTCCTTCACTGCAATCATAGCATTTTCATGCTATGCTTGCAGCTTTACTAGGGAATTGTGTAGGTGTGGTAGCTTCCCACACCGGTGAAGAATGATGATGATAATGATAATGGTAAGGATGATAATGATAAGGATGATGGCCATATGATTTCGGGGACTGTTTGGGCCTTAGAGTTTTCCTGACTTTTGTCTTACAGGTGAGGGAAAACCCCGATAAAAACCTCACCCAGAAAAACTGCCCCGGCCGGGGATCGAACCCGGGCCCGCTGCGTGACAAGGCAGCACGCTACCTCGAGACCACAGCGGTGGACTATAAAGATTTTAATTGCCTTTTTTTTCTACCTTTTTAGTGCCTCAATATTCGGTTTTTATTCGTCTTGTAAGAAAATTATTGCTTGACATAAGGATTTAATTAGCGAATTCCAATTTAGGAATTATTAATGATTCGATACGTTTGATATTATTTCTTCGTGCTCGTAATATCAGAGCTGCTTTCTTCTCCAATTACTTAAAAGTTCATATTTAAATATCAGTTCAGTTATTACATTATGTATTAATTGAAATGGTTGGAGCGTCAAGATCACAAATATATTGTGCAAATGTTGAGTTTCTCAACACGAAAATGTTACTGCAGAATATCAGTGTGTCAGTTTTCAACATCAGTGGCGTCCAACAAAAAGCAACGCATTGTAATGTCCGAGATTAAGATCCGGATTATATGCTTTGTTAAGTCACTTTCTATGACCGAATTTCTACATAATTTACCCTCTTCAGGCTGTTTAATTAAGCACCGCTGTGGTTTATAGATAAGATTGTACCTTCTCATTCAGCGAGTCCAGGTTCGATTGTCAGTCGCCATATGTCAAATTGAATTTTTGTAACAAGGGAACTGACAACCATCATCATCATATCGCTCACTTGCTGCAACAACGTCATAACTAAAAAAAAACATAGTTTTCCAGGAGAAGCATTTAAAGGTTTGAAATCCATATACCTTTGCCTGTATTTGTCATAAATATCAAATTATTATATGAACTCATTGTATACAATAGCTTAGGTCGTTCTTCCTGAATATAGAACTGAGTTTTGTCTTTCAACCCTCAGGGGTCCTCATCTAGGGGATATGTGGATGGCGACCACAAGGTGCCCAAGCTGAGCAAAACATTTCTTCCACTTACTTGTGTTTTGCACTCTTTTAACTTTACTATCTAACCTCTCTTGGTTAACTCTTGTTTTTTTCGACCCCGACGCTATTAGGGCATCCGAGGGCTAGGGAGTCTTTCCTTTCTTCCATTTCTTCTTTCCTTTATTTTCTTTTCTTCTCCAGAAAAGCCTGACCAGAGGCTATAAGATGGTAGCCCCATCACTGGTCTTGCCTTCCTTTGGCCGGCAACCAATCGAAGGGACTATTATTATGCTTTCAAGTCTTATACGAGAATTTCCTGGAAGGATCATTTATTTCGTAACAGGCCTTGGCCTAATACTTGGAAGGAAGAAGAAGTTTTGTCTTTCATGTAGTACCAATAACTCAAAATCGACAATTTTTGAGTTATGACGTTGTTGCAGCAAATGAGCGATATATATATATATATATATATATATATATATACATATAAATATAAAGATGTACATTTTAATACAATTACTGAAAATTATTATCGTCCGCATAGAATTTTAGAGGCTTTCTTCTTGCTATATAGTCAATAAGGTGGTATTGTTGACATTTTTGGTCATATAGCTTGCAGAGGCACTGGTTCGATGCGAGGTGGAACCCTTTTATGGTACATACTCTGTAGTGGAATTCATGTGTGGCGGTCCACGTGAACACGTGTCTTAGGGAGAAGTTTGGTTCCTTTCATTCTTCGGTGTTCATCGCTGGGGTCAGGAAGAATTCGCGGTCTATATACTCTGCTTATCTTCTCTCTCTCTCTCTCTCTCTCTCTCTCTCTCTCTCTCTCTCCTCTCTCTCTCTCTCTCTCTCTCTCTCTCTTTCTCTCTCTTATGTGTGCTACGTGGGCCGGGGTGTGTGGCAGGTTATATTGTAACGCTATTTCTCTGATGTAGAAGTCAGTCTTGGTTAGATCGTATAAGAGTCGCGAGCTCGTTGACTTTGAAATCCTAAGTACTCTCCGGAGGTAGGCAATTTTGACTATTTCTAGTCTTTTCAGATTTGCTATGGTTAACCGAGTCCAGAATGTGGTGATTGCATAGCACGCTATTGGTGATATCTAAATATGAAATAGTCTTATAGCTGTTTCATTTGACAGTTTTTCGACACATCATCATCTTCACTTCCATGTTTAGACGATTCGCCTGTTCCGAATTCATAATGATTCCTTCCATCTCTTCCTAGGTCTTCCTACATCCCTTAATCCCTTAAGGGGGGTGATGGATGAAATTTCCATTTTCTACATTTTTTGAGCTAGAGACTTGATTTTTTGTACAAACATTCACTGCATGATACATAATGATGTGTTTAAGTTTCATTCGTGTGAGACATTTATTTTATGAATTATTAAATATTATATTCAAAAAAATTTCCATATATTATAATTAAATGGGTTCCATAATGTTTTAGTAAACTGTCACTGATGCTGTTACAAGACCCCTTCACACAAATATTTAGAAAAAAAATCATGCATTAGAATTCTGATAATGTGAATGACAAAGGGAGGGAAAAAACTGTTGTACCCCCGTTGTACCCCATGCGTTCTGAAATTACTTTTTTCGTTCTCAAGAAAACAAACTATGATAATTTAGAAAGTAGTCTTTTCATCCTGGAATTTAAATATCATTTAAGTTTTTCCCTAGCAGGCAAAAGAGTTTTCTGTGATATTCATTTACATTTTTTAATAAACAGCCATCTAACTCTAAACTTATTCTGACTTACCTAGAAGTGGTTAGATAGATAGTGCATTTTCGGACATATTTTGCATCTGGAACATCTCTCTTCTTGGTCCAACAGTAGTCAGCCAGCATATTAGAACTCCACTTGCCTTGGTACCTCCTTTCCATTGTGGAAATTTGCTGATGAAAATGCTCACCGTGCTCATCAGAGACAGCCCTTAAATACAGCTTGAATAAAATCGCTACATATAAGGTAAAGGTTCCTATGACAGGTCAAAGAGAATGCTAACATTATTTTTTTAAAAATAGCTGTCACAATAAAACTGTGCCTGCTGGAAAAATTCTGAATACATATCTGAATTCAGTGTGACAAAATGCACTAGATTCAGTAATAAGATATCCTGTGAGGAAAACCTTGTAGACCAGTGTTATTGGAATTCATTAGCACAGATTGTCATGTATGACGAGCATATGTCCGCGCGGCCATGGACCTCAATGTTGGATAGTGCCAGTGTTAGTTACGCATTTACTTAGAAATGGACGATCTTGCTTGGTTTAGGCTAGGGGCATGGAAATTCCTAAAAATTAGCGACGATCACGACATGCGAATATGTCCAATGTGCGGGAACTTTGAAGATGAGATACATATATTAGGAAAATGTAATTATTTAGAATATTGGAGACGTCAGTTATTACCGGAAAGATTTCTAAATTCAAATCGGGAAAGATTGGCATGCTACGAGTTATTGGTAAATCCAGAAAATTGGATTAATCTCGGTAAATTTCTGCACAAAACGCGGAAAATAAGGACAACACTCATTCATGATTAAATATATGTTATCAAAATGTAATACCATTAATTCTTAACAATTATATATAAATTAATTAGTGTATAATGCTATTGTGTTATTATTTAATTGTAATATTATTCTGTTTTCTTTATGTAATTGTAATGTTATTGCTTTTTTTTTGTTTATTTTTCTTTACACTAGTACCAATTATTACTTTATTGTAACGGACTGTCAACAGCACGTACGGCTTACTGCCCATGCGACCCATATTTGTAAATAATATTGTAAATATCTTACTTTTTGTCTAATAAAGTCCTACTACTACTACTACTAGAAATGTACCTTAAAAACTTTTAACAGAATCTTAGGATGTGAAATGAGATTATGAACAGGACTACAAAAATTGTCCACAAACAAAGTGAAGATATTATTGTATAACTCAAGGTTGAACCTGTGATTGAATATGAATGGCGTTATGAATAAAACTAGAAAAATTACATTAACCTAAGAGGAACATCATATTTCCAAAAATAATCGTAACATGTTAACCAAAAAGAAAACAATCCATTAGCAGAGCAAATAATAATAATAATAATAATAATAATAATAATAATAATAATAATAATAATAATAATAATAATAATAAAATACTTTATTTATTCTGGCAGAGTTAAGGCCATAAGGCCCTCTCTTCCACTCAACCAGGACAAATACAAATAAATATTTGACAAATATAGATATACACTATACTAATTATAAACAGTTAAAGATACAATAATGTAGCAATGTAAATGTCATGTACAAACAACATTTTATAGGATAATAACAATAATGATACGATAATAATAATAATAATAATAATATAAATATGATACATTATACGAGAAACACCAATTAATATATATACCTTACACTGGATAATAATGAAGTCGAGTTTAGAGCAAATATAAATTTAGATTTCTTTTAAAAGATGTCAATGTCCGGCAGCCCCTTATTTCTTGTGGTAGGGAAATCCAGTTGCGAGAAGTGAAGATGGTATATGACATGGAGTGATGTGATGTCCTATGTTGCGGTATATTAAGCAAGAGACTATGTTGTGATCTTGTGTTTAAGTTGTGGTTTGAGGATGGATACTGGAAACGGGATGATAAATAATTGGGAATCAAGGTATGTAGGATCTTAAATAGAATTAGACAGTGCGATTTTCTTCTCTCTTTTAGATGTAGCCATGACAATGAAGATGAACAGACAGGTGAATTGATAAAATTTCATAATAGCTACATGATATGTATAGGAAGCCAGATGTAATAAGAACAGTTAAGTCTCGTAGACATCGTAGACTGCGATGGGCAGGACATGTGGCACGTATGGAGAATGAAAGAGATGCATGAAAGCTTCTTGTAGGAAAACCAGAGGGAAACGTCCAGTTGGTAGATCAAGAATGAGGTGGGAGAATAGAATTATCCATGATTTGAGGGAAGTAGATTATACAGGAGATGGTTGGAAAATATTAGCTCAGGATAGGGATGTATGGAGAGCTTATGCCCGCGCGGCCATGAACCTACAGTTTCGATAGTGCCAGTGAGTTAGTTAGTTAGTTAGAAGAGCAAAGAAAGATGGATAGAAGCTTATTAACTCATTGGCACTATGGAACAAGCTGGTTCATGGCCGCGTAAGTCCTGCATATATTCCTGTTCTCAGCTAATATTTTTCAGTTTTCACCTGTATAATATACCTCCCTCATATCATCGTTAATGTTATTCTGCCATCTGATTCTTGGCCTAACTACCGGGCTCCTTCCTTCCTGATATAGGTTAATTCTCTGAAGTTCCTATTTCTTGTATTCATTTCGAGATCATTAAATATTCTCTATCAAATATTTCCTCTTTTGTCCACCGCTGTGGTCTCAAGGTAGCGTGCTGCCTTGATTGGCAGCGGGGCCGAGTTCGATCCCGGTCGTGACAAGTTTCTTGAGTGATGGGTTTTTTCGGGGCTTTTCCTCATTTATATAAGGCAAATGTCAGAAAAAGTTAAGGCCCAAACGGTCCCCGAAAATCATCTGGCCATCATTATCATCAATTAACTAATATCTTAAGTTCGACACAATGAAAACATTAACTGCATAACAACTATATAGAGCATTCCATTAATAATCATCTAGGAAGCTACTTACTTTATTTTATATCATTTTAATTTTATTATATCCTATGTTTTTGTTAGTATTGCCTAGTATTAAATTACATCACCATTGTATTTTGTTTAGTCTGTATTTTAATAATATCTTAAAATTGTAATTTGTACGTAATTTTTGTATAATTTTACTATTCGCTGGTTGAGTGAAAGAGAAGGCCTTATGGCGTTAACTCTGCCAGCTAAAATAAAGCATTATTATTATTATTGTTATTATTATTATTATTATTATTATTATTATTATTATTATTATTATCAATATCATATTCACCTTATTAGATTAAGTTTAGGATTAAGGTATCTTCTGGCGCATCATTATCGTCACCCCTTATCTTATATCATCGGAGCAGCGTAACTCCACCTTCTTGGCGCCTGTGTGTTATAATAATGCCAGTGTCGGGATAGAATACCAAAATGTCGAAATGAAAACCTGATGGTATTGAATAAAAAATATTCCCTCTTTTTACTCTTAAAAAACCTTATGATTCCTTGACTGATGTTACCCAACTGTTCTAAATTTATTTCAGTTGGCTCGTGTAACCAATTCATTTTCACTAGATTCATTTTCGTTACATAGTCGGCCTTTCTCATCAAACATTTTAATTTTTCCTGCCCTTTCTGGTGCTGGCTGGCAATTTAATAGTATGTCTTATAGTCTCGCATAATGTCCTAGCATTCCATGATCTAGGAAAAAGATGAATAGGAAACACGGCCTAATATTTGGCACGAGAATAATGATGATAACTTACTAATTATTATTTTACGTACGTTTAGGTTCATCCTGGGAATTATAAAAACAAAAATGTCGTCGCGTTACATCTGTTGCTGCAAGAGAATGTTTTCAATTCTCCGTCACTTATATGAATATGCATCTAATTCACGTGTAGCTGTTTTCAAAGTCTCGCTGGCAACAAACAAAATAACGAAATAACAAGCTGGAATCACTTCACAGAGACATCTGTAATGCAACACATTTTACCACACTCATACGTATTACGAATTTATGCAAAACGTATATTCTAATATAATAATAATAATAATAATAATAATAATAATAATAATAATAATAATAATAATAATAATAACAATAATAAATTTTAGTACGCCAAAATATGTCATGCTAAGGATTGATAATAATAATAATAATAATAATAATAATAATAATAATAATAATAATAATAATAATAATAATAATAATAATAATAATAGCTTTATTTACCTGGCAGAGTTAAGGCCTTAAGGCCTTGTCTACCACTCAACCAGGTTTAAAAAAAATACAAAAAAAAAAATAGTCTTAAATCTAAATTACAATATATATATATATATATATATATATATATATATATATATATATAAACGATTACAAGTTATGAATACAATACAATTAATATTTATAATGTATTTTGATTTACTCTAAATTTAACGAATTAAATATATAATATGTACAATATATATAAAAAACGAGGAAAAGATTAATGACATAGTAATAAAATTATATAAATAGAGAAAAATTAATTATTAGACAACAGGTAACTGTATAAGCGTGACTAAAGGTTCCAAGTGTGCGGCAACCCCTGATATCTTGAGGAAGGAGATTCCAGGAGCGGGCAGAGGCTACTGTGAAGGAAGTAGAATAGGAGGAAGTGCTATGAAGAGGAATTGTTAGCAGACTGCTATCTTGTGATCTAGTGTCAATATTGTGGTAAGAGGATAACTTCTCAAATCTGGACGCCAGGTAAGTAGGGATGTAGGAATCAGAAGCTTGAAAAGTAGTGAAAGAGAGTGCAATTTACGTCTGTCAGTAAGACGGAGCCAAGAGAGGCTATTAAAGTGATCGGAAATATGGTCATAAAGGCGGATATTGAAAATGAATCGAACGCAAGCATTATGAACACGCTGCAGTCTCTGCGACAAGTCATAGTTTAGATCATTATATATAATGTCACAATAATCGAAGTGTGGTAACACAAGATTCTGCACAAGGATTTGTTTTAACGAAACTGGGAGAAAATTCTTTAAACGTCTAAGATAATGTAAGATGGAGAAAGTCTTTTTACATATGTGCTTCACTTGTGTTTGCCAGGTTAAATTTGCGTCTAGATGTAGTCCAAGATCTATTACTGAAGAAGAATAAGGGATAATTATAGCATTTACGTGTTGTTATTGTTTAAAACTCTACATATTTGCATATTGATTATAAGAGTAAAGATAATACTTGTATAAGCTATTGTAGAAAAATCTAATAATTTGTAACTCCATCCATCCATAGTAATTCTGCCCGAAGGCAGGTCCTTCACTGCAATCATAGCATTTTTTCATGCTATGCTTGCAGCTTTACTAGGGAATTATGTAGGTGTGGTAGCTTCCCGTTGCTTTCCACACCGGTGAAGGATGATGATGATAATGCTGGCTATATGATTTCGGGGACCGTTTGGGCCTTAAAGTTTTCCTGACATTTGTCTTACAGGTGAGGAAAAACCCCGATAAAAACCTCACCCAGAAAAACTGCCCCGACCGGGGATCGAACCCGGGCCCGCTGCGTGACAAGGCAGCACGCTACCTCGAGACCACAGCGGTGGACAATTTGTAACTAATATTATTAAATAGTAGCCTACATATTTGTCCTAATATGACTTGGGGTTCAAAAAATGCCTACTTTAATTGTATTTAATTAATTTGGAGTTTAGAAGTAATTATATATTAATGTAACTTTAAAATGAATGAAAATCAATTTTGTTAAAGAAAAACATTACATTTTAAAGAAAAATAATTAAATATGGCTCAAATAAGTTTATAAAAGATATCCATCCATCCGTAGTAATTCTGCCCGAGGGCAAGTCTTTCACTGCAATCATAGTATTTTCATGCTATGCTTTGCAGCTGTACTAGGGAATTATAGGTGTGGTAGCTTCCCGTTGCTTTCCACACTGATGAAGGATGATGATAAGAATGATGGTGATGGCCGGATCATTTTCGGGGACCGTTGGGCTCTAGGCCTCCTGACATTTGTCTTACAGGTGAGCAAAAAACCCAAAAAAAAACCTCACCCAGGAGCCTGTGCCGACCGGGAATCAAACCCGTGCCCGCTGCATGATAAGGCAGCGTGCTACCTCCAGACCACAGTGGTGGTGTAATATAATATAATAATATATAATATATATTTCCGGTTTTAACGGTGTTGATACATTCTTCCGGCACCAATGATTTGTCTTCAATTTCATGACAAGAGCACCTGAAGGAATAGTAATAGTAAT
This sequence comes from Diploptera punctata, assembly GCA_030220185.1. Lineage (NCBI taxonomy): Eukaryota > Metazoa > Arthropoda > Insecta > Blattodea > Blaberidae > Diploptera > Diploptera punctata. The sequence goes on from JASPKZ010007832.1 coordinate 4,959,097, forward strand.
AATAATAATAATAATAATAATAATTATAATAATAATTAATAATAATAATAATAAATTTTAAGAGAACAAGTACGAAATTGGTTTAAAATGGTGAATCAATCGATTGTTTTTCTTCTTATTATAAATATTTGCTGACTATCGAACTCATGTCCCAAATGACAGTCAATGACCAATCACATTTGAGTGATTTTGATTTACAACCAATCACAGTCTTTTTCACCTCGATTTTATCACTTCCATTTTATTGCTATAATTTCACAAAGTGGCTCCCAGATTGTGTAGATAGTGCACGAATGTAACCAGATTCTGCTTGCGAGATATAACAGAAGAATATTCATAGCAATTGATTATACCATAAAATAAGAAACCACTGTTTGCACTTTCTTAAACGTATTATTTCCCAGAAATTAACGTTGCAGAATAATATAATTGACATATTTACATCATAGAGCATCAGATATTAATTAATAACCTGTAACGAAGTGTTTCATTATTTCTCCACTAGAGTGCATTCTTGCAATATTGCGAAATAACTTGGCATTACATACGATCTTGTTGCAGTGATGAATAAAGAAAACATAACGTTTCTAATTTGTTTTCAAACATCGCCATTTACATTAAATATATAAATAGTTTAAAATAACTATATTTAAATAATGATTTGTGAGTAAACAGCTTAATTTTATTAGTTAAATAGTCCTAACAAATGCCACTCTTGATTTCGAAATTCCCTAGATAAATTGGAAATCACTCGTGGCATTACTTATGATAATTATATTTTATAGGTATAATATTATAAAGGTATATATAGATATAGATTTACTTGCGTATTTATCTTTATTGCATTAATACCAATATTCTTTCACCAAATGCACTACATTATACCGTACTTAGAGTAGAGGGATATAGTTGACATGTCTTGCAGTGCCTGAATGTAACTAAGCTGTTTTAAAAAATCAGGAATTTTTCTGTTAATCCATATAATGATGGAAAAACAGTATTTGCTAATAGTAACCATTACAGGACCTACAAAGATAAATATAGTGTCTTGAAACAAAAACAAAAAAAAACATAATTTTTTTTATTTATTAGAAAGTTCAAAATAGAAACGGTTGCTATACAAGTGTGAGAATTTTGCACAAACATTGGGTCTGTTGAATAGTTTCATTTGCTTGGGATTGGACAGAAGAAAGAGCATTAATGTGTATCAGAGAAGGAAGCACAATGGGAGCTCGCGACAATCATGAAGACGCTAATGTACGGGAGGCATCAGGGAGTGCGTAATGAGCTTCGTGAGAGGAAAGAAAACACAAAGAACCTCCTCCTCAGCATCTATCCAAATATTAACTCCTTCAATATATTCCCTTGTTCTTTTAAATCTCGTACGAACAAGTAGTATTATGCATCTGGTGTCCTCCATTATTCTACCAAAATAACATTAATGTTAATTATTTTTTTTCAAATGCCCCAGGTTTTCTCTCCTGGCATGGCGTACTTGTAACCCACTTCTGAGGTTGGGGCGCCTGGAAGGCGGGGGTTACGTTGCCCCGATGATATGATGGGTGATGATGATAATGGTGCGCCAGGAGAGTCCCTAATCCTAAGCTTAACCTAAGATGAATATGAATGATGATGATTGCGATGGCCATATGATTTCGGGGACCGTTTGGGCCTTAAAGTTTTCCTGACATTTGTCTTATAGGTGAGGAAAAACCCCGATAAAAACCTCACCCAGAAAAACTGCCCCGACCGGGGATCGAACCCGGGCCCGCTGCGTGACAAGGCAGCACGCTATCCCGAGACCACAGCGGTAATATTAAATAACTCACAGGCACTATCGATCCCGTAGGTTCATGGCCGCGCGGACATAAGCTCTCCATTCATCACTATCCTCAGTTAACGTTTTCCAATCATCCCCTGTATAATCTATTTCCCTCAAATCATGGATAATGTTATTCTCCCACCTCAGTCTTGGCTACCAACTGGGCGTTTTCCCTCTGGTTTTCCTGCAAGAAGCTTCCATGCACGTCTTTCATTCCCCATTCGTGCCACATGTCCTGCCCATCGCAGTCTACGAGATTTAACTCTTCTTCTTCTTCTTCCATTCATGTGATAGACCTAATGGTCTGTTACGGTCTCAATCCAACGTTTGAAGGGTCTGCCCAAAGATCGCTTGCCTGGTGGCTGGTAATTTAAGATTTGGCGTGGTATCATTTAGAGCAGTCCTTTTACATCTTCTTTGAGAATTTTTAGTAAGATTAGTCCTCACAACAGGTTACTGGCCTGAAGTGAGCAAGTCCAGTGGTGGGGTTGCCACCTTAGGCCTCTGGACAGGCGCGATTATGATACAGCATTTACTCTGTATCTTGATGGAACGGTTATACCTCCGCGACTTGGTCCCCAGAGCCCCGTTTGTTTTAGGCAGGTTGCACCACGAGCATGTGGGGTTGGGTAATATAGAATGCACTTCACCATCTTTTGCAACCCGAGATTTAACTGTTTATATTATATATGGCTTCCTATAAAGACCATGTAGTTAACTGTTATGTAGTCTTCTCCATTCACCCGTCTGTTCATCTCTCTTGGGTCCAAAAGTTTTCCTAAGAACTTTATTCTCAAATACTCGTAACCTCCTTCCCTCCCTTAAAGTAAGAGTCCATGCTCCGCATCCATATGATATAACTGGTAAAATATATTTATAATATAATAATGTTATTAATAATTCAAGAAGGGATAAGATCTGAAACAGCACAATAAGGGAAATAATGCAAGTTGAGAAAAAAACATATTAAGAAAAATAGAAGAAAAACGTTTGAAATGGTATGGACACCTCATAAGAATGTAAGATGAGAGAATACCAAAGAAGATCCTTAATTGGAAAGCTAATGTAAGAAGTGGAAGATGCAGGCTTAGAGAACGATGGATGGATTGAGTAAGAGAAGTATGGAAGCTAGAGATTTGAAGGAAGCAGATGCTTTAGACAGGAACCTCTGGCGACAAATAACTTTGGGTTGAAGGAGAAACGCTATATTGTGGAATATTCCTAAAAAATTATAATGACTATTTAACTCATGCCCCAAATGGGAGTCAATGACCAATCACATTTCAATGATTTCTATTTTACAACCAATCAGAGTCGTGTTTCACCAAATATTTATCAGTGTTATAATTTACCATATTAAAGAAAGCTCCTCCTTACAATATTGCGTTCCTTTGGCAATAAATAGTATGATCTGGTTGCAGTGATAAACAAAAGAAGCAGTAGAAGCGTACCTATAGTTTCTCATTTGTTTTCAAACATCGCCGTTTACATTAAATATATAAATATTTTAAAATAACTATAGTTAAATAATGATTTGTGAGTAAACAGCTTAATTTTATTCGTTAAATAGTCATAACAAATGCCACTCTTGATTTCCAAATTCTCTACATAAATTCACTCCTCACTTCGTGAGTCGTGAATTTATCGATAATTTGGAAATCACTCGTGGCATTACTTATGATAATCATAATGATAATTTATTTACCCTTGTAGCGATAAGGACATAATCGTTTTTTTTTATACTTAACCAATTGAGAATAGTTACTTACACAACAAGGGATGTAAGTAGTACGTTACTAGTCGAGGACGTGTTTGAGTCCGAGCTTTAGCGAGAGTTAGCAAATAATCTTATATATAAAAATTAATGTTTGTTTGTTTGTTCGTACTTTATGCGCGGCCATACCGTTGATCCGATTGTGATGGAGTTTTTTGCAAAATGTTCAAGAGATTCCCGGGATGAACATAGGCTATAAGCGAGTTGTGATACTCAACTCTTACACCCTTAAAAATCGCCCTTTGTAGTGGAAAACGTGAAAAAAGTTGCTCTTCGGATGCTTAAATGGCTTACGCTGCCTAAACCATAAGAAGTACGCAACATTAATGTACACAGAATTGAATACCTTAAAAAGCTCTACAGAAAAGTCCACGACAGCATATGTTTATCTCATACGGATACCTCACAATAACCATTTTTGTCTTTCATTGATATCAAACGTCTTGCGCCGTAGCCGAGTGGTTAAGGCAAGAAGTCTTGGCGCAGAACTACGGGAATTACGCTGGTTCGAGTCTCTGCGGGGAAGAAATTTCTCTCATGGAATGTCGGCCAGTATGGGACCGGTGCACAGTGGGTCAGAAATGAAATCTATCTGGGGGGAAAGCTGTTTTGACTCACTCTCATCAATTTATCTTTTTTTTTCTCTCTCTAATATAATTGCTTTATGACGGTTCTTAACTTATCTGCAAAGGAGGGTACAATTCTAATGTTCATGACTGTGTGACGTCATCATTCACACTTCTTGAGCCACAACAGAAGGCTCTAAGAGGTTTTCTTGCGAACTTATTTAATAATATCTAATTATGTCCTAATTGCTGAATTTTATGGTAAAAAAGTAACATATTTTTAGCGTCTGCCCATGACATGAGAATTGAACGTTCGGGCAGGACAACGTCTGCCGGGTACGCTAGTTTATAATAATAATTATGTTTTAATTTGTCTTTATATTTCGTGTGAATTTATATATTTTTTTAAGAGTTTGATTGTTTGGTTGTCCGTCGCCGTGGCGTAGTCGGTAGAGTCCCTACCTTCCACTCCGGCGACCCGGGTTCGATTCCTGGCGGGATAGGGGATTTTAAATCTCCACCTTGTCTGGGTGTGTGTGTCCTGTCCTTGTGTCTATGTGAGGATAAAAGAAAGTTAACAAAACAGGTAAAACAAAAAAGGGGGGGAAAGGTAAAAACAAAAAGGAAAAACAGTATAAAAAAATATAGCAAGGGAATGTAGATAAAACAACTACAATTGTTTATTGTTGTCTGAATTAGTGGTGGACATTTTAAATAACAGTTTCAGACTGCATATTAATTACAGATACATTTGTGATGTAGAGGAAGCTCTCCTCAAGAAATCCATTTCCATCCACATAAGTTTTTGTTCTAAGTTTATGTTGAATTTCCAAACTTCAGCTCCATGTGCGACAGCACTTCTCGCTATTGAATTATATATTTGTAACTTTTTTCTGGTTATATGTCTGTTCCATAAGACTCCATTTATCATTGCTGTTATTGCTCTACCTTTATTTGTTCTGTTCTTAATATCACTTTCTTGTTTATCCTCTTTATCCACTTTGACTCCAAGATACTCAAATTCTTTACATCCTCTAATATAATAATAATAATAATAATAATAATAATAATAATAATAATAATAATAATATGTTTTTATTTAGGAATATTCCACAATACAGTGTTTCTCCTTAACCCAAAGTGATTTGTCGCCAGATGTTCCTGTCTAAAGCATCTTCTTCCCTCAAAAATCTCTAGCTTCCATACTTCTCTTCACTCCATCCATCCATCGTTCTCTATGCCTGCCTCTTCCTCTTCTTCCATTAGCTTTCCAATTAAGGAACTTCTTTGGTATTCTCTCTTCTGCCATTCTTATGAGAGGTCCATACCATTTCAAACGTTTTTCTTCTATTTTTCCTATTTTTTTTTCAACTTGCATAATTTCCCTTATTGTGCTATTTCTGACCTTATCCCTTCTTGAAATTCTTGTCGATCGCCTCCAAAAATCCATTTCTACTGCTAACAGCTTTTGGCTTGTTTTCTACTTACTGTCCAGGTTTCGGACCCATATAATAAAATACATTATAACAGAACTTGAAATATAATAATAATAATAATAATAATAATAATAATAATAATAATAATAATAATAATAATAATAATAATAACAATACATAACCGTTAGAATAAGTTATATGACCCGCGTCACGAAGTTTCTTCCATTTGGCCAGCGATACAAATAAGTTTGGGCATCTCTGCTCTGTTGCCAGACTATATATCTTACGTCTGTCAGTTTTTATTTTTCATAGGGACTATAGGAAATTGCATCAAGACCAATACCGATGGCTTGTATTAGATTTCAGCCCCGCTTTGATTTGGATGGCACAAAGTGACGAACACAATGAGGGATTGGTTAACATTTTTTCATGGTAGGATTAACAATATTGGATTGTCAGACCCTTTGACTCTTAATTTTGCACACATGACTGCATGACTTGACAAAGAGTAGTGGACATTAATTTTCGCAAGCAGAAATTAGTTTAACGCTTCATTCACTTTAAAATTAAACATAAAAATTGCTTATATATGAGCTGTATTGTGGTCATGCATGGCAAGTGATAGCGATCCACTCTCCATAGGAACATTACCTGCATTGACCTCTAACGCAGCATTTTTTAACAGGTATGGCGCGGCACACATTGTTATGCCCTGAATGAACCTCTGGTGTGCAGCATGAAAATTAAAACAAAATCAGTGCTGATAAAATTCTACTAAAATTCCGTTGAGGTAAATAGTCACAAAATAAAATATTAAAATAGATACCTGTATATACAGAATAATTTAACAGAGGAATTCACAGTGAATAAAGGCATTAAGTAGGGATTCAGTTTGTCACCAATTGTTTTTAACATTTGTTCAGACCAGACTCTTAATTTATGGTATAAAAATGTTCTGAAATCGGTATTTCTATAGGAGTAGAACTACTGCATTCATTGTTTTTTGCAGATGATCAAATAATTTTTGCAGGGGATGAAGATGATATGAAATATATGATAAATAAACTAATGGAAGAATATAAAAAATGGGAACTGAATATAAATTTACAGAAAACGGAATACATGTGTTTTGGGAAAGGATGTGGATGACCACATACTCGAAACAGGGAGGAATAAAAAAATATATGAATTTTTGTTAAATATCTTGGGTCAATAATTACAAGTTTAGGTACCTGTGAAAGAGATGTTCAGACTAAAATTGCAATGGCAAAAAATGCAACTAAGACATTACATGGAATAATTTGGAACAAAAATATTACAAAGGAAATTAAAATGGAAATTTTTAAGTGCATAATACAGAATATTTTGTCATATGGAAGTGAAACTTGGTCTTTGACGGAATTACAAAAGAATAAAATCAGAACAGTTGAATTTGATTATTTTAGAAGAAGCCTCCAAAAAATAAGACAGGATGAAATACGAAATGAATTCCTTTGGAGAGAAATCAATGTCATCACATCTGTTGTTAAGAGAATTGAAAATCAAACACTTAAATGGCATGGCCATATACAAAGAATAGAAAATGAAAGATGGCCAAAAAATACATACCAATGGTCACCCCCTGGAAGAAATAAACGTGGCAGACCAAGATGGAAATGGAAAACCTACGACAGAACTATAATGGAAGATAAGAATTTGGAAGAGGGAGATTGGAATGATAGAGATAAATGGAAACTGAAGACGGCAAACCTGTAAGTGGGGGAAAGCCGAAGAAGAAGAAGAAAAGAGATAGGTGTTGTACTCAACTAGGTTTTTTTTTAATTTTAAAGAAGTATAAATTTTTGCGAAACCTGCTCCCATCTTCACCAGAATATATGTGCTATTATACTTTATCCCCTTTTAGAGTGATCCTAACATAAACATATATATATATATATATATATATATATATAACATGCGATTGTTGAATGGGGCAAATTACAAGAAAGCTGGTGAGATATGTTTAAAATAACTGTTATTTGACCACTAGTCAAAGGTTTACCGGACTAGTGTTTTAAAAATGTAGATGGCGACAAATCAACAAAAGACTCGACACTTTCAGCCATTTTGTTGTATCAGAATCGACTGAAACATGACCCAAATGCATAATTCATATGTAATTAACTATTTTACGTTTTAATTACTGATGAGGTATATTTTATAATAATTTCTATGTTTTGAATATAATTTTTTTCATTCACGAAGAATAACAAGAATATTTAGAGGATATTTTTAATTTAATAACGGGAGCTAGCTACTTTTTCGCGTACTTATTGCTTCTACATCGTGCGTCGGTGTCCATAACCAATTAAAAGCGAGCAAGTCCCATGATTTTGTTTTGATGAGGATCACTTTAAGAGCGGATGCCCTTTATCTGTTGTTGTTGTTATTGTTTGACGCTGCTTTTGATATCAACACCTTCCAGCGTCATCGGTAGCTACTGGCTGTTGTTTTGTAACTTCGTATAGAAGTTTCTATATTCTCTATACCCTTTTCACTGCTGAAATATTTCCAGCCTTTAAACCCCTCCTTGCTCAATGCAGGGAGAAATATGGAAAAAGTTTATTTAGGTTCCTAAGAGATGGCAGTATATGCCTGCTTAGTTTGAAAGCAATGCAATACGTATTATATAACTAGCAGGCGTTTGGAGTTGAGAATGGATATACACACCCATAGCACGGCAAGCATTTTCTTTGCCAACGGATATACCCGTTCGTAGCAGTGTAAAGGATACTATATTACAAAACAAATATTTATTTTGATCAATATTCATGACAGATGTTTCGATACACTGTATCATCTTCAGATGTAAGCCACAAATACAAATAAATGTTCTATTTATATAAACAGTTATCCTGGAAGAAATCGATATAATAAACGAAACCAAAAACGTACAATTATTAAATGAGTAAACACCCAGACACTTAAATCCTCTTTACAAAATCCTGACCAGCAAGAGTTAGTACGACCCAGAAGCAGAATATGAAATATATTTTTCGAAAGGCCTCTTTTATATTGGCAGCATTTAATAAAAATGAGGACGACTGAGTTCTCAGGTACCAATTGTATATTTTTAACTTGTACACAGTAAATTAATGTTATTGAATAAATATCCTTTGTAATATCTTTATTTGATTAATTATGTAAGAGTTGGGCTATTCTATGCCACCGTGCCATCTGTGAATATTCGATCGGAGAACAAGTGACTGCTAGCATCATGTTGGCCAATGCGATAACATACGTTCCCAGTAGAAACAATTGCCAACATGTTTACTCACATATAAGGCAGTTATATCCCAGGAGTCCACCTACATTAGTGGTCAACAAGTTAGATTGAGAAAATAGGCATGTTAGCGTTAGTTTGGACAAGTTAAGGTGAGAAAATAGACGAGTTAGAACAACAGATTAGTTCAGCGTTAATTTTTTTAGTGGGTTTTAGTAATTAATTGGCTACACTGTCTGTGCAATGACTAATACATATTTTATATTGTGAATATGGTGGTTTTAGATTACTTTGAACTCAACTTCTCACTTCATTTTATGACATTTCTCACATTTTTCGAAAAAAAAATACATTTCTCTCAGGTTATTATTGACATACTGCAACAATAAATTATGTGTTTTCCGTAATTTATTTATAATATTTATAATAATAATAGCTTTAATTTACGTGACAGAGTTAAGTAATGTATCCTTTTGGATACATCAGTTGATTTAATTAATTTAATATTTTAAATACATTACAAGAAAACGAACAAAAAAGAAACCATTTAAATGTGTGTATAATTATCCAATATACCTAATAATAACAGTTACACAATATTCCGTTTTCACTCCGGTCCGCCACGTTCAAATAACTAACAGAAGAAATTTGTGTTTTGCCACCTCTCAAAACCCGGCAAGAATCCATCAGACCCAGACAATTTGCGACCAATTAGTCTGCTGCCTGTACTGGGCAAAATTTTGGAGAAAATAATTTTGGTAAGACTCAAAATTGAAGTTACAGACAAAGCTCTTTTACCAAACCACCAATTTGGATTTCGAAATTTACATAGCACTCCGCTCCAGCTAGCAATACTGGTTGATCATATTGTCACGGGCTATAACAGGAAACGTAGTACCATCGCTGTATTCCTGGACATTGAGAAGGCATTTGATACGACCTGGATAAATGGGCTTATCTATAAACTAATCAAATTTCGGCACCACTTTTAAATTAATTGCAAAATACCTCACTGGCAGAAAATTCTATGTTTCGATCAGTGGGTATAAATCGGACTGCAAGGCAATCTTGGCGGGAGTTCCCCAAGGTGCTGTCCTTTCACCCATACTGTATACGTTATACGTATCAGACCTTCCTACTATCCCCTACATCCATACCGCATCATTCGCCGATGATACCTGTTTCTTTTACCAGACTACCTTCAAATCTCTTCCTAATCGAATCCATGTATTCCAAACCGCTCTCAACCGTATCTATATTTGGTTCCAGTTATGGAACATAAAGATAAACACGACAAAAACCCAGGCGATCCTTTTCACTAAATCAACCAGACGGTCACCCATCCAGCTAACCTTGGGAACTCAAAATCTTCGCCTAGAACCTTCAGTGAAGTATCTTGGGGTCCATCTGGACCCCAAGCTTACGTTCAAAATTCATATTTGACATCTACAACATAAAGCAAATGCAGCAATTGCAATTTTATACCCATTTTTCAGGTCGAATACATTGTCACGTAAGATCAAGCTTTTACTGTATAAAAGCGTGATCCGCAGCATGCTACTGTACGGATGTGAGGCCTGGAGCATCCTCGCAAAACAGCATAAACGAAGAATACAAATTATACAGAATAAGTGTTTGAAAATAATTTTTCAAGCACCGCGTTTCACAAGGATGACAGACCTACACAACGTAGCGCAACTTCCCCATATTGATGCCATGATAACTGAAAATGTAAGCAAGATGCACAAATTTACATCTTTGCATACAAATTTTATGGTACGCAGTATTGGACTCTTGCCCCAGTGGCGTGCTGTACATAGAAACATATTCATCCGATTTACTCCTCATTAAATCCAGCCAGAGATTTGGCGATGTGCTCTCACCTGGAGTAGCGTGGCTCATTCCACAATGCTGGATTTCCGACTCTCGGCTTGAAAGCAATGCGGTTTCTGATGTCCTGCTTCAGGTCATCACATCCCTATCTCTGTCCAAATTTCATCACCATTTGCACACAAACGCTAGCGCCGCCAAATAGGCTCGGGTTAAGTGAACTACAACCCCGTAATGATAGCCACTATTAACTTAGCTGCCAAAGAGCCCTAGTGGGTTCTAACATACGCAGCACACTGGGCGAAGCTAGACTTCGCCTTATCCAGTCAGTCAGTCAGTGTTCTGCCAATTTAAGGATTAAGGCTTCTTTGTTTAAAAAATACAAAAATGATTCGTACAATAAAAATAAATATTACATAGCATGTCTACAATATAATTATTATTTACAAAATATTTTGATTTTAATTTAAATTTAACAAATGAAATATAAAATATTGAAGATAGAAAAAAATATAAACGAAATGACATAGGATAAATTTAATTCTAGTGAAAAATGAATAATTTAACAACAGGTAACTGTATAAGCGTGACTTAAAAGTACCAAGTGTACGGCAAGTGCTGATATCTTGAGGAAGTAAATTCTATAAGCGGGCAGAGGCTACTGTGAAAGAAGTAGAATAAGAGGAACTGCTATGAAGAGGGATTGCTAGCAGACTGTTATCTTGAGACCTAATGTCATTATTGTGGTAAGAAGATAACTTATCAAATCTGGACGCGATGTAACTATGAGTGTAGGAATTCAGAAGCTTGAAAAGAAGTGAAATAGAGTGCAATTTTCCTGTCAGTAAGACGGGGCCAAGAGAGGTTATTAAAGTATTCGGAAATATGATCATAACGACGGATATTGAAAATGAATCGAACGCAAGCATTATATACGGTGTTGCAAAAAAAAAAAAAACCGACAACGGAGGTGAGGTAGTATATTAAAATAAGTTGACAATTTCTAATAAGGTACGAAAGTCGATTAATGATGCGTTTTCACACTATGACTAATTAATTATGTCTCAAGATCAGTGTTGGTTCGAAGGATTTGAAGACTCATTACTTGACAACACCTCACAGGTACGGTACCTATGATACGTGGCTTCGCAACGGAATGTGGCTGCAACACGACGGTGCTCCAGCTCACTTCAATGCCGATGTGAGGAGACATTTGAATACTATGTATCCAGGTCGATGAATTGGCAGATGAGGATCAGTCCCACGGCCTCCGAGATCACCTGATCTTAACACTCTCGATTACTTTTTTCGGGCAACATGAAACAGATTTTTTTTTACTTGTATAGGAATTAATCACTTACTTACTTACTTACTCACTGGCACTATCGAACCCGTAGGTTCATGGCCGCGCGGACACAAGCTCTCCATACATCCCTATCCTGAGCTAATGCTTTCCAATCATTCCCTGTATAATCTACTTCCCTCAAATCATAGTTAATGTTGTTCTCCCACCTCATTCTTGGTCTACCAACTGGGCGTTTTCCCTCTGGCTTTCCTACAAGAAGCTTCCATGCAAGTCTTTCATTCCCCATACGTGCAACATGTCCTGCCCATCGCAGTCTACGAAACTTAACTGTTCTTATTATATCTGGCTTCCTATAAAGACCATGTAGTTCATTGTTATGTGTAGTCTCCTCCATTCACCTGTCTGTTCGTTTCTCTTTGGTCCAAAAATTTTCCTAAGTACTTTATTCTCAAATACTCGTAATCTTCTTTCCTCCCTTAAAGTAAGAGTCCATATTTCGCACCCATATAATATAACTGGTAGAATAATAGTTTTATATATTTTCAGTTTAACTTTTTTGAAAGGAGTTGGGAAGTCAAGAGTCTCTGTAATGCATAATAGCACGCATTTTCAGAATTGAACCTATGTTTAATATATTTCTGCATCTGATTCCTATTTGTGATTATTGTTCCTAGGTATTTGAATTCCCCTCCATGGTATCTTTACCTTGTCGTGGTGGAGTGGCTTGTGTGCTTAAATGATCCTGAGAGCTATGCCGGCGGTAGCATTGCTGCCGATAGGGTTACCCATGCCGGACTGGTCGAAGGTGATAAGCCAGACGAAATAAGTACCTTGGTCGAAAGAGTGACGATCTTTCACCGTAAAAATACAACCGTCAAGAAATGCGGACATGGGTTCTACTGGGGTAAAATTTTCCGGAGGTCAAATAGTCCCCCATTCGGTTCTCCGGGCGGGGACTACTTCAGGGAACCCATGCCAAAGGCTCAAACACAGGGACATGTTCCTAGGAACATGGAATGTTAGGACTTTATACAATAGCGGGGCACTAGAGATATTAACGCGGGAATTGGATAAATCGCCCTTGGATATAGTCGCTTTACAGGAAGTTAGGTGGCCAGGAGAAGGTAGTCAGGAATCAGGAAGCTTTGCATTATACTATGGGGGTGCAGAAAGACCTGCATTTGGAACGGGTTTTTTAGTCAGAAGGAGGATCCTATCCGCTATCCGAGATATTAAGTTTGTTAGTGATAGGATATCATACATAATTCTAAAGGGTAAACGACATGATTTTATAATTGTAAATGTACATGCCCCCACAGAAGATAAAGATGACAAGATCAAGGATGAGTTCTATGAAGAATTAGAATGCTTATTTGATAGCCTTTCACGATGTCATATGAAAATTGTCTTAGGAGATTTTAATGCAAAAGTGGGGCGGGAAGATATATTCAAACCAACAATAGGCAAATTCAGTCTTCATGAAGATAGTAACGACAATGGGGTTAGATTAGTCACATTTGCCACATCAAAGAATCTCATTGTTAAGAGCACAACATTTCAGCATAAGGATATTCATAAATACACCTGGACGTCCCCAGATGGAGAAACTCGGAACCAGATAGATCATGTATTAGTGGATAAACGCTGGCACAGTAGCATCATCGATGTTAGATCAGTTAGAGGGACAGACTGCAATTCGGATCATCATCTGGTCAGGGTGAAAATCAGACAACGGCTATCGCTTATGAGAGGAACAAACGCTAAAGATGATTCTGTAAAATTTGAATTAAAAAACTTGAAAAATGATGAAATGCGGCAAGAATACCAAATCAAAATTGCTAATAGATTTGAAGTACTGGAATCTTCAGATGACAATGTGGCAAACGAAGAAGAAACTGATATAAATAAAGAATGGGAGGCTATAAGAGATACTATTAAATTGTCAGCATCAGAAAGCATTGGTTGTTTAAAAAAGAGGCAAAACAAGAAATGGTTTGATGAGGAATGTGCCGACATTGTAAAGAAAAGAAAGCTAGCAAAAATGAAATGGTTACACGAGCCAAATGAGGTAAATTTAGAGCAATTGGGTAGTGTTAGACGGGAAACCACCAAGTTACTAAAGAGTAAAAAGAGGGAATATTTGAGAGAGAAGATTAATGATCTTGAAATGAATGCAAAAAATAGGAACATTAGAGAATTATATCAGGGAATTAGTATAGAGAAGAAAGGGTTTCAGGCTAGAACAAACATAATTCGGAATGAAAATGGGGATATGATTGCAGATTCCAAGAGTATATTAAATAGATGGAAAAGTTATTTTAATCAGCTATTAAATGTACATACAGAACAGGACATTGAGGAGGATAAGTTACAGACAGCAGAAATGCTAGTCGCAGAGCCAAGTGCATTAGAGGTTGAAATGGCAATTGAAAAATTGAAGATGTATAAAGCATCAGGTTCAGATGAGATCCCAGCAGAACTGATAAAATCAGGGGGAGAAAAATTGATGGACAAGATACGCTGTTTGCTTAGTATGATTTGGGAAAAAGAAGCTCTTCCAGATGAATGGAAGGAATCAATTATCGTACCAATTTATAAGAAAGGAGATAAAACTGATTGCAACAACTATAGGGGCATCTCATTACTTTCAACTTCGTACAAAATTCTAACAAATATATTAGTAAGCAGACTTACTCCCTATATTGATGACATTCTAGGAGATCATCAATGTGCATTTAGAAGAAACAGGTCTACAACAGATCAGATTTTTAGTATAAGACAGATTTTAGAAAAGAAATGGGAATATAATGGTACTGTACATCAACTATACGTAGACTTCCAAAAAGCATATGATTCAATTAAGAGGGAGAAGTTATATAGTATCCTGCTGGAGTTCGGAATTCCTAAAAAGTTAGTTAGACTTATACGAATGTGTCTAAATGGCTCAACGAGTAGGGTGCGTGTAGGCAAACAGTTTTCAGACACTTTTGAAATCCAGAATGGGTTGAAGCAAGGAGATGCACTATCTCCTCTACTATTTAATTTTGTACTAGAGCATGCCATTAAATCTTTAGAGAATGAGGAAGGCTTACAACTGAATGGTATTAATAAGCTGTTAGTTTATGCTGATGATGTAGTACTACTGGCCGATAGCGAGGAGATACTAAAGGCCAACACGCACACACTATTGAGTAACACTAAGAAATTAGGACTGGAAGTAAATATCAGTAAAACTAAATATATGGTCACACGTAGAAATACATTATATAATGGAAATGGACAGCTAATGACAAATGAGGGAAATTTTGAGGAATTGGCTGAATTCAAATACCTAGGAACAATAATCACAAATAGGAATGAGATGCACAAAGAAATTAAACATAGGCTCAATTCTGGAAATGCATGCTATTATGCATTGCAGAGACTTTTGATGTCCCAACTCCTTTCAAAAAACGTTAAGCTGAAAATATATAAAACTATTATTCTACCAGTTATATTATATGGGTGCGAAACATGGACTCTTACTTTAAGGGAGGAAAGGAGATTACGAGTATTTGAGAATAAAGTTCTTAGGAAAATTTTTGGACCAAAGAGAGATGAACAGACAGGTGAATGGAGAAGACTACATAACAATGAACTACATGGTCTTTATAGGAAGCCAGATATAATAAGAACAGTTAAGTCCCGTAGACTGCGATGGGCAGGACATGTTGCGCGTATGGGGAATGAAAGACGTGCATGGAAACTTCTTGTAGGAAAGCCAGAAGGAAAACGCCCAGTTGGTAGACCAAGAATGAGGTGGGAGAACAACATTAACTATGATTTGAGGGAAGTAGATTATACAGGGAATGATTGGAAAGCATTAGCTCAGGATAGGGATGTATGGAGAGCTTATGTCCGTGCGGCCATGAACCTACGGGTTCGATAGTGCCAGTGAGTAAGTAAGTAAGTAAGGTATTTGAATTCAGCCACTTCCTCAAAATTTCCCTCATTTGTCATTAGCTGTCCATTTCCATTATATACTGAATTTCTACGTGTGACCACATATTTAGTTTTACTGATATTTACTTCCAGTCCTAATTTCTTAGTGTTACTTAATAGTGTGTGCGTGTTGGCCTTTAGTATCTCCTCGCTATCGGCCAATAGTACTACATCATCAGCATAAACTAACAGTTTATTAATACCATTCAGTTGTAAGCCTTCCTCATTCTCTAAAGATTTAATGGCATGCTCTAGTACAAAATTAAATAGTAGAGGAGATAGGAATTAATCACTATGAGGTTTAATTTATGGTGAAATTAAATATTTATTACCTCTGCTCATATAAATCTTCTAAGTAGATCGCGATTTCGAGACCATAACTGTCTCATCTTCAGTACTTTCTTGGCGAATGATGTTATGTCGATCGGAAGAAACTCTTCTTCAAATTTTGACCTGATCCAGAGGTTCATCGGTCAACCAACAGAGGGGAGAAGCAGAGTTTCTTCCGATCGACATAACACCAGTCACCAAGAGAGTACTGAAGATGAGACAGTTATGGTCTCGAAATCGCGATCTACTTAGAAGATTTATATGAGGAGAGGTAAGAAACATTTAATTTCACCATGAAACAGTCTGACACCAGTAGAGCCACATATGGAATCTTATAGCCCGAATCCACGCTATTACAGAAATTATTAAAACGAGTCCAGGCGTATTTGAACGTGTGCGCCATTCACTTCACCGCTGATGTACGCTTTGCAATTGAAGTGGGAGGTGGATATTTTGAAAACTTCACGTGACTGTAACAGTATTGTCAAGTATTGAGTTTTGAAATCCAACTAACGGAACTCTTGAGAAGTTAGCTACTCATAGTGTGAAAACGCATAATTTCTTGACATTGCAACCTTATTGAAAAATGAGTAACATATCTCAATATACCACTCACCTCCATTGTCGGTGTATTTTTTGCAATACCCGCAACTGGAATTCCCTACCACTAGAAATAAGGGGCTGCCGGACATTGATATCTTTTAAAAGACATCTAAATTTATATTTGCTCTAGCCTCGACTTCATTATTACCCAGTGTAAGGTACATATATTAATTGGTGTTTCTCGTACAATTTATCATTTTTATATTATATTATTATTATAATAATATTATTTTCATTATTATTATCATTATTATTATCATTATTATTATTATCATCGTATTATTATCGTAAGTATTATTATTGTTATTATCGTATAAAATGTTTGTTTGTACATGAAATTTACATTGCTACATTTAATGTATCTTTAACTGTTTATAATTAGTATAGTGCATATCTATATTTGTCAAATATTTATTTGTATTTGTGCTGGTTGAATGGAAGAGAAGGCCTTATGACCTTAACTCTGCCAGAATAAATAAAACATTATTATTATTATTATTATTATTATTATTATATATATATATATTTATGTAGGTGACATGGTGGAATAAAATCATAGAGTATTAAGATTGGTTGCAGAGAAACCGTAGTAACGAGAAAAATTCAGGCATAAACTTAAAAAAAAAAATCTTAATTAGATGTTTCTATTCATATATGCTGTCTTAGTGATTTTGAATGATTCATGTTTAAATGCATTTTTCTTATTATTAGTGAACACTGCATAGTACGAGTTGTAAGTTTATAGAAACAGAATGGCGGCTTGTGCAGGTAATTTCGTTAGTGTGTACCCAATTCCCGCAAGGTTAATTTGATTTTCGAATTAGATGAAACAATTCCAAGTAGTCTGGAACCGATCATTGATCATCAATGCTTATCCAGTTAACATTAAGCCCCATGTTTACCTACACGGAATTGCAAATCTAACTTTATTCATAGAATCACAAATAGAGAAGTTAAACAAGGGTGACCCTATCACCTGTACTCTTCGGCATCCCTTACTCAATAGATTAGTGATTTGATTGAATAGCTTCCAAGATAAAGGATGTAACCCTCATTTTTCTCCCAAATTGAGCTTTACAAAGGAAATGGTTTGTTAATGGCACGTGGGAGGTTTTTCTGTATATAAATCAAAAAAACAAATCAGAGTTACAACCTTGTTCTGGGCGGTTATTCGATTAGAGAATGACAGAAGAATTTAACAGGAAGTTTACATTCTTCTTCTTCATCCGTACAAGTCTTATGCCTAGAAGCATAATTATGATGTCACTAATGTAGTTTGTATCCAGCGCATCCTTATTTGGCGCTTATTTTATTTACGTTATTTATTTTATCTGATTGAGTTAACATCTTAAGGCCTTCTCTTCTACTTCGCCAGGATTGAATTATACATATAATACAATTATCAATTATCTACAATCTGATTAATAATACACAATATACAGTGGCCGATAGCGAGGAGATACTAAAGGACAACACTATTGAGTAACACTAAGGAATTAGGACTGGAAGTAAATATTAATAAAACTAAATATATGGTCACACGTAGAAATACATTATATTATGGAAATTGACAACTAATGACAAATGAGGGAAATTTTGAGGAAGTGGCTGAATTCAAATACCTAGGAACAATAATCACAAGTAGGAATGAGATGCACAAAGAAATTAAACATAGGCTCAATTCCGGAAATGCGTCTTATTATGCCTTGCAGAGACTCTTGATGTCCCAACTTCTTTCAAAAAACGTTAAACTGAAAATATATAAAACTATTGTTCTATCAGTTATATTATATGGGTGCGAAACATGGACTCTTACTTTAAGGGAGGAAATGGGATTACGAGTTTTTGAAAATAAAGTTCTTAGGAAAATTTTTGGACCAAAGAGAGATGAACAGATAGGTGAATGGAGAAGACTACATAACAGTGAACTACATGGTCTTTATAGGAAGCCAGATATAATAAGAACAGTTAAGTCTCGTAGACTGCGATGGGCAGGACATGTTGCGCATATGGGGAATGAAAGACGTGCATGGAAGCTTCTTGTAGGAAAACCAGAGGGAAAGCGCCCAGTTGGTACAACAATGAGGTGGGAGAACAACATTAACTATGATTTGAGGGAAGTAGATTATACAGAGAATGATTGGAAAGCATTGGCTCAGGATAGGGATGTATGGAGGGCTTATGTCCGCGCGGCCATGAACCTGCGGGTTCGATAGTGCGAGTGAGTAAGTAAGTAAATAAGTAATAATAATAATAATAATAATAGATAGATAGATAGATAGATAGATAGAGAGATCATCGGTTGATTAATGTCTTTGACATCGTCCGATTCCTGATAGTCAATTTAGTCAGTCCATCCAATCTCCTAGTTGTAGATGTTTCTCCTTCATGTATAAACATATTCCCTGACTCCAGGAGGTTTTGAAGAGAGCAAAGAATTTATCAGTTGGTGAACCAGAACAATATTTAATTCTGGATATTGGAGAAACTATAAACTCTTGTAGTGAGATCACATATTTAGGAATTAAAATAAATAAGAATGAAGTTATGAAGAGGAAATAAGAAATAGAAATAATAACGGAAAATTTGTAATTGCTTGCCTCAATGGAATATTGTGGGATAAAAATGTAAGTAATAAAATAAAATGAATATATATCATACAATTATTGTTAAAATAATCATTACTTATGGAACAGAACTTTGGCCATTAACAACAAAAACAAATAAGTACCTTTTGGCAAACGAAATTTATTTTTTACGAAGGGCAGAAAGAATTTCAAGAAGAGAAAAAAAAAATAGGAACTCAGTTATAAGGGAGAAAATGAAGATTAAAAACACTACTTTTAGATTATATTAAAACTGAGCAATAAGATGGTACGGACATGTACAGCGAATGGAAGTGGATCGGCTACCAAAATGTGGTTTGGAATGGAAACCCGAGGAAGACGATGCAGAGGAAGATACTAATAATAATAATAATAATAATAATATTTGAAGAGAAAAATTATACGCTCAGACCGGGACTTGAACCCGGGACCCTTGGTTCTCTAGACCAAGTGCTCTACCAACTGAGCTACCTGAGCAAGTACCGATCTAAACGCAAATCTTTCTCTATATACATTGTAATTCCCAAATATGTCTTCTTAATAAAGGAGCAGCCATTTGCAAGATAGAATCATGGCTTCACAGCATTTGGTGGACGGGAATTACAATGTATATAGAGAAAGATTTGCGTTTAGATCGGTACTTGCTCAGGTAGCTCAGTTGGTAGAGCACTTGGTCTAGAGAACCAAGGGTCCCGGGTTCAAGTCCCGGTCTGATCGTATAATTTTTCTCTTCAAATATGAGATGTACGAAATCAATAATGATAAATAATAATAATAATAATAATAAATTGGCAGGAATTACTAAAGAAGATATCCCAAACAGAGATATACTTGGAATTAAGGTGAATAAGTGGCAAGTTGACCAAGAGGACAAACCGAAGAAAACAACTGGAACAACTTGGACAGTTGATAGAAAACTAGCTCATAGCAATAGAATGAAAGAAATTTGGGCTCAAAGGAAACGCCTCTAAGTACTTTGCGTAGTCCTACATGGGCTCATCCGCAATAAAAAAAATAATAACCTATAATTTGATTAGGTAATTGACTTGATAAAGAAAGTGTAAAATATAAAAGAATAATAAAAGTATATGCCCATGTGTGAGAAAATCATATTAAGTGTGAAGATTGTAATAAAGAACAATATAATTGAACAAGTAAAATTTTAAATACTTAGGCAATTCGATATCAGAATTCAAAACTGATTTAGATACCAAAATTGAAACATATAATAAGATTAGCGGTACATTGAACGCCACTTGAGAAACATATGAATTATTTTACAAAACACGAATTCGCAATATCACAGTAAAAGCAGCCTTAAAAATTTGATAGCGAAATATGGATACTGAGAAATAGTGATACCAAAGATTATAAGCAGCTCAAATTAAATTTCTCAGACATATAATGGAAGTAACACATATGGATCGTATAAGAAATGAAGCTATCAGGCAAAAAGTTAATGCAATACATATACCTACTTACTTACTTACTCACTGGCACTATCGAACCCGTAGGTTCATGGCCGCGCGGACATAAGCTCTCCATACATCCCTATCCTGAGCTAATGCTTTCCAAACATTCCCCGTATAATCTACTTCCCTCAAATCATAGTTAATGTTGTTCTCCCACCTCATTCTTGGTCTACCAACTGGGCGTTTTCCTTCTGGCTATCCTACAAGAAGTTTTAAGGCACGTCTTTCATTCCCCATACGTGCAACATGTCCTGCCCATCGCAGTCTACGAGACTTAACTGTTCTTATTATATCTGGCTTCCTATAAATACCATATAGTTCATTGTTATGTAGTCTTCTCCATTCACCTGTCTGTTCATCTCTCTTAGGTCCAAAAATTTTCCTAAGTACTTTATTCTCAAATACTTGTAATCTCCTTTCCTCCCTCAAAGTAAGAGTCCATGTTTCGCATCCATATAATATAACTGGTAGAATAATAGTTTTATATATGTTCATTTTAACGTTTTTTGAAAGGAGTTGGGACATCAAAAGTCTCTGCAATGCATTTCCAGAATTGAGCCTATGTTTAATTTCTTTGTGCATCTCATTCCTATTTGTGATTATTGTTCCCAGGTATTTGAATTCAGCCACTTCCTCAAAATTTCCCTCATTTGTCATTAGCTGTCCATTTCCATTATATACTGAATTTCTACGTGTGACCATATATTTAGTTTTACTGATATTTACTTCCAGTCCTAATGTCTTAGTGTTACTCAATAGCGTGTGCGTGT
Source organism: Diploptera punctata (assembly GCA_030220185.1). Classification (NCBI taxonomy): domain Eukaryota; kingdom Metazoa; phylum Arthropoda; class Insecta; order Blattodea; family Blaberidae; genus Diploptera; species Diploptera punctata. Next base: position 4,980,855 of record JASPKZ010007832.1, read on the forward strand.
TGGCCTTCAGTATCTCCTCGCTATCGGCCAGTAGTACTACATCATCAGCATAAACTAACAGCTTATTAATACCATTCAGTTGTAAGCCTTCCTCATTCTCTAAAGATTTAATGACATGCTCTAGTACAAAATTAAATAGTAGAGGGGATAGTGCATCTCCTTGCTTCAACCCATTCTGGATTTCAAAAGTGTCTGAAAACTGTTTGCCTACACGCACCCTACTCTTTGAGCCATTTAGACACATTCGTATAAGTCTAACTAACTTTTTAGGAATTCCGAACTCCAGCAGGATAAATATAGTACAGAAAATTAAAGAATACCAACAAAATTGACTACAGCGTGTAAGAAGAGTAAACGAGACATTGGACAACCCCTAACAAGAGGAGACTAAAGACTCGTCTGGAACAGGCTAATAAAAAGTATAAACCTTAGTGTTCGTGATGATGATGACAAAAAGTATACCTGGAACACGGTTATATATTATATTGTCTAAGGAAATTATTAGTGAACTTTTTTCTGAACAGTTTTTGAGTCGGGCAGTCCTTGGTAAACGAGGGGAAGGAAATCCAGAGTCAGATGGCTGAATCAAGGAAGTATGAGGAATAGTGAGATGTTTAATGTAGAGGTACAACTGTAATTAAATTTTTCTCTCGAACACGTGTTTAAGTTATAATGGAAGATAGAGAATGGAAGCGAGTAGAAATATAAATGAGTGATGAGATGCACAAAATGTTGAATAAGAAGCATCTTTCTCCTGTCTTCCAACCGAAGCCAAGACAACATTTCAAATGCTGGAGTTATGTGATCTGATTTCATATTGCCAAGTGGCTCCGAGATTGTATATATAGTGCACGAATGTATCCAGATTCTGCTTGCGAGATATAATAAAAAACCTTTCCAGCAATTTATTAAACCACAATAAAAAGAAACCACTCTTTGCACTTTCTTAAACGTATTATTTGCCAGGTAATAACGTTCCAGAAAAATATAATTGACATATTTACATGATAGGCTATCAGAAATTAATTAATAGTGTTAGTCATAAACAGTTTGATGTGTTTAATTTTTCCTCCACTAGGGTGCATTCTTACTATATTGCCATCCTTTGGCAATAAATAATATGATCTGGTTGCAGTGATGAAAAAATGAAACATAATGAACGTTTCTCATTTGTTTTCAAACATCGCTGTTTATATTAAATATATAAATATTTTTTTTTAAATATATAAATTCCCTCAGGGGTCCTCATCTAGGGGATATGTGGATGGCGACCACAAGGTGCCCAAGCTGAGCAAAAAATTTCTTCCGCTTACTTGTGTTTTGCACTCTTTTAACTTTACTATCTAACCTCTCTTGGTTAACTCTTGTTTTTTTCGACTCCGACGCTATTAGAGCATCCGAGGGCTAGGGAGTCTTTCCTTTATTCCATTTCTTCTTTCCTTTGTTTTCTTTTCTTCTCCAGAAAAGCCTGACCAGAGGCTATAAGATGGCAGCCCCATCACTGGTCTTGCCTTCCTTTGGCCAGCAACCAATCGAAGGGACTATTATTATGCTTTCAAGTCTTATACGAGAATTTTCCGGAAGAAGCTGGAGGGAAAATTTTCTATAGGATCGTAACACGCCTTGGCCTATTACTTGGGAGGAAGAAGAAGAAGAATATTTAAATAATGATTTGTGAGTAAACAGCAATTTTATTCGTTAAATAGTCCTAACAAATGCCACTCTTGATTTCCAAATTTTCTAGATAATTTGAAAATCACTCGTGGCATCACTTATACGAGCCGCTGCTGCCTTCATGCCCTTTCTCTGTGAAACGAATTTCTTGTGCTCTCCTGATGTAGGAAAAGGAAGTAAAAAAGCTAATAATTATCAAGCTCTGTAAATACAATATTATAATTACAGCAATCTTGCGCATGTGCAGTATGATACCGCAGTTATTAGTTGAATATAATGACAAATTCGTGACGTGTCGTTTCATCATCTCCAGTTATTTATTGTTATTTTGGAATAAGGTATCCGTTACCTCACCGTGACTTGACATATTGCTCTATCGAAGACTCCATCTTTTATCATCATATTTAAATTATGATCTATGGTCATCACTAGATCTGCTTGCTTCATCACATGCATTCATTCATGGATAATATTATTTTTACAAGCTTTATATTAGCTTGACCTGTATCTATCTATCTATCTATGTAACCGAATCTTTCAATGCGATTTTCACTCACTTAAAATAATTGGATCGACTTGAAATTTTGTATACTTGTAAAGGACCCGTGAAAATACAATAATTTCATATTTATTTCCTAAAATTCTGGCCCGAATCATCAGAAAATAAAAAAAGTGTCTTTGTATTTATGTAACGGAATCTTTGAACACGATTTTCGCGCACTTAGAAACATTGGATCGACTTGAAACTCTGTATACTTATAAAGGACCCGTGACACTACAATAATTTCATATTTTGTTTGTAAAATCCTGGCCAGAATTATCAGAAAATAAAAAAAATGAAAACTGGTATAATAGGTTGCGGACTTGTCGACTTTTTAGACAATCGTTGTAAGAGCTCAGTTGGTAGAGCGTTGAGCTAGTGGAATATGATTCCAGTAATCCATAGGTCGCTGGTTCAAATCCGGCTGGGGAGGGTTTTTTTTTCTAGAAGAGTATTACTTTTAGCTCATACTACAATAGTATCGAATTTAAAGATATTTACATTTTTATCTTATTAAGATTATTTTTTTATTAGCATTCTCCATTACAAATTACTATACTATTATGTGTTCTTGGCTCCTCATCACACTGTATATTACTCATTATCTTTTACGGTCTCACTTAACAAAACATGGAATTCCCTTCCGCCCTATGTCAGAGACTGTCAAACTATAACATCCTTCAAAAACAAACTAAAGAATTATTTAATAACAAACTAACTTATACACCTCACTGATGGTATTCTTTTAACAATTAATAAATTTAATTATTTATGAAAATAATATTAAGATTAACAAATATTTTTTTTAAATATTGTATAATTGTAAAATTAGTTTTCTATATCTCTTTATTTTTCTTTGTTTTTTATAAACATTAGACGGGGACAATTTAATATGTCTTGCTTGTATACATGTTATTATTAGTTTTAGGCTTAATTTTAACTAACATTAACTGGTTGTATTATAGATCGTAGTATAATATAGTGAGTAACACTAAGAAATTAGGACTGGAAGTAAATATCAACAAAACTAAATATATGGTCACATGTAGAAATTCATTAAATAATGGAAATGGACAGCTAATGACAAATGAGGGAAATTTTGAGGAAGTGGCTGAATTCAAATACCTAGGAACAATAATCACAAATAGGAATGAGATGCAGAAAGAAATTAAACATAGGCTCAATTCTGGAAATGCATGCTATTATGCATTGCAGAGACTCTTGATGTCCCAACTCCTTTCAAAAAAACGTTAAATTGAAACTATTATTCTACCAGTTATATTATATGGGTGCGAAACATGGACTCTTACTTTAAGGAAGGAAAGGAGATTACAAGTATTTGAGAATAAAGTATTTAGGAAAATTTTTGGACCAAAGAGAGATGAACAGACAGGTGAATGGAGAAGACTACATAACAATGAATTACATGGTCTTTATAGGAAGCCAGATATAATGAGAACAGTTAAGTCTCGTAGACAGCGATGGGCAGGGCATGTTGCACGTATGGGGAATGAAAGACTTGCATGGAAACTTCTTGTAGGAAAGCCAGAGGGAAAACACCCAGTTGGTAGACCAAGAATGAGGTGGGAGAATAACATTAACTATGATTTGAGGGAAGCAGATTATACAGGGATTGATTGGAAAGCATTAGCTCAGGATAGGGATGTATGGAGAGTTTATGTCCGCGCGGCCATGAACCTACGGGTTTGATAGTGCCAGTGAGTAAGTAAGTATAATATATTTTATCTTTTTGATTACATTTTTATTTAGTATTTAATATTAGAGTTAATTGAGATTGTTATATTCTGATGTAATATATGTTTATCCTGGTGAGTGGAAGAGAAGGCCACATGGCTTTAACTCCACCAGGCTAAATAAATAAATCTAAAAGTCTAATTATTTATAATATAGCATTCATTATTAGATTGTGCTGGATTACGGAATTTATTTTTATTTTGTTAATCCTTAAATTTACTAAAAAATAATTTTTGATGCCAGAAAATCATGAGCTGCCGGATGTTAATAGTATATTACGATGCAAGGGTGGGAAGTGGTTTTTACAGAAACAAGGAATAATGTTTTAATTTCCGAGATTCTGTAAAACACTTCACAAACGTGCTTTGTACATTATTTTTTGCGCGATGGTGTTTTCAAAATAATAAATAATAGTAAAATAATAACATGTTTGTTGGAAATATTTGCGTTCATTATAAACAATTGTCCACCTCTGTGATCTCGAGGTAGCGTGCTGCCTTGTCACGCAGCGGGCCCAGGTTCGATCCCCGGTCGGGGCAGTTTTTCTGTATGAGGCTTTTTCGGGGCTTTTCCTCATCAGTAAGACAAATGTCAGGAAAACTTTAAGGCCCAAACGGTCCCCGAAATCATATGGTCATCATCATCATCCTTATCATTATCGTCACCATCCTTCACCGGTGTGGAAAGCAACGGGAAGCTACCACATCTATAATTCCCTAGTAAAGCTGCAAAGCATAGCATGAACATATTATGATTGCAGTGAAAGACCTGCCCTCGGGCAGAATTACTATGGATGGATGGATTAACAGTTCACTAACGTTACCAGTGTGGACATTTTCATGCTATGCTTTGCAGCTTTACTAGGGAATTATAGGTGTGGTAGCTATGTAATTTTTTGATGTGGTCATTTAGGTTGTCTAATAGGCAGTATCGATGAAAATAAGTGAAAAATGTTAAAAATATGTATATTTATTCATGAGACCAATCCGCAATTCCTTCGGAATTCGTTTAAAATGTGATTATCGCCAGTGCAATCTTAATCCGCTCGTATAAACTGGTCAAAATAATTTGTGTTCTTGGGTTTATTCCACAATATCCCCTAATTGTTTTGACCTGTGTAGAATACAAGGGAGTTAAATAGAATTGTTTTGACCTGTGTAGAATACAAGGGAGTTAAATAGAATTGTTTTGACCTGTGTAGAATACAAGGGAGTTAAATAGAATTGTTTTGACCTGTGTAGAATACAAGGGAGTTAAATAGAATTGTTTTGACCTGTGTAGAATACAAGGGAGTTAAATAGAATTGTTTTGACCAGTGTAGAATACAAGGGAGTTAAATAGAATTGTTTTGACCTGTGTAGAATACAAGGGAGTTAAATAGAATTGTTTTGACCTGTGTAGAATACAAGGGAGTTAAATAGAATTGTTTTGACCTGTGTAGAATACAAGGGAGTTAAATAGAATTGTTTTGACCTGTGTAGAATACAAGGGAGTTAAATAGAATTGTTTTGACCTGTGTAGAATACAAGGGAGTTAAATAGAATTGTTTTGACCTGTGTAGAATACAAGGGAGTTAAATAGAATTGTTTTGACCTGTGTAGAATACAAGGGAGTTAAATAGAATTGTTTTGACCTGTGTAGAATACAAGGGAGTTAAATAGAATTGTTTTGACCAGTGTAGAATACAAGGGAGTTAAATAGAATTGTTTTGACCTGTGTAGAATACAAGGGAGTTAAATAGAATTGTTTTGACCTGTGTAGAATACAAGGGAGTTAAATAGAATTGTTTTGACCTGTGTAGAATACAAGGGAGTTAAATAGAATTGTTTTGACCTGTGTAGAATACAAGGGAGTTAAATAGAATTGTTTTGACCTGTGTAGAATACAAGGGAGTTAAATAGAATTGTTTTGACCTGTGTAGAATACAAGGGAGTTAAATAGAATGTACACATATGCATGTAATAATATTGTGTTCAGAATAGTTGTATTTAAATTTATTTATTTCTATTTTCAGGTCACCTGAAGTGAAACAGAGATAACAGCAGTAAGTAAATTTAAAAATAAATTATGATATTCAGTACGATAGTGTTTTTTAACATTTTCCAATATTGCTATTTTATCACAGTTCCAATAATGGATCATTTTATAATATTATAATGATGTTGTGAAAAGAAAAATTAACGTCCGAACCAGGAATCAAATCGCGGACCTCTAGTTCTCCAGACTAGTGTGCAGCCCACTACACCATTCTAGACTTGGCACAAATATTAACAATTCTTTCCTCATCTTTCCACATCTTGTATACGTGGAAAGAATTGTTAATGTTTGTGCCAAGTCTAGAATGGTGTAGTGGGCTGCATTTTAGTCTGGTGAATTAGAGGTTCACGGTTCGATTCCTGGTTAATTAATTAATTTTTCTTTTCACAATATCATTATAATATTATGATAGTGTTTATACTTTTAACATTGATTCGTAACATCAATACTTTTTGTAGTTGAATACAGGCTTTCACGGCCGGTAATCATACTGTTGAGTGATTCCGGGTTATGTGCTGTGAGCCATTACTGGTGTTCCTACCAGACGTTTCTCCCTCAACTGCGGAGGGCATCTTCAGTGGCGAGTACTTCTAGGTGTTGTTTCCTGGAAGGAACACCAGTAATGGACCACGGCCACATAGCCCGGAATCACTCAACATTATATCTATACTTTTTTATTCTTATTATTAAAGATTTCTATATTTCAATTAACATTTTAGGCTTTTCTTATTGAGAACCTTGGTTTTATTAATGACTAGCTAATATCAGGCGTGCGCTTCTACGGCTAAATAAATAAAACATTAAGAGTTAATTAAATTGTATGGCGGCGGCTCCGTGGTACAAGCGGTTAGACGATCGCCTCTCACCAGTGGGATCCCGAGGTCGAATCTTGGTCACTCCATGAGGGTTTCGTGCTGGACGAACGGAGCTCGAGCAGGGTTTTCTCGGGGTTTCTCCGTTTTCCCTTGTCACAATTTTATTCCACCATTTATCCATACTAATTTCATCCATTTCGTTTATTTTCATTCATCTGCCCGCGTGATGGTGCGTCAGGCGTGATCGGCCGACACCCTTGTCATTCACAGACCTCTGTATAGGGGGCTTCATCTCATCTCATTCCTCGACCTGACCCTGAGTTACACACGAGTTGAGGATAAATTTATTTATGAATTATATTATATACACTTGAATAAACTAAATATGACTGTTGCTAGAGTCAGTTTTTCTTCTTCTTCAACTTCTTCATTCCAAGGATTAGGCCAAGGCCTGTTACGATCCTATAGAGAATTTTCCCTCCAACGTTTCATAGGACGGCCCAGAGATCTTCGTCCTCTTGGTATATAATTATAAACAGCTCGTATAAGACTTGAAAGCATAATAATAATCCCTTCGATTGGTTGCTGGCCAGAGGAAGGCAAGACCAGTGATGGGGCTGCCATCTTATAGCCTCTGGTCAGGCTTTTCTGGAGAAGAAAAGAAAATAAAGGAAAGAAGAAATGAAAGAAAGGAAAGACTCCCTACACCTCGGATGCCCTAATAGTGTCAGGGTAAAAAAAAACAAGAGTTAACCAAGAGAGGTTAGATAGTAAAGTTAAAAGAGTCTGGTATAAGTAACTGGAAGAAAGGAAGAAATACCAGATCGTTTAAAGATAAAAATAGGAGCGAAACATAAGTAAGTGGAAGCAATGTTTTGCTCAGCTTGGGCACCTTGTGGTCGCCATATCTCCTAGATGGGGACCCCTGAGGAGAGAGTCAATTTTTCATTTCGAATTTCAGGCAAATCCCCATTTGTAACTATCGAATTTCGGTATTTTTTGAATAATACCTATGTATATTTAAGTAGGATATACTGCATTTTGTTGTGAAACATCGAAATTTGCGATTTTTAAATTTTGTTTTAGGTTAAGTTCTACACCTAATGCTTTTAGAATATAAAATATATCATAAAAACCCCAGCCATGAAAAAATGCATATATGTGTCAACTCTCATGGTGATCGGTTAAACCGTGTCGAAGTATATTAATCTCAGATATACCAACATTCTGTTTTATAGGGTGGAAGAAAATTCCATGTTGTAGTAAGAGAAACTACAAACGACTGTAATAGGTAGTACGATGAGGAGGGATATAAAGGACATTGTGCTGTTGGGATCAAGTGCGTAATTTATGTGTATCAATAGAGTCTAACGAAGCGGTGTAATAAATAATGTGATGATGTATGTAGTACAGGGTATCCATAAAGTCCTGCTACCGAAACAATGTAACTCAGCTCCTAAACTATTTGAGATAGAGACATGCGGTTTTTGCAACGTATTCTACATGTCTCAAAGTTATGTTTACATTTGTTCCAAATTGTGATTTAAATGACAATGACGATACTACAGAAAAGGCCCAATTTATATGGTCTATGCTGAGTCTGGTAAATCACCAGTAACTAATATATTGACTTAGGCTTTCACGGCCGGAGTTATTATGATGATCTTGTAGAAAATTTCCGGGCTATTGGCCCTGGTCTTGAGGCTTGTAGTTCCCCGACGTTTCGCCAGAGACTGCGTCCGGCATCCTCAGGGGTTATCTTGAGACTGACAATTTTGTCGACTACCTGCCCTATTTATACATTTATCCACGTAGTGGGTAGTCGAAAAAATTGCCAGTCTCAAGACAACCCTTGACGTGGATAAATGTATAAATAGGGCAGGTAGTCGAAAAATTGCCAGTCTCAAGACAACCCTTGAGAATACCGGACACAGTCTCTGGCGAAACGTCGGGGAGCTATAAGCCTCAAGACCACGGCCAACAGCCCAGAAATCTTCTAGAAGATCATCACCGGTAACTCTTCAGCGAAATTTCCGCCGGCAATACGGAAGAGATTCTCCATCCAAATCATCCATAATTAGACGGGCCGAGAAATTTCTAGCGACTGACAGTGTAATGGACTTACGATGGAGTTGACGACCAGGTGTGAGCCAAGAAACTATCGACAATGGGCAACTTGCGTTTCAACTCAGACCTTACCCAAAGGTTGGTCGTGCTTCACTGGAACTACATTTACCAAAATCAATCATTCATAAAGTCCTCCATAAGCGGTTACATATTCAGGCATATAAAGTGCAAATTACGCAAGCGTCGTTGCCAACTGACTTCCCTCGGCGTGCGGAATTTGCTAATCCCATGCTGAACGCAATTGACGAAGACAATGAGTCCCTGCAGAGGGCGATGTTCTCTGATGAAGTGAATTGTGTTGTCTGGACATGTTACCCGCCATAACATTCGGATATGTGGGTACTGGTGATTTACCAGACTCAGCATACCACCATACACATTGGGTGTTTTCCTGTGGTGTCGTCATTGTTGTTTAAATCACAGTCTGCAACAAATGTAAATAAAACTTTGAAAGATGTAGAATAGGTTGCAAAAAACCGGATGTCGCTATCTCAAATAGTTTACGAGCTAAGTTACATTGTTTTGGTAGCAGGACTTTATGGACACACTGTATTTTATAGAGAGGAGATAGAGAATGTACGAGTATGATATCGTAGACGAAGCCTTGACAATTGTTCCAGGGACGTTGTAACGTGATCAAATCTGCGAATTCCACAACGTATGCAAGAATTATGAATGCGTTGAAGTATTTAGGTAAGAACAATATTTAGGTACCAGTATGTAAAAAAAAGAGTATCACAATATTCAAAATAGGGCATATAACATGTTTCTACTAACATTTTCCTTTGATAAATTGGTGAACATTTAATTATACGAATTGATGAATGAATTGAGGAGATTGTTTTGCAAGTGTGATTTCATATAACTGGTTACGTGTTAACAAAATTTAATAACACAGGAGTAGTGAGAGGGTAGGGAACATTGTTTAAATATTTTCGAAACAAACAACACTGAGCAACAAAAAAATAAACTTTTTTTTGTCTCAGAAAGAAAAATATGTGATTCTGATAGTATTTTTTTTATCCTGAATTAAAAATGTGATATCGGTTTTTCTCCATCACGCAAGGTTTCCGAGAGACAGGAATTTATAATTTCAAACACTTTAATATTTTTTACATTCGTAACTAGACAATATTCGAACATTCGGACTCACCTAGAAAGTAAGAAATGACTATTTTCTGCTATATTTCGCCTGTGGAGCTTCCCTCTTGATGATCCAACAATAATCGGCCAGCATATCAGGATTCCATTTGCGTTGATATCTCTTTTCCATAGCTGAAATCTCCTGAGTTTTATTTTACAATGGACAAATGGACGAAAAAACTTTTATTAAAAAAATAATTATTTAAACCCATTAATTGGAATTGAAATGAAAAACTCTGGGTGATGGAGAAATTCCGAATACATATTTGAAAACACGATAAAAAGCTGCATCAAGTAAAACTATTGGTACTTATGAGACAAAAATCATGTTGACCAGTGCAGTCAGTTAAACAAAGAAAATGCATTACCTCTTCTTATATTCAATTTGTAGAGCAAGTAGAAAAAAACTGTACAATGTAAAGAGATCATACAACTTCATAAATTGGTATTATGTAGTAAATATAACATAATTGGTATTATGTAAGTGAGAAAAGCCAAAGGAAAATGGAGAGGAAAATCTTAGGCATAACTCTGAAGGACAGAATCTCGAATACAACACTTCAAGCGATGTCCTCAACAAGGGACATATCGAGCTATCTATAAAAGCATCACTGCTATAAGGTAAAAATATTCTCTTTAATTTGCTTACTTGTTATAGTCAGCTACTAGATGACAGTGAAGACCGAGTTCTCGCGACATCTACTAATAATGGAGAATATAATACATATATAAGAAAAATAAGTGTTTGAATTGGATTCGCCTGGTAGTGTAATGGATATCACGCTGAGGTACAGACTCAGAGATCCGGGTTCGAATCCCGTCCAGGCATTTATTTTTATCATACCATATATATATAGGGAAAATACTGCTTCTTTTTCATTTAAAGAAAATGTTCTTTTATCACTCTCATTGTTTTCTTCCATCTCAATTTAAAATAACACATATATCTTAGAGTAGTAACTGCATAGCAAATTTCAAATAATGTATGTTGGGGAGTCTAGCCACAATATTTCACTCTGATAGCATGAAAATTGCATCGTAAGAGCATTTTACGTTTCGGAAAATGTGAAAAAAAAAATGGAAACAGAAAAAAAAAGGTTGTAATGCTAACCACACGTGCAGGGGTATTTAAATTCTAACGTCATGGACTCAATTTTGCTCCTACAATAAAAATTGTTACATGAAAATGATCTTAAAGAACCAGAGTTTTTGTATGAAATCTCTAATAATGCGAACCGTATTTCACCTCCGGTATGTTATGGTTTTAGTTACAATACAATTAATTATTTACATTAATTTAGAGTTACATACCAATAATAATGTAATGTAATATGAACAAATTAATTAATTAATTAACAAACCAAAAAAGAACTCAAACTCTCTTAAAATATGACGGATTAAGTCACGCAGCTTCCTGTAACAACACTTCTTACATAAAATATTTGACAAAGGCAGTTGAAATCTATTATGGCAATAACCTAATTTGTTAATAAATTCATGTATTTTGGAATCAAATGCGGGACACTCAAATAACAGATGTGAGATAGTCTGGCTAGAGTTTTTGCAAATACAGGTATCTGCACCTATTTTGTGGCAAGAAGTAATAGACTCTTAAGTACTAAAACATACCATTAATAGTAATAACTGGAAGGCGCACAAACGCGCACATGAGTCTATTACCAACATAGGAACCCCAAACGAATGGTACATACCCCTCTAAGCTATAATGAATAACATGTACACTCGGAGTGGGGATGGCGACTTTATGGGAGGAGTCATCGCCCTTATAAGGCAAGGACGCGTGTGAAAACTCTCTCACGCTCATACGTTCTACAATAGTCAAGTTTTTCAGTAACCGTTCGCGACCTTTGTAAAAGTGATATTAAAAACACGTGGGCTTAAGTAAATTCATCAACTCCACTCCGAGTTTGTGAAGTATAAAACATTCTAAGTCTATAATTGAGTTGCTCAGTGGAAAAGAGGCACATGCCACAAATCTGCCGATTGTGAGTTTTTGTTATGGTTAAGTAGATCCTGCTATCTTGCATCAATTCCAATAACTATTTGCATGGTGGTACGTGTCTATTCTTTAACAAAGATCATAATAAAACTTGAAGATTCTGGATTATAGAAATAGCTAGTGGAAAAAAGGCACATGCCACCTTCTTCCTCTTTTATCTCAAGTGGTTACAGTCAATGTTCCTGATAGGTTGGCACAAATGAAACTAACCAATCAGAATATAGTTCAACTGCCCTCTGGATCTATAATATTATAGATCCAAAGGGCAGTGGTAGTTCTCAAATTACCTACAACATTTCCAATATGTCTTACATAGATGTTGAGGTTTAATGCGTTTTCTGAAGAAAAAAGGCAAGTTAATAGTAAAATAAGGACTCATCATGAAAATAAGTGGGAGGATAATGGAAGAAAAGTCTGAGAAATAGTGCATAACAATAAGAAGATTGTGCCAGCAAAGGAGTTTGTAAATAGTGGAACTCCGTGTTGCAAACTAATATCATATGATTTCACTCCACTAATGATTAGTGAAGGTAAGAGAGGTTATGCAAAGAAGAGAAAAGATGAAACATAAGTCAAAGTAAGGTTTCATTCAGATACTATGTTCGTGTAACTACGTAATACTAGCGAACTTGAAGTCTGTAGAAGTGCATTTCTAGCCGTCCACGGAATATCAATAAAATGTTTAAGAACTGTTCGGAAAAGTTAAGAATCTGTTAGGGAAATTTCTGATGATGAAGAAGAGAGTCAATCAACATCAGAAATGTGTGTCCACTGAAGATAGAAGAGGCATTATGTGGGGCATATGCCACTACTTAATTTGCACAAATTACCTGTCCTATTACATAAAAACACTTAATACTAGGAATATTTCAACTAATATTTAATAAGATATTCAATGCATCATCTAATTCAAGATCCTGGTTAAAAAATTAAAACATAGTGTCAATATTCCACAGATAAACAACTTTCAGAAATTTCTTGTTTCTGTAAAATAGTTGTCTTGTGGCATGTGCCTCTATTCCACTGGGCAACTCAATTGTACTTACAAAATTATCCAATAAACTGAAATAATAAGTGTATAATATAAACATCCCTGGGTGATCATATTCTACTCTGAGCGAACCGGCACAAATTTAAATCGTTCAATCCGAGTTATTAAAAAGCAAATAAACAAAAATTCATTTTTGCCAATTTTTTAAAACATTTTCGGCAGTCGGTCCCCTTAAGGAAGCTGAATTTACTTCGCGTGAGCAGTTTAGTAAATGCACACACGTAGAACATATATTGTGGACAGTATTAAGTTAAAACTTAGTTACACCCTGATAAATAAGTACACGCACATTTTATTCGTGTGTTCTCGTGTCACTGGGCATTAATTAATCAAAATTCCAGCATAGAAACATCACTTTCACGTGTTCATTTTCCTCGCAGGGAGTCTTGGTCTGTAATTATATGAATGCTTTCACCGTCACGTGCAATTGTCTCTTCCTTCAATTGATTGCTTCCGTCTTCTTGTAAGTAAAATTATTTATGCACACGAACCTATGTACTGTCTCATCAATTAATTTTTAAATTAATTTTTAATACCGGTGTTATCTGACAAGACTTGTTTTTTAAGCATAGAATGCAATTGAAATCATGCTTCCATAATGAATGCTATTTCTGTAATGCAGTCTCTTAATCTAAGATATTGGCCTAGCGTAATGAATATTCTGAAGTAGATGAGGGAGGAATTTGATAAATTAGAGAAATTTTCTAACACATTGGTAGGCAGATGTGTATATAGACCTATATATATATATAATTTGCTTACCTGTTATGGTGGCCGCTAGATGGTAGTTGGAACGTCTTCCCGCTACCTCTTGTGTGAATTGAGAATACTACATATATAAGAAAAATGTATGTTTGTGTTGGAATACTTCACACACGAACAGAGTTTAGAGACTCGGGCTCAAATCCTGACTCAAGCATTCATTTTTCTTTTCATATCATATCATATATATATATATATATATATATATATATATATATATAATATATATAGCGTGCTGACTTGTCACGCAGCGGGCCCGGGTTCGATTCCCGGTCGGGACAGGCTCCTGGGTTAGGTTGTTTCGGGGTTTTTCCTCACCTGTAAGACAAATGTCACGTAGCTTAGGGCCCAACGATTCCCCGAAAATCATCCGGCCATCATTATCATTATCATCATCATCCTTCACCGGTGTGGAAAGCAACGGGTAGCTACCACACCTACAATTACCTAGTAAATCTGCAAAGCATAGCATGAAAATGCTATGATTGCAATGAAAGACCTGCCCTATGGCAGAATTACTATGTATATATATATATATATATATATATATATATTTAGATGTTATAACTATATTTTTGACATTTGGCAATGAAGGCAAATATGATATGAAAAGAAAAATGAATGCTTTAGTCGGGATTTGAACCCGAGTCTCTAAACTCTGTACGTTTAGCGCTCTAACCAACTGAGCTACTCAAGAATTCCAACACAAACATACATTTTTTTTCTTTTCATATCATATTTGCCTTCATTGCTAAATGTCAAAAATATAGTTATAACATCTAAATATACAAGCGTTACTGCTATAAAGTAAATATTCTCTTTAAAAATTGCTTAACTCTTATGTTGGCCACTAGATGGTGTTGGAACGAATTCCCGCTACCTCTTGTGTGAATTGAGAAGACTACATATGTAAGAAAAATGTATGTTTGTGTTGGAATTCTTGAATAGCTCACTTGGTTAAAGCGCTAAACGTACAGAGTTTGGAGACTCGGGTTCAATCCCGACTCAAGCATTCATTTTTCTTTTCGTATTTATATATATATATATATATATATGTATTAGACAATTAGAAACATATGTGTGGATGAATACATATGGAGATATATGTAGATATAAATAGCAGATTAGTTGATTCCCATTTTTGTTCTCAAACATTATTTTATTTTCATTTTAATTTCAATTGAACTTGTATAGCTATATAATATATATATATATATATATATATATATATATATATATATAATTTTTTCTGCGTCAAAAAAGAATACATATATTTTTTGCCTGTATAATGTTTTCACTCTTTGGGTGGGAGAGAAGTTCTTAGGACTTTATTCTTCCAGTTTAAATTGTATTTATTATTATTATTATTATTATTATTATTATTATTATTATTATTATTATTATTATTATTATTATTATTATTATTATTATTATTATTATTATTATTATTATTGAAAAAAATATTATAAAAATAGAAGAAAAACGTTTGAAATGGTATGGACACCTCATAAGAATGGAAGAAGATAGAATACCAAAGAAGATCCTTAATTGGAAAGCTAATGGAAAGAAGTGGATGAGGAGGACCTAGAGAACGTTTGATAGACGGAGTGAGGACAAGTATGGAAGATAGAGATTTGAGGGAAGAAGCTGCTTTAGACAGGAACCTCTAGTGACAGATAACTTTGGATTGAAGGAGAAATACTGTATTGGGGAATATTCCAAATACAATTATTATTATTATTATTATTATTATTATTATTATTATTATTATTATTATTATTATTATTATTACATAAAGCTATATTAAATAATAATAAAAAGCGGAATTAAAGAAACCGAAAGATGAAAAAATTAAAGAAAGGAAGAAGGAAAGTTATAAAACATTGCTAGAGATAAGAAAATGAGAATTATTTTTTAAAAATGTAAAAAATTACACAATTATTCCATATAATGAAGATGTAATATTTTGATAGAGCACGGTACGAGGTTCTGTTCTTTGTCTGTTATAGGAAGTAAGGAAGTACGAGTATTTTAGCTGATATCTACGCATGCTTGCACTTTCTCTTGCTGCTGCATAATATAGCTCTTACCTTCTCAAATTGCCGCACCGAATTTCCTTTTTCCTTACATCATTTAACTTCAACTTTCCGCTCTTCTGGATTGTATCAGTCTTCCTCAGTTTTATGAAGCAATTTCCAGCTTCACAAATTGCATTAATGTGATACCAGCTTTTAAATACAACACGAAACTAACAAAGGCGACGTTTTTCTTATTTAAACATCATCATCATCATCATCACAGTACATTCACGAATTTAGATCATTTGTTGACCTGTTTCGGCCTCAATATAAACACCATCAAGAAGTCTTTTGAGTGGACGTCCTGGTCTTCTTCTTCCTGCAGGTTGATATCTTAACATTTGTTTGGGTATCCTGTGATCTTCCATTGGATGAACATGTTGCATACATCTTGCCTTATAATCAGAAATTTTGTTTTCTAAAGATTTCATGGAATTCAAATACCTAGGAACAATAATCACAAATAGGAATGAGATGCACAAAGAAATTAAACATAGGCTCAATTCTGGAAATTCGTGCTATTATGCATTGCAGAGACTCTTGATGTCCCAACTCCTTTCAAAAAACGTTAAACTGAAAATATATAAAACTATTATTCTACCAGTTATATTATATTGGTGCGAAACATGGACTCTTACTTTAAGGGAGGAAAGAAGATTACAATTATTTGAGAATAAAGTAGGCCTACTTACGAAAATTTTTTAACCAAAGAGAGATGAACAGACAGGTGAATGGAGAAGACTACATAACAATGAACTACATGATCTTTATAGGAAGCCAGATATAAGAACAGTCAAGTCTCGTAGACTGCGATGGGCAGGACATGTTGCACGTATGGGGAATGAAAGACTTGCATGGAAGCTTCTTGTAGGAAAGCCAGTTGGTAGACCAAGAATGAGGTGGGAGAATAACATTAACTATGATTTGAGGGAAGTAGATTATACAGGGGATCATTGGAAAATATTGGCTCAGGATAGGGATATATGGAGAGCTTATGCCCGCGCGGCCATGAACCTACGGGTTCGATAGTGCCAGTGAGTAAGTAAGTAGGTAAAGATTTCATGTGTAATTCTTCTAAGATGTCTTCATTTTTTTTGTGATCTAGTAGTGTGTATCCTGCAGTCCTCCGAAGGTATCTCAATTCAGCAGATCTGAGTCTCTGTATATCCTTCTGTTTCAACGTCCATACTTCGCTACCATACAAAAGAGTTGGAAGAGCCAGTGTTTTATACACTTTTAGTCTTGAATGTTTCTGGACTAACTGTGGCTTGAAGATAGAATTTATTAACCCTAAAATTCTTAAACATTTAGATATTTTTGCATTTACATCCTTTTCTTCTTCATATGAGATATTGCATCCTAGATATGTAAAATTATTCACCTGCTCCAAAATTTTATTGTCAAGTACAATTTTACTTCTGACAGGATCTACACCTTGAAATTCCATAAGTTCGTTTTCTCTGTAGATATCTTCAATCCATATTCTTCTGTAATTTTGTTAAGTTCGTACAGACCTTTCTGCAGATTATCTTCTGAATTTGCTGTTATTATTTGGTCATCTGCAAACAATAGGGTGTTTAATTTTGTATTTTCTGATATTCTTATTCCAAATTTATATTTCTTGTCCCAGCAACATATTACTTCGTTGATATAAGTCGCAAAGAGTGTTAGGGATAGGGAGCAGCCTTGTCTCACAAATGCTACATTCCGTTGGGAGGTTGGAAATAGAGTATCCTCAGAATTTGATATAACAAATGGATTAAGACAAGGATGCGGGATGTCAACAACATTGTTCAATATATTTTTAGAAGATGTATTGACATGCAAATTAACACAGTAGAATCATTTAAATACCAAGGTACCGAAGTAAATGGGCATAATGCATTAGAAGAGGAAATTTGGGAAAGGTTGGTAAATGGGAATAAAACTATTTTTTACATAGGGGCTATAGAACCTTATTTAAAAGTAAATTAAAATAAAAAACAGCAAAATTAAGGTTATACATAGCACTCATTAGACCAGTAGTTACGTATGCTAGTGAAACTTGGGTCCTAAAACAAACAATAGAACATAAATTATTAATTCCTGAAAGAAAAATTTTAGGAAGAATATTTGGATCGAATAGAGGAACTGATAACTATGATGATCTTGAAGAAGATTTTCGGGCTGTAGGCCGTGGTCGTGAGGCTTGTAGTTCCCCGACGTTTCGCCAGAGACTGCGTCTGGCATCCTCAAGGGTTGTCTCAGGAAAATTATAATCTTTGCTGATGAGAGCAAATATATTTTGATTAGATGGGAGAATTAAAGCATGGAGGATACCTGATACAGAAATGAAACCTGCCCATTTTAATCCACTGTGAAGCATGCGGATCGTGGTGTAAGTGATTGGAGTTGTGTCTCAGCTAATGGACTTGGTATACTTGTTTTTAATTTACTATTTAATTCATGCCCCAAATGGGAGTCGAAGAACAATCACATTTCAATGAATTTTTATTTACAACCAATCATAGTCGTTTTTCACCTCGATTTTATGAGTTTAATTTTATCATATTAAAATCAAGCTCCTTCTTTTTAACATTCTTAATAGATAATGACATTATTTTGCAGTGAATGGATTTTCGGGCTGTAGGCCGTGCTCGTGAGGCTTGTAGTTCCCCGACGTTTCGCCAGAGACTGCGTCTGGCATCCTCAAGGGTTGTCTCAAGGCAAGACAACCCTTGAGGATGCCAGACGCAGTCTCTGGCGAAACGTCGGGGAACTACAAGCCTCACGACCACGGCCTATAGCCCGAAAATCTTCTTCAAGATCATCATAGCAACTCCGGCCGTGAAAGTCTACGTGAATACATGAACTGATAACTGTTGGAGAATAAAACAAATATCGAACTAAACAAATTAATAAAACATCAGAATATAGTAAACCATATAAGATCTGTCAGAATTAGTTGTGTTGGACATTTGATAAGAATGGATGATCAGATCAAGAAACAAATGTGCTTAAATGACCCCGAGAGATATGCCGGCTGTAGCATTGCTGCGGAAAGGGTTACCCATATTGGTCAGATCGAAGGCGATAAGTCAGATAAAAAGAGTGACGATCTTTAACAACCGTGAAGAAACTCAGACATGGTTCCACTGAAGAGCTTATGTCCGCGCGGCCATGAACCTACGGGTTCGATAGTGCCAGTGAGTTAGTTAGTTTACAGTGGTTCTCCTTCAACCCAAAGTGATTAGATTTCTATCTAACGTATCTTCTTCCTTAAGACACCCATGCTTCCAAATTTTTATCTTCCTTCATCCACCCAAAGTTCTCTTGGTCTGCCTCTTTCCTTCATCTAGGTTCCCATTTAAGTGCCTTCTTTGGTACTATATCCTCTTCCATTCGTATGAGATGTCCATGAATAACTCACTGGCAGATCGAACCCGTAGGTTCAAGGCCGCGCGGACATAAGTTCTCCATGATTCCTAACCTGAGCTAAAGTTTTTTTTCAATCATCCCCTGCATAATCTACTTCCCTCAAATCATCATCATCATCATTATTATTGGTTCTACAGCCCATTGCAGGCCTTGACCGCCCCTACAATGCGCCTCCATTCATCCCTCTTCTCCGCCTTCCTTCTCCATCCTCGTACACCCAGTGTTCTCAGGTCTTGTTCAACGCTGTCCAGCCATCTAATATTAGGACGTTCAACTCTTCGGTTTCCAATTATAGTAGTCAATGTGACTCTACGACATGTGTCTGATTCCTCTTCCCTGTAGAGATGTCCCAGCATCTAATTCCCTCAAATCATAGTTAATGTTATTCTTCCACCTCATCCTTGGTCTACCAACTAGACATTTTATCTCTGGCTTTCCTACAAGAAGCTTCTATGCACCCCTTTCATTCCCCATTCGTGCCACATGTCCTGCCCAACGCAGTCTACGAGACTTAACTGTTCTTATCATATCTGGTTTCCTGAAGAAGATCATGTTTCTAGCAATATATAGGTGTAAGAATTAGAATAATGGAGTTTCTGTGACGTAGGATGTCAGTGTTAGGAAGTTTCAGAGGACTGTACAGGGTGTGGTATAAGTCTGTTAACCACTGCAGATGGTTGCAAGGAAAAGAAATCAGATTCGTTAAAACTGGGGTTTGAATCAGGGACCTTCAGAATATAATATACTGCTTAGTAGTGTTTGAGATTATATTCAGAAGCTCCCGTATTCAAACCCAAGTTTCAACCAATCTAATTGTTTTTTAAATGTTTTCCTTTCTTGTCAACCGCTGTGGCCCCGAGGTAGCGTGCTACCTTGTCTTGGGACAAGTTTCCTGGGTGAAGTTTCTTTCGGGGTTTTACCTCACTTGTAAGACAAATGTCAGGAAATTTTAAGGCCCAAACGGTCCCAGAACACCATCTCGCCATCATTATCATCAATATAATATTCGCCTAATTTGCTTAAGTTTAGTTTAAGGCCTCTTCCTAGCGCATCATTACCATCATGATCAACTCTCATATAATCGGGGCAGCGTAACCCCACCTTCCAGGCGCCCCAACCTCAGAAGTGGGTTATAAGTACGCCATGCCCCAGAAATGTCGATATGAAAACCTGGGGCATTTGAAAAAAAAAAGTTTTGCTTGCAAACATATGCAGTGATTAACTGACTTATGGCGCACCCTGTATATTGGAGATACGAACTGAATTCAGTTGACTGAACATAATAATAATAATAATAATAATAATAATAATAATAATAATAATAATAATAACAATAATAATATAATAATAATAATAATAATAATAATAATAATAATAATAATAATAATAATAATAATAATAATAATAATGCTTTGCTTATTCAGGCAGGGTTATG
The DNA here is from genome assembly GCA_030220185.1 of Diploptera punctata. Taxonomy (NCBI): domain Eukaryota; kingdom Metazoa; phylum Arthropoda; class Insecta; order Blattodea; family Blaberidae; genus Diploptera; species Diploptera punctata. The sequence goes on from JASPKZ010007832.1 coordinate 5,001,710, forward strand.
GCCATAAGGCCTTCTCTTCCACTCAACCAGCACAAATACAAATAAATATTTGACAAATATAGATATAAATTACACTATACTAATCATAAACAGTTAAAGATACATTAAATGTAGCAAAGTAAATTTCATGTACAAACAACATTTTATACGATAATAAGAATAATAATACTTACGATAATAATAATAATAATAATAATAATAATAATAACATAAATATGATAAATTATACGAGAAACACCAGTTAATATATATGTACCTTACACTGGGCAATAATGAAGTCGAGGTTAGAGCAAATATAAATTTAGATTTCTTTTAAAAGATTCCAATGTCCGGCAGCCCCTTATTTCTTGTGGTAGGGAATTCCAGTTGCGATAAGTGAAGATAGTATATGACATGGAGTGATGTGATGTCTTATGTTGCGGTATATTAAGTAAGAGACTATGTTGTGATCTTGTGTTTAAGTTATGGTTTGAGGATAGATACTGGAAACGAGATGATAAATAACTCAATGAAGGACCTTACGAATTAGACATTGAAATTACGAGTTCTATAAACAATACAGTATGTAAGTTAGTGTGTAGGCAACGCCATTCACACGAACTTGGATGTTTACAAATAATGTTGAGGTGAAATTTCAATAAATCACCTTGTGCATGCCAGTGGTTCATAAGTCACTTTTAAGTTAATTAGACACTTGTTTCTGGGTGTTCACCTGGTTACTGATGATAGCATTTTCACTGTGACCCGGTTCACGCCCAATTTGCTCTCGGGCGGTACTTTATACACACCTTGTGCGTTCGTCTTCTCGTTTATTCCAGAATTCTTATTATTTGTGACCCACTTTCTTTTAGAAAGGACCACTGATTTTCTTCAAGTTCTTACTAGAATCGGATTTATGATATTCAGGCTATTTGTGGAACCATAAAAAGAACCTTGGGTCGGAATACAAGGAAAGATACGAAACTTAAATTATATAAAACAATGGCTGTTCCTTTGTTGTTGTATGGAAGTGAAAATTGGATAGTGAAATAAAGGGATAAAAGCAGGATACAGACTGCGGAAATGCTGTTTTTACGTAATGTGAAAGGATGTACAAGAGCGGATAGAATAAGGAATGAAACTATACGAGAAGAATTAAATATATATATATATATATATATATATATAAAATTGAAGATAAAATCAGCGAAAATAATAAGAAATGGACAGAACACTTAATGAGAATGAACAACGAAAGAATACCAAAAAGAACCTTCCTGTATAATCCCAGAGGAACAAGAGATGTTGGCCGACCACGCAGAAGATGGACTCCACTTTTAACTTCGCCGGAATAGGCTGCATAGCCTAAACCTTGTAGTAGAAGAAGAAGAAGAAGAAGCGTGTTACAGCTGCTGAGAAACAATATTTTACGAACCCTAAGCCATATACGTAGAGAGGAGCATTTTTTTTAGGAAGGGATAAGGTCAGAAACAGCACAATAAGGGAAATTATGCAAGTTAAAAAAAAAGCATATTAGAAAAAATAGAAGAAAAATGGTATGGATACGTCACAAGAATGGAAGAAGAGAGAATACCAAAGAAGATCCTTAATTGGAAAGCTAATGGAAGACGTGGAAGAGGCAGACCCGGATAGATGGAGTGAGGAGAAGTATGGAAGCTACAGATTTGAGGGAAGAAGATGCTATAGACAGGAACCTTTGGCGACAAATCACTTTGGGTTGAAGGAGAAACACTGTAGTGTGGAATATTACTAATAAAATATATTTTTCTTAAAAAACATGTCGTCGGCTTAGAGATAAGAGTGGCCAAATCTACATTTAACACACGAGTTACTAATTAACTCACTGGCTGTATCGAACCTGTAGGTTCATGACCGGGTGGACATAAGCTCTCCATACATCCCTATCCTGAGCTAATGTTTTCCAGTCATCCCCTGTATAATATACTTCCATCAAATCAGGGATATTGTTGTTCTCCCACCTCATTCATGATCTACCAACTGGGCGTTTTCCCTCTGGTTTTCCTACAAGAAGCTTCCTTACACCTCATTCATTCCCCGTTCATGCCACATGTCCTGCCCATCACAGTCTACGAGACTTAACTGTTCTTATTATATCTGGCTTCCTACAAAGATCACGTAGCTCTTTGTTTACAGTTTTCTCCATTCACCCGTCTAGTCTTTTTTTTTTTGCTCAAACATTTTCGTAAGAATTTATTCTCAAGTACTCGTAATTATCTTTCCTCCCTTAAAGTAAGAGTCCATGTTTCGCATCCATATAATATAACTGGTAGAATAATAGTTTTATATATTTTCAAATTAACGTTTTTTGAAAGCAGTTGGAACGACAAGAGTCTCTGCAATGCATAATAGCACGTACTTCCAGAATTGAGCCTATGTTTAATTCCTTTGTGCTTCTCGTTCCTCTTTGTAATTATTGTTCCTAGGTAGGTATTTAAAATCAGCCACTTCTTCAAAATTCCTCTTATTTGTCATTAGGTGTCCATTTCCATTATATAACGCATTTCTATGTGTGAACATATATTTAGTTTTATTGATGTTTATTTCCAATTTCTTAGTGTTACTCGATAGAGTGTGCGTGTTGGCCCTTAACACAAGAAATTGGGACTTGAAGTAGACATCAATAATACCAAGACATATATGTTCACACGCATAAATGTAATGGAAATGGATGAGTTAGTGACAAATGAGGGGCACGCCGTAGCGTAGTGATTAAGGCACTGAGCTATAAGCCGGAGGGTCGAGGGTTCAAGTCCCGTTGGGGTCAGGATTTTTAAACTGACTCAAACCCTCTGGCGGCACTATGGCCACGGGGTCGACTCAGCCTCTAACGGAAATGAGTACCAGACGCTTGTTCTGGGGTAAAGGCGGCCGTCACGCAGGGCTGACAACCCGGCTGACATAAAGTGCCGATTGTCTAGAAAAGGTGGGAGCCTTAACCTCCTACTACCCCAAGGGCCTCCGGGTCTGTTGTGGGATCACTTTACTTTTTAGGACATATTTTAAGAATGGAAGACAAGAGATGGCCAAAACAACTATATCAATGGCAACCGACCAGAAAGAAGAAAAAAGGGAGACCAAAGTGAACATGGAAGGAAAGCACGAGGATAGCAATGCAAGCAAGAGGGTTAAGCATTGAAGACGCCCAAGATCGTAGGTTTTTTTTAAGTTTGGCACGGGAATACGGCAGCAGCTGTAAAAACCCGAAGATAGATAGATAGGGATGAATGGAGAGCTAATGTCCGCTCGGCCATGAACCTACGGGTTCAATATTGCCAGTGAGTTAGTTATTTGCTAGGTATGGAATTGAATTAATACCTGCTGAATGATTGTGGGCGTGTAAGATTCAAATGCTGGGAATATATCACGTGTTTAGTTGTTTCATGCAAATCAATTGATTACTGTCGGCCATGGAACTCAGAATTACAATACCGGGATTATCAAGTAGAATACCGGCACCGTCATGTAATCTCTGACGTAAATATACAGTTGTTCTTGCTTTGTCTCTTCTTTGTAGAGAAAATATTACACGAGCAACAAAAAACAAACTTTTTTTTTTGTCTCAGAAAGAACGATATGTGATTCTGATAGTATTTTTTCCCGTGAATTAAAATATGATATCGGCTTTTCTCCATCACGAAAGGTTTCCGAGAGAGAGGAATTTATAATTTAGAATAATTTAATAAGAGTTTTTGAGAATAAAGTTCTTAGGAAAATTTTTTGGACCAAAGAGAGATGAACAGACAGGTGAATGGAGAAGACTACATAACAATGAACTACATGGTCTTTATAGGAAGCCAGATATAATAAGAACAGTTAAGTCTCGTAGATTGCGATGGGCAGGACATGTTGCACGTATGGGTAATGAGAGACTTGCATGGAGGCTTCTTGTTGGAAAGCCAGAGGGAAAACGCCCAGTTGGTAGACCAATAATGAGGTGGGAGAATAACATTAACTATGATTTGAGGGAAGTAGATTATACAGGGAATGATTGGAAAGCATTAGCTCAGGATAGGGATGTATGGAGAGCTTATGTCCGCGCGGCCATGAACCTACGGGTTCGATAGTGCCAGTGAGTAAGTAAGTAAGTAAGAATACTTTAATATTTCCTACATTCGATACTAAACAATATTCAAACATTCGGACTCATCTAGAAAGTAAGATATGACGATTTTCTGCTATATTTCGCCAGTGGAGCATCCCTCTTGATGGTCCAACAATAATCGGTCAGCATGTTAGGATTCCATTAGCCTTGATATCTCTTTTCCATAGCTGAAATTTCCTGAGTAAGCTCATTTGATTTTATTTTACAATGGATAAATGGACGAAAAAAACGTTAATTAAAAGATAATTATTTAAATCCATTAATTGAAATTGAAATAAAAAACTGTGGGATATGGAGAAATTCCGAATACACATTTGAAAACACGATAAAAAAACTGCATTAAGTACAACTCTTGGTACTCATGAGACAAAAATCATGCTGAAAGGAAGTGGCAACATAGTAAGGAAGCAAAAGAGAATGACAGCATGTTAGTCAAAGTATTATCCGCCTGCACAGATTACTTAGTGGAGTAGTATATGGATGATGTCACATAAGGGTTGTTCCGGTCTCATTTTTTAACACTGTTGACACCATCTTGTCTTTGCTCTTCCAACATTACTTCTACCGGAGATCGAACCTGGACCCGCTGCTTACGAGGCAACGAAAGTACTCCGAGACCACAGAGGTGGACTGAATTGGAGATATATTTTTTATTACTTACTTAATACTTAATACAGGTTTTCCACTGCTTTCCATAGATCCATATCCTCCCATTGTCTTTCTTCCATACTCCTTTACATCATGGTATCATATATTCCCTCATACCATGTTCTTCTACTCCTCCCCCTCTTCTTTCTGCCTGGTACGGTCCTATCTAACACCTGTTTAGGCCACTGTTCTTCCGACATCCGCTGTACATGTCCATACCATTGTGAAGCTCTCTTTGTTATTCTATCGATAACAGTTTTGCTTGTGCATCCATTTCTATCGCCAAGTTTATTTTCTGCATCCTTTCATTTAATGTCCAGTTTCTGATCCATATGTAAGTATACTTTCTATTATTATCTTATAATCTTTTTTTTTTGTTTTTCTGATCAAATTTCTGACCCATAAAAGACCTTTCAGGAATCTAATCATCTTTCTTGCACAATTTACTCTGTTAATCTTCTTCTTCTTCTTCTTCTTCTTCTTCACGGTTTAGGCTTATTTACTAGCCTGTTCCGGCTCCAAATTGCTGCTGTTTCCATCTTTTCTTTAGTCTTCCCAAACTTCTTCTTCCTCGTGGTGAATAGTTGTATTCTGATTTTGATATTCTATTATCAGCCATTCATGCCAAATGTTATTTCCAATTTTTTTTTGTGTATTTCACTACCGTTGTGTTTAATTTGTCTACTATAATTGTCTTATTTCTGTGTTGTTTTTTTGTCTGTTCTTTTAATCCTGCTATTGGTCTGAAGAATTTCATTTCAGCAGTTTGGATTCTGGCAGATTGCTGTGTTGTCACCGTCCATTTTTCGGATCCATAAGTAATAATAGGCACTGCCATTGTCTTGTATAATTTCATTATAGAGTCTTTCCTGGCTTTATTTTTCAAAGTTCTTTTTAGTGTTCCTGTTATATAATTAAACTTATTTAGTTTGTTATTTATATCTGTTTCCGATGTGTAGGATACTTCGCAACCTAGGAAGTTACATCTTACTACTTGTTCTATTGGTTTATTTTCTAATATTATTGTTGTCCGAACTGGATGAGCAACCGTGAAGGCCATTTTTTTATTTTTCTAAATTTCCGTGTTGTATTTTTTTGATATTTCATTTAATTTATATAGCATCCTTTGTAGTTCGTCCTCTCTTTTTGCTATTAAAATCTGGCCATCTGCAAAGGCTACTGTTTTTATTACTATATTACTTACTTACTTATTTACTTACTCACTGGCACTATCGAACCCGTAGGTTCAAGGCCGCGCGGACATAAGCCCTCCATGCATCCCTAACCTGAGCTAATGCTTTCCAATCATTCCCTGTATAATCTACTTCCCTCAAATTGTATTTAATGTTGTTCTCCCACCTTAGTCTTGGTCTACCAACTGGGTATTTTCCCTTTGGCTTTCCTACAAGAAGATTCCATGCACGTCTTTCATTCCTCATACGCATAACATGTCCTGCCCATCGCAGTCTACTGTTCTTATTATATCTGGCTTCCTATAAAGACCACGTAGTTCATTGTTATGTAGTCTTCTCCATTCACCTGTCTGTTCATCTCTCGTTGGTCCAAAAATTGTCCTAAGTACTTTATTCTCAAATACTTGTAATCTCCTTTCCTCCCTTAAAGTAAGAGTCCATGTTTCGCACCCATATAATATAACTGGTAGAATAATAGTTATATATATTTTCTGTTTAACGTTTTTTGAAAGGAGTTGGGACATCAAAAGTCTCTGCAATGCAGAATAGCACGCATTTTTTATTACTATATTTCCTAAGTTAATTCCCCCAGTCGTCATTTGCTTCCATTATCTTATCATGTCAAAATAAATACTCTATTAATAATATCTTTTTCACAAGTACCAGATTTATCTATTGTAGAACCAAGATATTTAAATTCTTCAACACATTTAATTACCATATTAATTATTTGTAGGTCTTCTGAATTTCCTCCGATTAATTTTTTATTACAATTTTATTTTTTATCCCTGTTCGCAGGCGAACCCCCTTAAATTATCAGTTTTTTTATTGCCTTCTTTTCTCTCTGAAGATTGTCAAGTGTAGCAGACACGTAAAGCCATATGAGTATTTATGATATTAAGTTGTTTTCTTAAGAGAGCTGTAAGTATAGGAATTGCGTATCACTGATAATAAAAGAAAGACTCAAACTATGTTATCCAGACAAACGGTGGCGCCACCAAGATAAAACTTGGAATACGTCGGCTCCAAAAACCTTCCAGTATCTTGCGTCAAAAACTTCACAGTTATTGAGTTATCTATTTGATTAACCTCTGTTAAGTAACTTTATTAGATTGGAAACTTTTTGAAATTACAAATTGTGATAAATTGTAAATTACTAAAGCATTGTGGACAAATAATAGCTACTGATATTACAAATGTCTGGATTAGATTATTACTTCTGAGTAGAAGGTTGTGTCATAAAAATAATGGATTTTAAATAATATATTTTTACAGAAAAAGTCCGTTACGCAGGAACTGCGTAAACTAAGCGAATTCGTGAGCAAGTTGAATGTATGATCAAACTTTGTTGGATTACGAAATATATATATATATATATATATTTATTTATTTATTTATTGAGTTACACTAAGAAATTGGGTCTAAATAGGCCTATATGTTTACACATAGGAATATATTTTATAATGAAAATGGACAGTTAATGACATTTGAGGGAAAGTTTGAACAAGTGTCTGAATTAAAATACATAGGAACAATAATTACAAATAGGAATGAGTTGCAGAAAGAAATTAAACATAGGCTCAATTCTGAAAATGCGTGCTGTTGTGCATAACAGGGACTCTTGACGTCCCAACTCCTTTCAAAAAACGTCAAACTGAAATTATATGGAATAATTATTCTTCCATTTGTATTATATGGATACGAATGTTGAACTCTTACTTTAAGGGAGGAAAGGAGAATTCGAGTGTTTGAGAATCCATCCATAGTAATTCTGCCCGAAGGTAGGTCCTTCACTGCAATCATAGCATTTTCATGCTATGCTTGCAGCTTTACTAACGAATTGTAGGTGTGGTAGCTTCCCGTTGCTTTCCACACCGGTGAAGGATGATGATGATGATAATAAGGATGATGATGACTATATGATTTCGGGGACCGTTTGGGCCTTAACGTTTTGCTGACCTTTGTCTTACAGGTGACGAAAACTCCGATAAAAACCTCACCCAGAAAAACTGCCCCCGACCGGGGATCGAACCCGGGCCCGCTGCGTGACAAGGCAGCACGCTACCTCGAGACCACAGCGGTGGACTATGAAGTTCTTAAAAAACATTTTTGGACTAAAGAGAGACGAACAGACACATGAATGGAGAAGACTACATAACACTGAGCTACATGGTCTTTTAGGAAACCAAATATAATAAGAACTGTTAAGTCTCGTAGACTGCGATGGGCAGGACGTGTGACACGATTGGGAAATGAGAGAGGGGCATTGAAGTTTTTGTAGGAAAACTCGGACATAAGCTCTCCATACATTCCTATTCTGAGCTAATGTAGTCTTTATCTGTTCTTATGTTATCTGGTTTCCTCTAAAGATAATTTTCAAAAATATACTACTTACGTTTTTTCTGGCATTGGCGGAATTGTAATCCATATCTTAGGTTGGGGCACCTGGAAGGCGGAGTTATGTTACCCTGATGGCTGATAAATTATGTTTAAACTCCAGGAGAATCCTTAACCTAAACCTAACCTAAATTCCAGACCATGGGCAACCACAGGAATAATTCTCATTAAGGGAAATATCTTGTGGTCTGACCAGGAATCGAACCCGGGACCTCATGAACTGTAATAACAAACGCCTGACTATTAGCTCATGATGTCGATATGATCTGGATTAATGTAAACTATTTTTTCTTGCAGTTGTACTAGCTTGCTCACCTGGTTTGTTTTTGTTAGTTCCCCTCCCCTATAATGGGTTAACTCAACATATGACAGTAATTTGATGATCCATTTTATGTTTATGCTGTGTGGAGTTGTGTAATGGGTAAACATTTAACCACAGAAGCAAATTACAATATCATGTGTTTATTTTCTGAAAGTGGCGCTCGGATATCATAATTTTTTCCTAATACAGTAAGGTATTTTGTGGTGTGGAACCTTGGCCTGGTAAACAAATAGCTTTTACATTCATTCATGTGGAGATTCCAAACTATCATTATACAATTAAACACTACAATTTATGAAATAACTTTTTTTCGTGATAACTAAGAACATAAATACAGGGAATGAAGGTATACACCTTATAATTCCAAACTTTTACACAATGAAAAAAAGTTCTATCTTCTCTAGTAATCAAAATGTGTCTATGTGCATGTCTTATAGTTAATTTATGCATCAAATACATTACATTATCTGCAAAAATAATGTATTTATGTTCGATGTAAGTTTGAATAACTAACTCATTATCACTGTGATCCCGGCGATTCCTGGGAAACGAAACGCCAATCCATATGCACCAACCGGCACGTTTTCAATTCATTCCAATATACTAGGACAGCGGTTCTCAACATTTTTCGACTCGCGAACCCCTTCCAAAACGATTTAAATTTGGTGAATCACTGACTTTTATGTATACATAAAATTTAATTCCAAGTAAATAATAATTTTATTTACATACAGATTCTTAATGTTTACACATCTTTCTGTGCCTAAAGTTTTATTTTCTTTCTCCCCTCTTCTCTCGTATATAATAATAATAATAATAATATAATAATAATAATATTATTATTATTATTATTATTATTATTATTATTATTATTATTATTATTATTATTATTATTATTATTATTATTATTATTATTATATACGAGAGAAGAGTGGAGAAAGAAAATAAAACTTTAGGCACAGAAAGATGTGTAAACATTAAGAATCTGTATGTAAATAAAATTATAATAATAATAATAATAATAATAATAATAATAATATTATTATTATTATTATTATTATTATTAATTATTATTATTATTATTATTATTATTATTATTATGACAATGCTGCAGAAATGAAGGAAATAATAATAGGCCCAATCTTGAAACCCGCTATTACAGAAACGTTTTGGCGAATCCCTTAAAATATTTTGCGAACCCCCCGGGAGTTCGCGTACCACAGGTTGGGAAATGATGTACTAGGCCATTCGTTAAGTTATGGCAACACTACCAAAAAACTATTTAGGTTACGTTTGACATTACAAACTTCATTTATAGTCCCTTGCCAAGTCAAGTACACGTTGCCAGATCCTTGGAATACAGTGCACTCCACCTGCAGCACGTTTTATTCATATATCTGTCATCTAATCGATTTAGAGCTTTCTGGATGTCAACTCTTGATTTAATCAAATGCCTCGTAGAGGTTCTTTGATAATAAGTTATAGTCACAAGGGCTCCTGTCTGGTGAATTTGGTGGATGTTCGAGTACTTCCCAATTCCACCTTCTAAACAAATTCTACTGATTATTTAACTCATGCCCCAAATGGGAGTCAATGGCCAATCACGTTTCAATCATTTCTGTTTTACAACCAATCACAGTCGTGTTTCGCGAAATATTTATCAGTGTTATTATTACCATATTAAAGAAAGCTCCTCCTTTTTAATATCATTTATGTTTTACAACCAATCACAGTCGTGTTTCACGAAATATTTATCAGTGTTATTATTACCATATTAAAGAAAGCTCCTCCTTTTTAATATTCAGAACAGGTCTGACCATTATTTTGCAGTGACAGAGCCCGCGAGAAATACGGCTACCAGATTGTATATATAGTGCATGAATGTCAACACATGCCGCATCGGGAGTTAATATAAAAACATTTGTAGCAATTGATTATACCACCAAAAAAAGAAACACTGTTTGCACTTTCTTAAATGTATTTTTTCCCAGGTAACAATCCAGAAAAATATAATTGTCATATTTACATCATACGACATCAGCAAATGAATTAATATACAGTTTGATGTTTCATTTTTTCTTCACTAAGAGAGCATTCTTACAATATTGCGTTCCTTTGGCAAAAAATAGTATGATCTGGTTGCAGTGATAAACAAAAGAAGCAGATGAAGCGTACCTATCGTTTCTCATTTGTTTTCAAACATCGCCGTTTACATTAAATATATAAATATTTTAAAATAACTATAGTTAAACAATGATTTGTGAGTAAACAGCTTAATTTTATTCGTTAAATAGTCCTAACAAATGCCACGAGTGATTTCCAATTTATCGATAATTTGGAAATCACTCGTGGCATTACTTATGAAAATCATTTTAGGCTGTATTACGTATTACCTGTGAGAAAAAAAATTCATGTATTCACAAAATATTGTTATTTTGAGACTTTCAATATTACATATTTATACATCAATGACTGTTCAACAACATACTACAAGATTACAATGGTCACCACTAGGATCGCTGATTTACAGCTGTGTTGTCATTACTTATCGAATGCTCTTGTACGTACTTCATCTCTCTTATATTATGGTTAATGTTGTTCTCTCACCTCATTCTTGGCCCAACTACTGTGCGTTTTTTCAACTGTTTTCCTATAAGTGGTTTCCATTCCACACTTCATCTTCCCATTAGTGCACATATCCTACTCAAGAGGTCAAAGAGACTTAAATGTTCTTGATATATCTGCTTCCCATAGATATCATTCTTTATCATCATCATCATCATCATCTGCATTCATGGATTAGGTCTGTTGACCCGTTCCGACTTCAGCCCATCTCTTTCTAGGTCTGCCCACATCTCGGGTGCCTTTAGGTTTGTATTTTGTTATTTGTTTTGGATATCTATCTTCATTCATTCTGTCTATGTGTTGCTTCCATTTTTGTCTCTATGTATATATTTTATCAGTTATTGCAAATATTTCAAGTTCCTGTCTTATTTCTGTGTTCTTGATTCTCTCTTCCTTAGTGCACCCTTTAACAGATATAAAAACATTTCATTTCTGCCGCCGTTATCCTACATAGATCTTGTTTTTTATGTATCCAGGCTTCTGAACCATAGAGCAGTACCGGTACTGCCAACGTTTTATAAAATTTCAATTGGGTCTCTCTTGTTGTTTTGTTATTTAGTGATCGTTTTATCGTACCACATATTCCCTGGAATTTTGTTATTTTATTATTTATATCATTATCATAATTAAATGAAATGTCACATCCTAGATAATTGAGATGGTTCACCTGTTCTATGATTTTGTTTCCTATTACTATTTTCGATCTGATTTGATTTTTCCCTTGGAATGCCATTACCTTAGTTTTTTCTATGGATATTTTGAGATTATATTGTTCACATATATTATGTAGTTTAAAAATATTCCTCTGAAGTTTGTCTTCTGTATTTGCTATTATTACCTGGTCATCAGCGTATAATAATGTTTTCAAGTAGTGTGTTTTATCTAATTTTATTCCTTTATTTGTTTCTTCGTTCCATTTTTCTATTATATCATTGATGTATAGGTTAAATAAAACTGGAGAGATACTGCATCGTTCTTTATCTTCTATTAAAATGATTACCCATGTATAGCTCTCCAAGGAAGCTACTTATTTTCTCGCTTCCACACCTTTTTTCAAAACACCATTTGAGTACATGATCGCATTTGACTTCCCACATCACACAACCGGTCACTATTATATTTTGCAAACCTTATTGACTGCTAGAGTCACTCCATATCACAAGACTTTAAGTGCTGCTTACTTTAGTTTCTTTAAAAATACTTCTTTTGTAATAATAATTCATATTTACGGATTTTCTTTTTGTCTTATCTTGTCTCTAATAACGTTAAATATTAATTTAAATTTCGATTGAAGTTTTATAGTATTTATTTATAATTATTTATTCTATGTTATGATCTAATGCATTTTTTCTGTACCTGATTTTTCTTCTCTTTTTGAGTGGAAAAGAAGGTGTTGCGGCCTTAACTCTGAGAGTTAAAATGTTATTATGATTATTATTATTATCATTGTTATTATTATTTATTATTATTATTATTATTATTATTATTATTATTATTATTATTATTATTATATTCTGAGATAAATAAAAGAGTAAGTCAAGGAAGGAAAACAATTGGATTGTTAAATCGGGTGCGTCCCGCGCCGTAGCCGAGTGGTTAAGGTAGGAAGCCTTGGCGCAAAGCTACGGGACTTGCGCTGGTTCGAGTCTCCATGGGGGAAGAAATTTTCTCATGGTATTTCGGCCAGTATGGGACCGGTGCCCACCCAGCATCGTGATGCATTTGGGTAGCTACAATAAGTAGCGGCACCAGGTTGAGGAATCAGCTATAACGGCTGGGGGACTCGACATGCTAACCACATGTCACCCCTACACTGGCTGTTGATAATCTACCTCTGTGATTGACACATGTGGATGTGAAGGGCCAGCAGCCGGCTGGTAAAAGGGCAACCGCTGAAAAGTGGAAAGACCCTCAATCGGAAATCGGGTGCTGTGGAGTACAAACATTCTAGGGGGAAAAATAACTTATTATGTTTTATTGGTGCGGAAACATTGGGCATTAACAGAAAGCAAGCACATAAAATATTAGGACAGGTAAGGACTTTTGGAGGAGGGCCTTTAGAAATTAAAGAAAAGAAAAAAATGGATATCTAGGTTTCAATTTATCATATGTTAAAATTGAAGATATAGTAGTAGTAGTAGTAGTAGTAGTAGTAGTAGTAGTAGTAGTAGTAGTAGTAGTCTAATGCCCATTAGCTTGGATGTGTTCCATTTGCTTTGTTGCTTCTCAATAGAGTCCTGCCAGAGTTCTTGTAGGTGACATCTTCAGAGCCTCGCAGCTAGCAAGATGATCTTTGTTCATGGTAGTGTTATTGTCTTGGCACAGGATACAATTTGGAGAGTTGAAGGTTCCAATTTTATGGAGGTGTGCTGCCAGGTAGTCATGCCTGTTAACAGTCTGATATTAATGACAAAATAAATAAATGTAATCTAATGTGTGGCACTATTAAAATAACCCTTAAAAACACAAGAAAAGAAACAAAAATTAAATTTTATAAATTAATGGCTGTTCCTGTATTGATGAATGGATCAGAATGATGGGCGATCACTAAAAGACAAGAACAAAGATTGGAAGCAGCTGAGATACGATTTTTAAGAAACATAGCAGGATATACTCTGCTGGATAAGAAAAGAAATGAAGATATAAAAAAGGAACTAAATATTTTCAAACTTACAGACCGAATAATTAAACATAGAATGACTGGAAAGAACATATTGACAGAATGCCAGAAGGCAGATTTCCAAAATTATTGCTAAATTATAAACAGCACGGAAGGAGAAATGTTGGTCGCTCACACAGATGATGATCTGAACAATTTTAACAATTCTAGCTTTCATGAAACCGGAACGAGCCAACAGGCTTAATCCCTGGATGATAATGAAAAAAATTGGAAACACTAAAATCAGAGAAATAATGGATGTTCAAAAGGAAATTCTACAAGTTACTGAAGAAATAAGACTGACATGGTTTGACTACGTAAAAATGATGTCAGATGACAGGATACCTAAAATGATATTACTTTTTGAAGCGGAGGGCAACAAAAGAAAGGGGAGACCAAAAGAACAGTGGATTAAAGGAGTGCATAGTAGTAGCATATCGAGAGGATTAACAGAGAGGCATGCAGAGAATAGGAATTTATCTTCTTCTTCTTCTTCCATTCCAGGATTAGGTTAATCCTTCCTGTTCCGGCCTCCAAGTCCATCGTTTCCTTGGCCGTCCCAACCCCAATAATCTTTTTCCATGCGGTTTGTAGGTGTTAATCATTTTGGGCATTCTGTCGAAATGTTCTTTCTATCGGTATTTGTGCTCATTCGGTTTATCGAGTATTGAAAATATCTCCAGTTCATTTCTTATTGATTCATTATGTAATCTATCCATGCGTGTACATCCTTTTACGGATATTAAAAATTTCATTTCAGTGACTTAAATGTGTGAGATATATTTTTGTTGTAAGTACCCAAGATTCAAATCCATGCAAGAGAACAGGAACAGCCATAATTTTATAAAACCTGAGCCGAGTTTATCTTCGAGTCTTTCGGAGGATTCTTCTTAAGGCGCCACATCATTTGATATCAGTTTAATTTATTGTGTACTAGCTAATACCGGGCGTGCGCTGCTACACCTAAATAAATGAAAATGTGTTTTTGCATTTAGTTGAATAAGTAAAAGGAAAAATAAATATAAATTTATATCGTTATTATTTTAGATTACCTCCGTGCTGATTATCCGGCATTGCCCGGAAATCTACGTATCCCGATGTATTTGGGATAAATGAGCTGAAAGACAATAATCATTTCGAGTTATCCATAAAAGAATACCCGCCGTGCGCTGCTCTGCTTGCCCGGGAATCTACACATCCCGATCTTTTTGGCATCAATGAAAGACAAAAATGGTTATTGTGAGTTATCCATAAAAAATAAACATATGATATCGCGGTTTTTTTTGTAGATTTTTTTGAGATATTCGATTCTGGGTACATTAATTTGGTGTAGGCCTATTTGTTCTAGTTTAGGCAGCGTAAGTCATTTAGGCGTACAAAAATACGCTTTTATTTTACTCTTTCACTACAAAGGGTGATTTTTAAGGGTGAAGGGCTTGAGAATTAAAACTCTCTTATAGCCTATAACCTTCCCGGGAAAATCCTGAACATTTTGCAAAAAGCCCATCACAATCGGATGAATAGTGTGGCAGCACATGCTTGTCCGGGAATCTGCTTATCCCGAACTTCTTGGCATCAATTGAAAGACAAAAATGGATATTGTGAGTGATCCGTAAAAGATAAGCATATGCTGTCGCGGACTTTTTTGTAGAGTTTGTTTTTAGATATTTAATTCTGTGTAAATTAATGTTGTGCATTTGTTATGCTTTAGGCAGCGTAAGCCATTTAAGCTTCCAAAGCGTCAAAAAATTATTACGTTTTTCACTACAAAGGGTGATTTTTAAGGGTTTAGGAGTTGACTATCACAACTCTCTTATGGCCTATGTTCATCCCAGGAATCCCCTGAACATTTGCAAAAAACCTCATCACAATCGGATCAACGGTATGACCACGCATAAAGTACGAACAAACAAACCAACAAACAAACATTCATTTTTATATATTAGATATCCCAATCTTAGCTATATGTTGTATCAGAATAGGGATTTATGGAGGAGTAAAATTTACAATGTGTTGTAGGAAAACTACTAACTTTAATTCTATCCTAAAATGTTTTAAGTTAAATTAAAACCTTCAAAGTTACAAATGGAGAAGCGTCTTGTATTGTAGAGAAATTCCTATTGAAGAAGAAGATTATAGATTATATTAAAGATTATTATTATTATTATTATTATTATTATTATTATTATTATTATTATTATTATTATTATTATTAAAAAAACAAAAATAATGGCATTTTGGGGAAACGATCATATAAAATCAAAAATCGTAATGGACAACAAACCTCTGGAACAAGTAACAAATTTTAATTATTTGGGTTGTAATTTTACTATAAACACAAAAACTGAAAGAGACATACATATGAAACTGTCGAAATTTCAAATGATATGCGGAACTATACATAAAACATTAAAGAATAAAACAAGAAGAGATACTATATTGAAGTTTTATAAAACATTGGAAATTCCTGCATTACTTCATGGGAGCGAAACTTGGGTAATGACCAAAAAATTGCAAAGTAGGATACAAAGCGCAGAAATTAACTTCCTTAGGAGAACAAAAGGCTGCACAAGATTGGATCGGATAAGGAATGAAGATATAAAAACAGAGTTAAATATATATCCATTGGATGAGAAAATCAGAGAATATAGAGAGAAGGTTTACACATGTGGAAAGAATGAATGCAACAAGATTACCAAGAGCAGCATTCAACTACAAGCCAAGAGGTTCAAGGAATGTAGGAAGGCCAGTGAAAAGATGGACAGAACAACTGTGAGGCGAACAGGCAAATTGCCTAGCCCGTGAAGTGAAGATTATTATTATTATTATTATTATTATTATTATTATTATTATTATTATTATTATTATTACTAGTATATTTTGCGAAACAAATATAGTGCAGCATATGTTTGATAACTGTTAGGTAACCATAACGAGGTCGCGTTGAATAATATTTAGGGTACGTCGCTAGCAGATTCGCCTTTACGTAATTCGTGTTGAATGACAAACGATTGCCAGCACTTGCTAAACATCACACTTGAGAAACCCTGATTAAAAATCGTTTATTTCACATTATGCACCTCAAGTGTCAGATTTCTTACTCAATGCATTTTTAATCGAGAATCACACTGTGCAACGTGTTAGTATGCTCCAATACTGCACACGGCATTACAAGAGCATGCATGGAAATTAACTATTGTCCTAGTTTAGTTGCATACGAAACTAATTATTTGAAACAGTTCAGACAGACTGCACTAATAGTATGACCTCCGTCTTCTTCTTTTTATTCTTCTTCTTCTTCTTCATTAAATATTAGGTGAAACACTAGTTTCATTTTAACAGTATAACAGATTTGCTTTCTTCACACACGGTAATTTTCAAAAAGGAATTCAGGCTCCTCTGAATTTTTACTTAATTGCATACCATAATAATAATAATAAATAATAATAATAATAATAATAATAATAATAATAATAGTAATAATAATAATAATAATAATTGTTTTATTATATTTAGTAGTCCACCGCTATGGTCTCGAGGTAGCGTGCTGCCTTGTCACGCAGCGGGCCCGGGTTCGATCCCCGGTCGGGGCAGTTTTTCTGGGTGAGGTTTTTATCGAGGTGTTTCCTCACCTGTAAGACAAATGTCAGGAAAACTTTAAGCTCCAAACGGTCCCCGAAATCATATGGCCATCATCATCAACACCCTTATCATTATCATCATTATCATCCTTCACAGGTGTGGAAAGCAACGGGTAGCTACCACACCTACACAATTCCCTAGTAAAGCTGCAAGCATAGCATGAAAATGCTATGATTGCAGTGAAGGACCTGCCTTCGGGAAGAATTACTATGGATGGATATAACTAATATAGTATACTTACTGCTATTGTTGATGTGTATCGTATTTTGACATTCCTGCATACAATTTTGATTGTTATGGAAACAAAAGAAAGCAATACTTTAAAAATGACCAAAAGCACTAGTGCGGTAAGTAAAAACATTTATTTGGAAATATTGATAGTGATAGCAATTTGTATTAATTTCGGTATTAATTCATCACATCCAACTTTCCACGCCTCTTTCTATTTCATCATCAGTGCACACATCGTATAAAACTTTCTCCATAATCAGAAATAAATCCCAAATCAAATTGGTTTTACAGTTTTAACAAATATAAGATGGCGACATGACCAACAATGCTTATTATTTCTCCATAGCAACACATTATAGCCGATTCACCTTCTCAAATCTAACATTTATCTTCAATTATATTTATTAATATTTTAGCTAATATCTTAATTACTAAAATAAATAAACATAGGTCAAAAAATAGTATGCAATACTCAATAGGTAAACACATAACGGAATCTGGGAAATTTAAATAAGCTCGGCGCAAGCGCCTCGTTTTTTTAAAAACTTTCCCTCGATCCGTAATAAGTGTTTACCACACTCGTATAGGAATATCTATCCATAGTAATTCTGCGTGAAGGCAGGTCCTTCACTGCAATCATAGCATTTTCATGCTTTGCTTGTAGCTTTACTAGGGAATTGTAGGTGTGGTAGCTTCCCGTTGCTTTCCACACCGATGAAGGATGATGATGATGGCCATATGATTTCGGGGACCGTTTGGGCCTTAAAATTTTCCTGACATTTGTCTTACAGGTGAGGAAAAACCCCGATAAAAAACCTCACCCAGAAAAACTGCCCCGACTGGGCATCGAACCCGGGCCCGCTGCGTGTGAAGGCAGCACGCTACCTCGAGACCACAGCGGTGGACTTACCGCAATACACTATTTTTTATAATAATTGATTATTTAACTTTGCTCAATATTTCACAATAGAATTACAAATAAATCATATGTATAAATAAATACACGCTATTTGACCTTGTTAAATGCATATACAGCTAAGAGAAAGAACTGGAGTAAGATACATTCTCCACTGAAAGTTGTATTTTCGAAAGGTTTCCTTGTAACGATGATTTTTAGGATATAACAAAAAGGTACGCAAAAATTAAAGTTACAAAGGGAAAAGGAGGATCCTGTGTCGGTAAGGATTGCGCAGTAATTACCAAGTAAGGAAGCCTGGGAAACAAAAGACACGTAACAAAACTTGCAAGAAAAGAGAGAATTAATGTCAAAGGAAACGGCAAGTGCCAACCTCGCATAATTTATGAGCTAATCTATGATGCTATTGCGTTATACAGAGAACGTAGCAGAATTCAACTCCAAAACATTAAGAAAAATACGTTATTATTGGTTAACGGTTTAAGCTCATAGATCGTATCAAGTTCAGAAGTTTTGCTCTATTTTGCTAAATCAACTTCAGGGTTAATTAATGTTGTAGGTTAATGTATAGGTATGTAATTATTTATTATTATTATTATTATTATTATTATTATTATTATTATTATTATTATTATTATTATCTATATGGTCTTTATAGGAAGCCAGATATAATAAGAACAGTTAAATCTCGTAGACTGCGATGAGCAGGACATGTGGCAGGAATGGGGAATGAAAGACTTGCATGGAAGCTTGTTCTAGGAAAACCAGAGGGAAAATGCCCAGTTGGTAGACCAAGAATGAGGTGGGAGAATACCATTAACTATGATTTGAGGGAAGTGGATTATACAGGGGATGATTGGAAAACATTGACTCAGGATAGGGATATATGGAGAACTTATGTCTGCGCGGTCATGAACCTACGGGTTCGATAGTGCCAGTGAGTTAGTTATAATAATAATTATTATTATTATTTTTATTATTATTATTATTATTATTATTAGAAGAAGAAGAAGAAGAAGAAGGTGGCACGCCGTAGCTTAGTGGTTAGGGCAATACGCTACAAGCCGGAAGGTCGAGGGTTCGAGTCCCTGTGGATTCAGGATTTTTAAACTGACCCAAAAATTCTGGCGGCACTATGGTCCTGGGGTCGACTCAGCCTCTAACGGAAATGAGAACAAGACGCTTGTTCTGGAGTAAAGGCGGCCGTTACGCAGGGCTGAAAACCCGGCTGACATCAAGTGCGGATTCTCCAGAAAAAGTGGGAGCCTTAACCTTCTACTACCCCAAGGGCCTCCTGAGGCCTGTAGTGGGAATACTTCACTTTAATATTACTGTACTTAGAAGAAGAAGAAGAAGAAGAAGAAGAAGAAGAAGAAGAAGATCAGAAGTGGTATGTTAGAGGATGTGATGAATTTGAGTATTTGGGGGTAAAAGTAGATAAAGACGATAGACAAGAAAATGACACTAAGAACAGAATAAATAATGGTAGAGCAATAAAATTTTAAATGGTGTCCTTTGGAACAGACATGTAAGCAGGAAAAATAAATTACTAATATATAATTCAATAGTGTGATTATACTGTCATATATGGAACTGAAGCTTGGAAATTAAAAAAAAATAGAAGAAAACAATTATATCGATGTAAATGTATTTCTTGAGAAGAGGCAAGTTATTCAAAATTTTAAAAAATAGGAGAAAAACTTAATATTAAAAATTCAGTAGTAGATTATATAATATATAAGAAGCTAAATGTATGCATTAGCATGTGCGACGAATGAAAGAAGAAAGATTACCCGGAATAACATTGGAATGGTGTCCAACTGGAAGAAGAAAGGAAGGAAGACCTCGAAACCCATGGATGCAAAAATTGGAATGAGAACAAAATTACTAGAGGACGTGGAGTGAATGGATAGGGATGAGAGGAGAACAAAAATAACATTTTAGGCACAGAAAGATGCGTAAACTTTTTTGTGAAACCTTTATTATTATTATTATTATTATTATTATTATTATGATTATTATTATTATTATTATTATTATTATTCATCCGGTATCATGGCAGCTGCCGCCGTCTTCCGGAAACCAAACGCCATTCCTCTCTATCCATTGATCTTCCTCCATTCCTCTGATATTCATAGCTGCTTGTACCCCTTCTATCTTATTATTATTATTATTTTTATTTTTATTATTATTATTATTGTTTATTATATTATTATTATTATTATTATTATTATTATTATTATTATTATTATTATTATTTTAGTCGTCACCTTGATGACTAACATATGAGTTGCGGTTACAAGGCTTCTCCTGTATTTGCTGAAATGTTTATTAGCTGCTGCAGACGTTATTAAAGATAGGAAATCCCACAGCCTTGAAGATTACATCTGTTTGTTTAGAAACACATACTCTGTTACTTTCTTGTATCGTACACCATTATTTTCAAGACAAGATTCAAAGCGATAACCCATGTTGAAAGTGACTAACACTGTGTCATCTGAACATAATTAAGAATAAATACAAATTCACAAAGTGTTTTCTCCACATTTCTGTATTACACTGTATATCAAACCAATTACTCACACCTACTTTTAAATTCAGAAACAAGCAACTAAAAAGTCCGACACGCAGGGTCTACTGACTCTAAGCTAATTCCTCTAAGTCGAACTTATAGTCTGATTTTGCTTCCTTACTAACTTACTTACTTACTCACTGGCACTATCGAACCCGTAGGTTCATGGCCGCGCGGACACAAGCTCTCCATACATCCCTATCCTGAGCCAATGCCCTCCAATCATTCCCTGTATAATGTACTTCCCTCAAATCATAGTTAATGTTGTTCTCCAACCTCATTCTTGGTCTACCAACTGGCCGTTTTCCTTCTGGCTTTCCTACAAGAAGCTTCCATGCACGTCTTTCATTCCCCATACGCGCAACATGTCCTGCCCATCGCAGTCTACGAGACTTAACTGTTCTTATTATATCTGGCTTCCTATAAAGACCATGTAGTTCATTGTTAAGTAATGTTCTCCATTCACCTGTCTCTTCATCTCTCTTTGGTCCAAAAATTTTTCTAAGAACTTTATTCTCAAATACTTGTAATCTCCTTTCCTCCCTTAAAGTAAGAGTCCATGTTTCGCACCCATATAATATAACTGGTAGAATAATAGTTTTATATATTTTCAGTTTAACGTTTTTTGAAAGGAGTTGGGACATCAAAAGTGCTGATTTTGCTTGCTTACGCAACATATATTTTGTTTGCTAATTGTATACAAACGTATATTTCGTTTGTTAATCCGATGTACAATGTTTTGTTTTATATAAGGAAACAAGTAGAACAACCGCTGAATTGATTTTTAAATTATGACCTTTAAATAAACCTGAATTTTTAGTGCCTATATTTCGCTGATTTTTGGTAAATACGTTTATCGTTTTACAACCATGACATGACCCGAGTTTCGTTACGAAAAATCGGAAATTGCGTCCGATAGAGCGATTTATGAATTTTCGATTCAGGTATACCCCTACCCCTAACGGTCCGATTTTGCTAGTTAACGGACTTAACTTCACTTTTCATAATCGGTTCTTATATGCCAATAATTGTTCCGAAAGAAACTGTGCCCGCTAGAGCTTTAAAACATTCACGCATCTGTCGGTAAGATAGGTGAAGGTATGTATTTTTTAATGTGCAGTTAATAACAAATGAGGGAAATTTTGAAGAAGTGGGTGAATTCAAATACCTAGGAACAATAATTACAAACGAGATGAACACGTTAAACTGAAAATATATAAAACTATTCTCCCAGTTATATTAGGCCTATATGGTTGCGAAACATGGACTCTTATTTTAAGGAAGGAGAAAATATTGTCAGTATTTCATCATCATCATCATCATCACTCCAGGGATTAGGCAATTGCCCGTTCCGACTTCATAATGCATCAGCCCAACGTCTTCTAGGTCTTCCAACATCACGTCTTCCTCTTGCTTGATAATTTCTTGCTAACAATGGATATCCGGCTGATTTCCATGAAGCTTCTCAGTAAGATAAATGTCTCCTGGAAGCGTTACAAGCGCTTCGCAGGACAAGGATTGTGGAAGGGCTGCTTCCTCTGAGCCTCCAAACATGCTCCTCTGGGTATCCACCTGCCAAGAGAGGGCTGCTTCTTCCGCTCTTCAAGCCCTACAAGTTTAGCTGTGCTATTCCTTGTCGCCCTGTTGAAGACTTGACGAAGATGTGGCCGCCCAATATGGATACAGACGCCATTCCTTCGTTGTGAGCTATACTTAGTTCCCCTCGCCTCTTACCCACCAGCAAGATTAACCTAAGTCAATCTTCCCCAGTAGGGTCGTCTGGTTCATCGGGTACTAAGCCCCCCCACCACGTCAAGGTGATAGCTCCTGGGGGGGGGGGGGGTGCCAGAATTTGAGAACAAATTTTTAGATACATTTCTGGACCAAATAATTGATGAAGACACGTGAATGGAGAACATTACATAAACAATTATCTATATTATATTTATAGGAAGCCAGATATAATAAGAACAGTTAAGTCTCGTAGTCTGCGAACGGCAGAACATGTGACAGGAATGAGGAATTAAAGAGGGGTATGGAAGCTTCTTTTAGAAAAACCGGAGGGAAAACGCCCAGTTGGTAGACTAAAAATGAGTTGGGAGAATAATATTAACCATGATTTGAGAAAATTAGATTATGCAGGGGATGAGGAAAAACATATGCTCAGGTTAGGGATGTGTGAGAACTCTATTCCACGCGGCCATGAACCTACGGATTCGATAGTCCCAGTGAGTTAGTACCTTATAGGTGCCATCGCGTCTTGAATTAACTTCTTCTTCTTCTTCGGCTTTCCCCCACATATAGGTTTGCCGTCTTCAGTTTCCATTTATCTCTATCATTCCAATCTCCTTCTTCCAAATTCCTATCATCCATAATGGTTCTGACGTAGGTTTTCCATTTCCATCTTGGTCTGCCACGTTTATTTCTTCCAGGGGGTGACCATTGGTATATATTTTTTGGCCATCTTACATTTTCCATTCTTTGTACATGACCATACCATTTAAGCGTTTGATTTTCAATCCTCTTAACAACAGATGTGGTGACATTCATTTCTCTCCAAAAGAATTCATTTCTTATTTTATCCTGTGTTGTTTTTTAGAGGCTTCTTCTAAAATAATCAAATTCAACTGTTCTAATTTTATGCTTTTGTAATTAATTTAATTAACTTAATTACTTTAATTCCTGAAGGCTTTTCTGTAACCGATTACATCATCAAACACGGGTTTTAGCTACCTATTAGATAATAACTTTAATATTTTATAAGTTTATTGTCCACCTCTGTGGTCTCGAGGCAGCGTGCTGCCTTGTCACGCAGCGGGCCCGGGTTCGATTCCCGGTCGGGGCAGTTTTTCTGAGTGAGGTTTTTATCTGGGGTTTTCCTCACCTGTAAGACAAATGTCAGGAAAACTTTAAGGCTCAAACGGTCCCCGAAATCATACGGCTGTCATCATCACCATCATCATCCTTCACCGGTGTGGAAAGCAACGGGAAGCTACCACACCTACAATTCCCTAGTAAAGCTGCAAGCATAGCATGAAAATTCTATGATTGCAGTGAAGGACCTGCCTTCGGGCAGAATTACTATGAATGGATAAGTTTATTGGATATCAAAGAACTGACAAAAACACAACACAGAAATAAGAAATTAAAAGTAGAGGAATTAAACACAACAATAGTGAAATACAGAACAAACTGGAAAGAACACTTAGCAAGGATGACTGAGAATAGAATACCAAAAGCAGCATACAGCTATTCACCACGAGGAAGAAGTTTGGGAAGACCAAGGAAAAGATGGAAACAGCAGCAATTTGGAGCCGGAACAGGCTAGTAAATAAGCTTAAACCGTGACGAAGAAGAAGAAGTATATTGGTGGATATTATGACAAAGATCTAACGCTATAGTCTCTGGATAATGTCGTTTCATCATACGCTGCGGGCGTGGTTTCGATTCCGGGTCGGGAACAGATTTCCTTGGTAATTGGGAACGGAATTTAATTCTGGTGCGTGAGAGGTCGCAATGTTAAGCCTTCATCAAATCGGCGATAAAACACTAACTTCTTGACAGTAGCAATTGTTAGTGAAAGTTTACTTCAGTGAGCATCATCGTAAATCTCCTTGTTAAATATATTTTATTGCTAATTACAAACCTCGTACTTTCGGCCTTGGTTATATAGGGCAATTATTTACAGTTCTGTGCGTAATCATACTATGTTACGTATTTATTTAACGCTTTTTAATGTTGAAGTTTTTTTTTATTTGTTTACCATCTCTGTTTACCTCGTTAACTTTATTTTACCACATATTTTACCAAGTGATTTATCAACGCGTTTTCAAAATTTATAGACTCATCACACTTTAGGCACAACATACTTCTTTACCTTCGATGGACATGTTTATACCCTGAACCTTACACACTATTTGTGACTATAGAAGAGAATTCACTTCCCAGTCGTCAGACATTTTCTATCATTATTTAGTTCGCCGCTGTGGTCTCGAGGTAGCGTGCTGCCTTGTCACGCAGTGGGCCCGGTGTCGATCCCCGGTCGGGGCAGTTTTTCTGGGTGAGGTTTTTATCGGTGTTTTTCCTCAACTGTAAGACAAATGTCAGGAAAACTTTAAGGCCCAAACGGTCCCCGAAATCATATGGCCATCATCATCATCATCATCGTCATCCTTATCACTATCATCATCATTATCATCATCCTTCACCGGTGTGGAAAGCAACGGGAAGCTACCACACCTACAATTCCCTAGTAAAGCTGCAAGCATAGCATGAAAATGCTATGATTGCAGTGAAGGACCTGCCTTCGGGCAGAATTACTATGGATGGAAGGATCATTATTTAAATCCAAATTAACTGATATCTTAAGTTACACACAATAAAAATACTAACTGCTTAACAACTATATTCAGCATTTTTCTTAAATCATTTATTTTTTATTTATTTATATATTTATTATCCTGGTGGAGTTAAGGTCATGTGGCCCTCTTTTCCATTCACCAGGACAAACATATATTACATCACAATATAACAATTGTACATACCTATAAATATTCATCTAGGAACCTTTTCTTACGTTATTTTATTGCATTCCTATTCATTGTTTTGTTAGTGGTAGCTAATATTACACTACATCCGCGTTCAACTTTGTTTAGTGTACCCCATAATAATATTCTAAAATTGTAATAAGTATTTAATTTTTGTATAATTTTATTATTCGCTGGTTGAGTGGAACAGAAGCTCTTATGGTCTTTACTTTTCCAGTTGTTATTATTATTATTATTATTATTATTATTATTATTATTATTATTATTATTATTAGCAGTAGTAGTAGTAGTATTAGTAGTAATAGTAGTAGTATTCTCAAACATAGATACTTCTAAATAAAACTGGCCATTGACGTTGGTGGTGACATCTACCAGGCAGCGGACGAAATGAGAATTATACATTTGTTTAAGTGGAAAGAATTGTTAATGTTTGTAGCATGTCTTGAATAGTGTAATGGTCTTGCACATTCGTACGGAATACGAGAGGTCCGCGTTTCGATTCCTGGTTCAGACATTAATTTTTCTTTTCACAATATCATTATGATATTACAATATGATCCATTATTGGAACTGTGTTAAAATAACAATACTGGAAAACGTTAAATAGCCTCCCTTAAAGTAAAAATCCATGTTTTGCATCCATATAATATAACTGGTAAAATTACAGTTATATATATTTTTTCCGTTTAAATAATTACTAATTATATTGTTCCTAGGTATTGAATTCAGTCACTTCGTCAAAATTTCCCTCATTTGTTATTAGCTGTCCATTTCCATTATATCCATCCATCCATAGTAATTTTGCCCCAAGACAGGTCCTTCATGCTATGATTGCAGCTTTACTAGGGAATTGTGTAGGTGTGGTAGCTTCCAGTTGCTTTCCACACCTGTGAAGGATGATGATGATGATGGCCATATGATTTCGGGGACCGTTTGGGCCTTAAAGTTTTCCTGACATTTGTCTTACAGGTGAGGAAAAGCCCCGATAAAAACCTCACCCAGAAAAACTGCCCCGACCGGGGATCGAACCCGGGCCCGCTGCGTGACAAGGCAGCACGCTACCTCGAGACCACAGCGGTGGACATTATATAATGTGTGTTATATATTTAGTTTTATTGATGTTTACAATCAAAGGGAAACAATACATATAACAGGAGGAGTTAGACAAGGTTGTCCACTATCAACCAAACTTTTTAACATTTATTTTGACGACATGATAAGATCATGGAAGCAGATGACGACTGGGGGAATTAACTTAGGAAATATAGTAATAAAAACAGTAGCCTTTGCAGATGACCAGATTTTATTAGTAAAACAGAGGACGAACTGCAAAGAATGCTATATAAACTAAACGAAATATACAAAAAATACAATATGGAAATATCATCAGAAAAATAAAAAACAATGGCATTCAAGGGCGCTCATCCAGTTCGGACAAAGATAATATTAGAAAATAAACCAATAGAACAAGTGATAAGATATAATTCCCTGGGTTGCGAAATATCATACACAGCGGAAACAGATATAAATAACAAACTAAATAAGTTTAATTATATAACAGGAACACTAAAAAGAACTTTGAAAAATAAAGCCAGGAAAGACTCTATAATGCAATTATACAAGACAAGGCAGTGCGTATTATTACTTATGGATCCGAAACATAGACAGTGACAACACAACAATCTGCCAGGATACAAGCTGCTGAAATGAGATTCCTCAGACCAATAGCAGGATATCAAAGAACAGACAAAAAAACACAACACAAAAATAAGACAACAACTAAAAGTAGAGGAATTAAACACAACAGTAGTGAAATACAGAACAAACTGGAAAGAACACTTGGCAAGGATGACTGAGAAGAGATTACCAAAAGCAGCATACAGCTATTCACTACGAGGAAAAAGTAGTTTGGGAAGACCAAAGAAAAGATGGAAAGAACAGCAATTTGGAGCCGGTACAGGTTAGTAAATAAGCCTAAACCATGATGAAGAAGAAGAAGGAAGAAGATTGATGTTTACTTGCAGTCCCAATTTCTTAGTTTTACTCAGTAGTGTGTGCGTGTTGGCCCTTAATATCTCCTCGCTATCGCCCAATAGTTCTACGTCATTAATATAAACTAACAGCTTTTGTAGGTCTCCTTCATCCTCTAAAGAACGCAAGTAAATAAATCATACACTTTTGTAAACTCATCTGATGTGCATGATAACTCGCCGCATCTCGTTCTATTAGATCTTATGCATCCTGCGTAAAAAAAAGAAACATCGCTTAGCGTGACATTTTAGCTACCAATTCAATACAACCTGTAGTAAACTAATTGAGGCGGAATGTGGAGTAGTTTTTTTTTTACAAATTGTTAGTTTTCAGGTTTGTTTCTTGATGATCCACATTTTTAATGTTCTACTTTAGCATACAGGCCTTCAGTTTAAAACCAAAATACGAGTAATTTCGAAACTCGGATACCCACATTATGCGCCTTAACCAATTTTAAAACTATTTATTTATTTATTATGATCTTGAAGAAGATTTTCGGGCTGTAGGCCGTGGTCGTGAGGCTTGTAGTTCCCCAACATTTCGCCAGAGACCCTTAAGGATGCCAGACGCAGTCTCTGGCGAAACGTCGGGGAACTACAAGCCTCACGACCACGGCCTACAGCCTGAAAATCTTCTTCAAGTTCATCATAGCAACTCTGGCCCTGAAAGTCGACGTCAATACAATATTTATTTATTTATTTAGCAGGTTTCACAATGATTCACATCTCCCTGCTCCCAATTAACCAATGTCATTCTCCTGCACATTTCTCTGTAATTCCAATCTACATCATCCAATCCTTCTTCTCTCATTGTCCTCAAAATACCATCAATCCAAGTTATTTTTGGTTGCCCTCTTCTGCTTGTACCAAGTGGCATCCATTCTAGTATTTTTCTTGGGAGTGTGTCTTCTGTCATTCTTTTACATGAACGCATAGTTTTAATTGTTTGTTCTTTATGAAATTCACAATTGAAGTTTGAACATTCATTTTTTGTTTAATTGCACTATTTGTTATTTTATCTCTTCTAGAAATTCCAGTTGAACGCTTCCAAAAATCCATTTCTGTAGAATTTAATTAATTAATTTTTTTATAGATTTTAATTCCCATGTTTCTGCACCATATATCATTATATTGTTACGCGTTGTAGCAGCGTCGTTTAAACTGCGAGGGTCGGCGAGAGAAACCTCGCATTGGTGGACTCGATTGGTGAGTAGCCAATCGCGAGTCTGGGTCCACCGATATTTCTGGGCTAATGAGCCAGAGCGTTCTAAGAACATCTGTTCCCCCATTCGAGAAACATCGGAAGACGAGAGGGTTCCATGTCGAAACATCTCGTTCATGGACCTGGAAATTTCCGTCTACTCGCCTATAAACATGTGATGAGAGCGGAACGACCCCAGTCTTGTGTCAGATAGCGAGAGGTTAAATTGTAAGTGAAACTGTGAGGAAGTACTGTGTCTGTAATTGTGTGATAAGAGATTAACTGATAAAATTTAAAAGAAGAATAGTTGTAAGATAAAATTGTCATTGAAGATTTAGTGATAATTGTGAGAAGAAAATAAAGTGAAAAGAAAAATGTTACATAACATCAGTGTACTTATTTAAGTCCAAAAAAGTTAAAGAAAACCCCCAGTGCCATCAGTGACAATATTATACTCCCTATTATTATACGGCATTTCTTTTTGTTTTGCAACTTTTTTAAAATTAATATTAATATTAAAAGAAATTTCAAAATCAAAATTTCAATTATCAAAACTTTTAAGAATTTTAGTGTTAATAAATTCTATTAAAATATATATACAGTCAATATGCCCATTTCACCAATTAATGTTTTAAAATGGTCAACAAGTTTGTACAGCCAAGCTGTCATTCTCAAGACCAGATATTGAGTCAATATCTGGTCTTGAGAATGACAGCTTGGCTGTAGAAACTTGTTGACCATTTTAAAACATTAATTGGTGAAATGGACATATTGACTGTATATATATTTTAATATTTTATCACCAAGAAGATCACTTGTGTATTAAATCAATTCTATGTCAAGCCACAGTTAGTCCAAAAAACATTCAAGACTAAAAGTGTATAAAACACTGGCTCTTCCAACTATTTTGTTTGGTA
This sequence comes from Diploptera punctata, assembly GCA_030220185.1. Taxonomy (NCBI): domain Eukaryota; kingdom Metazoa; phylum Arthropoda; class Insecta; order Blattodea; family Blaberidae; genus Diploptera; species Diploptera punctata. Next base: position 5,031,733 of record JASPKZ010007832.1, read on the forward strand.
GCGAAGTATGGACTTTGAAACAGAAGGATATACAGAAACTTAGATCTGCTGAAATGAGATACCTTCGGAGGACTGCAGGATACACACTACTATATCACAAAAAAATGAAGACATCTTAGAAGAATTACACATGGAACCTTTAGAAAATAAAATTTCTGATTGTAAGTCAAGATGGATGCAACATGTTCATCGAATGGAAGATCACAGGATACCTAAACAAATGTTAAGGTATCAACCTGCAGGAAGAAGAAGACCAGGACGTCCACTCAAAAGAATTTTGGAGGGTGTTTCTCTTGAAACTGAAACAGGTCAACAAATGACCTAAATTCGTGAATGTCCTATGATGATAATGATTAAACGAGAATGTCAATCCAATTTTTTTTCTTCAGAAGTTTTGTAATCATCTCTCTTTAATGATTTGGTTAAATTTTAAAGGTGAATCTTTATACAAAGAGCATGTTTCCAATTAAGGCAAATGCAATTAGTTTTATGTTTTGATTACAGTGTATTTTTTTCGGGTTTATGTATTTTTATGTTGTTAGTGGTTTTTAACTTGTTGTTCAACTATGAATGTTAATTATCTGCTGTTGTGATTTTGTAGAGAAGCTGCATAACATATAATTTTTGTAGTTTTACAATACTTTTTGTTGATGTTTTTATTTTCTGCATGTATTTTTCTACACCTGGATTATATCATTTTCCCAACACAAGAAAAAGCATCATTTCGTAAGCTCTACCTACAAATTTATTTGTATTTTTTCTCATCACTCGGTCTCTCCTTAAAGAAATGCCAACACACTAATTACACACTATCAGAAGTGGAAAATGCTTCTCTATGTAGGATCTAGTATGAGGCGTTAATTTTTTTGGTCGATTTCTTATACTTACTAATATTGTTGTTACTGGAAGTAAATCAACGTTCCCACATCTAACCTGGTTTCTATGCAAACAAAATAAATCGCAATGCTGATATCGACTCAAAAAGCACACGTGCGGTAAGTAAAATAATAGTAGCAATATTTATTTTGATATATTAAATGTGATAGTACAATTATCACAATTATTTAATGCTATTGGACGAACACTGTCCATTTTCTTCATAAACTTCCTGCAGTCTTTAATTTCTCATTCCTAAGAACAAAATATGCCAACAATTTTTTCTCGTTAATATGCACGCCTTTTTCATTTAACCATTTCTTGAATGTTTTGTACACTAACTCGTACCTTTCTTTAGACTTTTCCGGAATTAATGTAGAACATCCCACTCTCCAGCCTTCTTCAATTTCTCTATCATCTACCATGACTCCTTCCATAATAAAATTATCAAACAGATTCTAATCACGGTACTAGATATAAAAATGTCTCCACAGCCAACAATCCTTGCTTATAATAAAACAAATGAAAAGCTAGATAGCAACAATCACCAAATGTTTCTTTCTCATAGAAGTCATTTACATTCAACCAATATTTTAATTAATTTATTACTATATTTAATAAAAATTAGTCACATCGACCAAAAAATAGTATGCAATACACATGAGGTAAGCACGTAACAGACCTCGAAAATTGAAAAGAAAAAAAAAACTTTTTCTCGATCAGTAACAAGTGCTTACTCACTTGTATCGCAATATTCTATAACCAAACTTTGCCTGCCCGTTACTTGCTATTAAGACACCCAGCCTGTCTTATTTTTGTGGTATGCTGTAAATGCACTAGGATGCGTTTGACGCCACAAGTAGACCCAAATAAATAATATATTCCCAAAATATTAGTAAGTTCGAATTTATTGATTTTGTTAAATAAAATAAAAATACAGTACATGTATTGACAATAACCATGTGGACGACAGTTTCGCTGTTCGCATCCATTTCAGTTCCACGATTAATATAATCCTTGGGACTGCAAGCAATGTGTAAGATACACTTTGAAGTGGGTTGCTAGCCTGTTTTCATGGCGGGTTTATTATTCGGGGTTTCCTCTCTAGGCTAATTGCCTTAACCCAGTTTCACAGCTCAGCCTGCCCCGTTTTATTTCGGAGTTGTCTCTCCTAGATGGGTTGTCTTGCAGGACTAACGAACCCCATCTGCCCGTTGTGGATTATTCTTCGCTTCACCTCTCCTCTTATAGTGGATGCACATCCAATACGTCTTCCTCCGAAGAGTGATTTGGGAAATAAACAGGATTGAAATCCTACAACTTATGAATAATAATAAGAAGAAGATTAATATAATATTAATAATTTATTTATATACAGATTTATAATATTTACACATCTTTCTATGCCTAAAGTTTCATTTTTCTTCTCCACTCGTCTCCATCCATCCACTCCATGTCCTCCAGTCCTCTTGTTCTCATTCCAGTTCTTATTTCTTGCATCCACGAGTTTAGAGGTCTTTCTTTCCTTCTTCTTCCAGGTGAACACCATAATAATAATAATAATAATAATAATAATAATAATAATAATAATAATAATAATAATAATAGTAATAATGGTTTATATTATCTGATAGAGTTAAGATGTATTATATTCTCTTCCACTTCACCGGGATTAAATTATACAGGTATTTGATTAGAAATAGATAATAGACACAGGTACACAATATACAATGACAAGAAAAAACTATTAAAGTAATAATAATAATAACCTATAATTTGATTAAGGTCCACCGCTGTGGTCTCGAGGTAGCATGCTACCTTGTCACGCAGCGGGCCCGGGTTCGATCCCCGCTCGGGACAGTTTTTCTGGGTGAGGTTTTTATTGGGGTTTTTCCTCACCTGTAAGACAAATGTCAGGAAAACTTTAAGGCCCAAACGGTCCCCGAAATCATATGGCCATCATCTTTATCATCATCCTTATCATTATCATCATCATCATCATCATCCTTCACCGGTGTGGAAAGCAACGGGAAGCTACCACACCTACAATTCTCTAGTAAAGCTACAAAGCGTAGCATGAAAATGCTATGATTGTAGTGAAAGACCTGCCCTCGGGCAGAATTACTATGGAGAACGACATTTTATAATAAAAAATATAAAACTGACTGCAACAACTAAAGGAGTGGGGTATCTCATTACTCTCAACTTCATGTAAAATTCTAACATATATATTAATATCCAGACTAGAGTGTTAAGAGAATGGACTACACCTTCTTTTACGGTCAAAGATAATACCGTTATTCGACCAATGAAAATGCAGCTATATATCTGCTTTGTGTACAGTACAACTGGGACATAGCTCGGAATTAGTATAATCCACGTACCACTGTGTACATTGGAGAAGGAGCTGTGAAAGTTATTTGCAAACAGAGTGCAGCTGTGTGCACATTCTCTCCGGACGTTGCATAACTGACCGGTACTCTGTCCTTGTCCTTGTGGATACACGAACCCTAGACCCTGAAGTTGCTTTTCATTCAACTTACTTAGTATGCATAATACCACGACATTACAGCTTTTATGTAACCATTCCATATTGTAATCTTTTTCTCTCGCTTTACCCTAGTTTAATCTCTCCCATTTTAGGTACTTCTTCGTATCCCATACCGTGCATTACAGTAACCCGCCGTGTTAGGAAATGATGTTTTAAGTCTTTATCACACACACACGTAGAGGAGGATATATACCCACCAATAGGAACCTCAAACTCGATGCTATTCTTTTTTGCAGACGATTTAGCTCTTCTGACACTTTCCGAAAATGATTTGCAACGATCAATTCATAATTTACAAAAAATAGGTGCCAAATTTAATATGGAAATATCAATTAACAAAACTAAAATTATGGCATTTCATGGGAAGGACCCCATACAAAGTAAAATCTGTCTCCAGAATAAAATTTTAGAGAGATCTAATCAATTTAAATCTTAGATATTATCTCTCTATCTGGGATGAAAAGGATATCCCTGAAAAAATTACTAGTTATAATAAAAGTTTGGGAATTATTAATCAAGTTATGAAACAATCCCTTGTACAAAAAATACCAGATTACGTTTATATAACACTTTGGCTAGACCAATGTTGACCTATGGTAGTGAAGCATGGACACTAAAAAAGACAATATGAAAGCAGAATAATGGCTTGTGAAATGAGATTCATGCGCAGAACAGCGGGTTACACCAGGTGGGATCGGAAAACGAACACCGATATCTTAAAAGAATTGAAGACTACGCCAATTTTGGAATATATTAAACAATACCAATTAAATTGGAAACACCATCTTGAAAGAATGAGTTTAAATCGGATCCCCATAGCTGTTTAAAATTATATACCAAGAGGACGAAGATCTCCGGGCCGTCCTATGAAACGCTGGAGAGAAAATTTTCTATAGGATCGTAACAGGCCTTGGCCTAATACTTGGAAGGAAGAAGAAGAAGAACAAGACGTAGAGGAGATGACCAAATAATGCTACCATTTTTATTTAAACTCATAATCTGAAGAATTTTATATCTATGAATGTGATTTTTCAAGAAGCGAAAATATGTCCAGTAAAAGGTACTTATTCGCGGGGGATATGTTCCGCAAATATGCTGCGAATACAGAAACCGCGAATATGGAATGGTAATTTGTATGGATATATAGAGGATATGTTCCAAGGTTACAAAATAAAATAAAAATTATCAAAATAAAATCAATTAATGAGAGATTTTGAACTATTTCTATTGATTATTACTGTCAGGTTTAAGCAAGGACTTAAGTAACTTAATAACGTTTTCCTGTTTTGCCGCTTTTAAAAGATCTTTCAATTAAGATTGATATTCAGCTGTGAATTCTGCGATAGAATTCCTTATTTTGTCTTCGGATTTCTTGATTCATTAACATTCAAACAGCGTGATATAGACGCAAACGTCTCGCCAACGCGTATGAACGGTCAACCATTTCTATTTTTACTTTCAGCGGCAACACTACTTTTTTCCGCTTTGGAACTAATTTTCTTTCCTGTTACTCGACATTATAAATTGACAACAAAGCAGAAGAGGCACATGTTATTCAATCAAAATTATTGCAACGAATGACAAGTTGAAACAATAAAACACAAATCGTGGCGAGGGCGGCATTTATCAACGGACATAGCGGCTCGCGAAATACTGCGGCGGTGGCTTTTAACAACGAACTTCGGCTTTTTGGCAATAAAGTTTGTTTTACTTTGATATTAATGTGTCCATTTCGCTTGAATCGCTCTTTGTAAAACCCGCCTTGGCACTTGCCTGCAGTAAAAAAAGTTGCCGATACGTTAATAAAGGATACTATTGTATATCTGGCTTAACTTGGCAGAGAGAGAGATGGAGATACAATGGTAGATCGTTGACCGCTTTAGTTCAGAGACAAAAGAAAGAACCCACCCTGTTGTCAGTTTTCCTCTTTCCCCTTTTCCCTATTGTCATCTGGTGAAGGAACACCGACAGCACTGGTGCGAGTGAGAGAGCTGAGTACAGTTGTCTCATTCTACAAATGTCTCGTAAAGTTAAACCAGAGAGACTATAACCCTTCTAATGCGCCGACTGGATCCGCGAATAAAGAACATTTTAGCCGCGAATACAGGAACTGTCGCAATTTTTTTACTCTCGAATAATAAAAACGCAAATAAGGAGCTTTTACTGTATTTAAGGTGCTTTGTAAGCACTAATATTGAATTTTCAGTTAAAATTTAATAACATACGAGACAGATGTACAAGATTGCTAAAATTGTGATTTCAATTGATAGGGTCGAAATTTAACCTTGTGGAGAACGCTCAATCGTAATGGTTCGATTTTTCTCGTTACCGAATCCTCCCTTACTTCAGTAACTTATTCCAATATGCCGAGTTTGGTTTCGAAAATACATAAAATTGCGCTTGCTACAGCGTTAACACACACACACACACATAGACATGGTGAATTTCACGTAAAATTTGACATAATACTTGCAAATTAAAATTTCTTCCCTGCCTCTCAAAATTATATAGGTACTGACTATTAAATAAGATTTTCAAGCGTCTATATCTCAAAATATTGTGAATATGAGGAAACTCTTACGTAACAATGTATTATTTATTCTAATTAAAACTCTTACACCACACAGAAACGTTAGTTGTTACGTCAGTTACCTTTAATTTTTTATAATTAGTGGCTAAAGTTTATTAGAACATAACATTCAAAACGTGTAGCATACAATATAATTATTAAACATAGAAACTCCATATTTCCTCTTAAACATATTGAAACCTATAAGTTATACAAACGTTTTAAAGAGAAAAAGTAGATCCTATTCAAACGCTTAAAAAATTAGAATGTTCTTTTTTATTTTGTTGCATTTGTTACGTCAGTTATCATAGAATTCATATATATATATATATATTACTGTTATTAAAGAAATTAAAGACTATATATAGGCCTATATAATGCTGCAAGCATAGCATGAAAATGCTATGATTGCAGATTGCAGTGAAGGAACTGCCTTCGGGCACAATTACTATGGATGTATATATATATGTGTGTGTGTGTGTGTGCGCGTGCATGCGTTATTTTTTTACATTTAGTAGTAAGGCCAATAATGATATGAAATATATCACAATTGGCCTTCATTGCTAAATGTCAAAAATGTAATAATATCTAAATAATCAAGTGTTACTGCTATAAAATAAAAATGTATCTTTTAAAAACGCTTACTTGTTATAGTAGCCACTAGATGGCAGTTCGAACGATGTTCCGATGCCTCGCGTGATTTGATAATTATATATTAGGATGAAATTTAAATGTTTATGTTGAGATGCCGGAGTGGCGCAGGTGGAAGCGCGCTAACGTATAGGATTAGATATCTCGGGTTCAAATCCCAACTAAGGCATTTATTTTACTTTTCAAGTCTTATATATATATTCTTATCATAAGTAATGCCACGAGTGATTTCCAAATTATCGATAAATTCACGACTCACTTCGTGAGTCGTGAATTTATCTAGAGAATTTGGAAATCAAGAGTGGCATTTGTTAGGACTATTTAACGAATACAATTAAGCTGTTTACTCACAAATCATTATTTAACTATAGTTATTTTAAATTATTTATATATTTAATGTAAACAGCGATGTTTGAAAACAAATGAGAAACGATAGATACGCTTCATCTGCTTCTTTTGTTTATCACTGCAACCAGATCATACTATTTATTGCCAAAGGAACGCAATATTGTAAGAATGCTCTCTAGTGGAGAAAAAATGAAACACATGAAACTGTATATTAATTCATTTCATTTGTCGTATGATGTAAATATGACAATTATATTTTTCTGGATTATTACCTGGGAAAAAATACATTTAAGAAAGTGCAAACAGTGGTTTCTTTTTTTGGTGGTATAATCAATTGCTACAAATGTTTTTATATTAACTCCTGCAAGCGCTATGTGTTGACATCTATGCACTATATATACAATCTGGTAGCCGTATTTCTTATAGCCTCAATCACTGCAAAATAATGGTCAGACCTGTTCAGAGCATTAAAAAGGAGGAGCTTTCTTTAATATGGTAATTATAAAACTGATAAATATTTCGTGAAACACGACTCTGATTGGTTGTAAAACAGAAATCATTGAAACGTGATTGGCCATTGAGTCCCATTTGGGGCATGAGTTAAATAGTCCTGGTAATTATTTGTGTCTTCTTAGAACGATCGTTATTCATCTGATTCAAAAATATCATATGAACAACATTGTCTAAAAACGAGATATGAGTAAGCGAAAGAACAAAGAGGGAACAGATTGTCTGCGATACAGATATGAGTAATGTTTGCAGTAGAAGACGACCTCTTGACAACAAATGTTTCGTGACTCTGCAAAGTGACATATCGCGTGACGTCATGGTCACCGTAACGTAATTAAAATGAATTAGTCCTCTTCACTTGATAACGCTGTGAGACATGCAACGCGAGGTGATAGTCGATACTCAAATCTCTTACTGGCTACACAACTAAAAATACAATATACTTACTTGCTGAAAGCTATGAAGGCTCTTCAATGAACAATCATCATCGTGTAAAATTTTAGGCTTTCACGGCCGGTGTCTTGACTCTTGTCAAGTGCAGAGAGTACCAGAGAAGAAAGTGGACAAGTTTCGTGTACATGCCACAAGCGGCGCTAGTGTAGAACAACTAAGACATCTAATTTTTTTTCGATTTTTTTCTAATACTAATATGAAATTCAGCACCGTCTGGTGGCAAAATTATGAATTATAATTATATAACACCATCTGGTGAATAATCATGGAATTGAACTTTTATAGGAATAAATAACATATTAATTAATCTTAAATTATGAAATTATTTGTTCCCAGCCTCTCAAGTCTAAAGATTTTCTTCAATTTTAACAGAAGGGAAGAATGGAAATAAATAAAACATATTAATTTATTTTCGTTTATTAAAATTTAAAAACATGCATTATGAGCTCTTTTAATAAATATGTACAATTCACCTACCCCCTTATTCTCACATACATATTTTATACAATATTTATTAAAGAACCTTAGCCATGTCATACATCTGAAGTCCATTATAAAGTCACATTTTTAAAATGTTTATTAGAAATAGCTGTACACTAACATCACTCTTCCTAACTTAACAAACCTTAGAATTTTATCACTTCTAGTAGGTTTATCTTTGAAAATAGATTCACATTAAAAACGTAAACAAGTTTGAATTTATTTGCAAATTAGAGTAAAATAAAATCTAAGTAATGATTTTAACTTTGGATAATATATAATTTTTACAGTACCGTCTACACAGGACGAAAGGATAATAGTTAAAAATTTACAAAATGGTTAATTTCCCATAATCCCGAGTGAACATGCCGTGTGCCTTGCAGTTGTTTTATTTAGTTACGTATTCTGTTACTACGAAACAGCGTTACCATTCTAGTTTGCTCATTGTAGTTCATCGTAAACGACCGAAATTTTTTAGATGTCACTATACTCAGATTTCCCTCTATTCGAGTGCTCTGTGGTCAAGTGGTCTTCCAGGCTGAATGGTCGTGGTCGAGTTTTCTTTAAACTCGACGTTTCGTCTACTATAGAGATAGATATATTCAGAAGATTCTGCAGCCGATCAGTTCAGGAGTTCACAGAGAGCACGCAGAATATCCCAAATATGTCTATCGCAGTAATCCAGGAAGAAAATTACCTGGTCCTCCAGGTTGGGAGTTAAGACAACGAGGCTGACAATCCTATTCTTGTAAAAAAAATAGTTTAAAAACTGCTCAGGACATTAGTCGGTTGCCTTTCTGGAATCTTTGAAAAGATAATCCTGAGGAAGATCCAGGGACCTATAAATGATCGTGGGATATGGCGGATAAGATCTAACAATGCTATCTACAATTTGTACTTAGACCCAGATATTGTAAATATTATTAAAATTGGCAGACTGAGATGGGTGGGTCATATAATGAGAATGGAGGAGGAGAATACCACTAGAAAGCTTACACTACTGAGAACAGATGGAGGAAGAAGAAGAGGAAGACCGAAGCTGAGATGGATGGAGTAGAGGAGGACCTCCGAAAGTTCGGGGTCCGGGGATGGAGAAGGAGGGCGTTGTACACGGATGCGTGGAGGAGTGTCTTGACAGCTGCCAGTGCCCATAAAGGGCTGTAGAATTAGAAGAAGTATACCGTAGTTATAGATAAAACGTCGGTTTTAAACTAAACTGGACCACGGCCATTCAGCCCGGAAGACCAATTTAACAGGAGTTAATGGTCACCATTTTTTTTTTCTGGCAACTTACCTTTACTCATTCTCAGAATGTTTGTGGTTCATCTCAAAATAGTCTTATCTGGAATGCAATGCACATTTCCTGGCTTTCTCTCGGTATACATAGATATACTCCAAAACTTTCTTTGTAGTGTAGCTCCTGTCAGAAGTAAAATTGTACTTGACAATAAAATTGTGGAGCAGGTGAATAATTTTACATACCTAGGATGCAATATCTCGTATGAAGAAGAAAAGGATGTAAATGCAAAATATCTAAATTTTTAAGCATTTTAGGGTTAATAAATTCTATCTTCAAGCCACAGTTAGTCCAAAATCATTCAAGACTAAAAGTCTATAAAACACTGGCTCTTCCAACTATTTTGTATGGTAGCGAAGTATGGACGTTGAAACAGAAGGATATACAGAGACTTAGATCTGCTGAAATGAGATACCTTCGGAGGACTGCAGGATACACACTACTAGATCACAAAAAAAAAATGAAGACATCTTAGAAGAATTACACATGGAACCTTTAGAAAACAAAATTTCTGGTTATAAGTCAAGATAGATGCAACATGTTCATCGAATGGAAGATCACAGGATACCCAAACAAATGTTAAGATATCAACCTGCAGGAAGAAGAAGACCAGGACGTCCACTCAAAATACTTCTGGATGGTGTTTCCCTTCACGCCGAAACAGGTCAACAAATGGCCTAAATTCGTGGATATACTATGATGATGACCTTTCTTTGACCCATTCTTCAAAACCGCCTCATCGCCCTTCACTATTAATTTCGAAGATGTAAAACGCCTCCCGCAAAGGGATATTTCATCAGATTAAGGAAGTAGAAAATCTCACACGGGGCTAAATCCGGGCTATAAGTAGGGTGAAGGATGCACTTCAATTTAATTTTTGTGAGATATTCAGTAATAACATTAGCAGCATGCAGCAGCCACGCATTATCGTGATGCAATATCCAGCTAGTTAAACGGAAATGTGGCATTTGCGCCTGATATGACCTTGCAGAGTTTACAGGACGTGTCTGTAATATTGCCCAGTTACTGTTGCGTGTGCAGGTACATGTTGATAAACCATTCCATGAATATTAAAAAAATAATAATAATAGGCCATAACTTTCCTAGCAGAATGAAATCTCTTTTGTTTTTTGGGGTGTCGATATGGAGGTTTCCGCATAGAGCTTTATTGTTTGCTCTCAGGATTGAAAATATGCAGCCAAATTTAATCAGCAATTATTATTATTATTATTATTATTATTATTATTATTATTATTATTATTATTATTATTATTAATAATATCCATCTATAGTCATTCTGCCCGAAGGCAGGTCCTCCGCTGCAATCATAGCATTTTCATGCTATGCTTGCAGATTTACTAGGGAATTGTAGGTGTGGTAGCTTCCCGTTGCTTTCCACACCGGTGAAGGATGATGATGATAATGATAAGGATGATGATGATGACGGCAGATTGATTTCGGGGACCGTTTTGGGCCTTAAGTTTTTTTCTGACATTTATCTTACAGGTGAGGAAAAACCCCGATAAAAACTTCACCCAGAAAAACTGCCCCGACCGGCGATCGAACCCGGGCCTGCTGCGTGACAAGGCAGCACGCTACCTCGAGACCACAGCGGTGGACTATAATAATGTAATAAATATTAATAGAAATATAATATGCAGAACGAAGAAAACTATATTTCAAGTTCTGTTACAAAGCGTTTTATTATATGGGTCCGAAACCTGGACAGTAAGTAGAAAAGAAGCCAGCAAGCTGTTAGCAGTAGAAATGGATTTTTGGAGGCGATCGACAAGAATTTCAAGAATTTATGAGGTCAGAAACAGCACAATAAGGTAGATTATGCAAGTTGAAAAACATATTAGGAAAAAATAGAAGAAAAACGTTTAAAATGGTATGGGCACCTCATAAGAATGGAAGAAGAGAGCATATAACAAAGATCCTTAATTGGAAAGCTAATGGAAGAAGTGGAAGAGGCAGACCTAGAGAACGTTGGATGGATGGAGTGAGGAGAAGTATGGCAGCTAGAGATCTGAGGAAAGAAGATGCTCTAGACAGGAACCCTGGATACAAGTCACTTTGGGTCGAAGAAGAAACACTGTATTGTGGAATATTCCTAATTTTAAAAATATTATTATTATTATTATTATTATTATTATTATTATTATTATTATTATTATTATCATCATATCATCATTATTATTAATAAGATGTTCGAAAATGGAAAAGAAAGAAATACAGTTATACGAGAAAAAATGATTATTAAATATTCAACAATAGATTTTATAAGATATAAGAACTTATATTGGTTTTGTGTGGAAAGCAACGGGAAGCTACCACACTTACAATTCCCTAGTAAAGCTGCAAGGATAGCATGAAAATGCTATGATTGTAGTGAAGGACCTGCCTTCGGGCAGAATTACTATGGATGGATATTGGTTTTAAAGTTCTTTGGAAAATGTTTGGACCGACGTGAGACGAACAGACAGGTGAGGTACATGGTATTTATAGGAAGTCAGATATAATATCAACAGTTAAGTCTCGTACAGTAGACTGCGATAGGGAGGACATGTGGCACGAACTCGAAATGAAAGTTTCTTGTAGGAAAACTAGAGGGATAACGCCCAGTTGGTAGACCCAGAATGAGGTTGGAGAATAACATTATCCATGAATTGACGGAATTATGTTATACAGGGGATGATTGGGAAACATTAGCTCGGGATAGGGATGTGTGGAGAGCATATGTCCTCGAGGTCATAAACCTATGGGTTAGATAGTGCCAGCAGTTTACTTAAATTTATATGGGCATGTATGACGAATGCAAGGAGAAAGGTTATCTTGAAAAACATTGGATTGGTGTCCACCTGGAAGAAGAAAGATATTCGAAACTCATGGATGCAAGAAATAACTGGGATGTGAACAAAGGACTGGAGAACATGGAGTGGATGGATAGGGACGAGTGGAGAAGGAAAATAAAACTTTAGGCACAGACATATGTGTTTACGTTGACTATTTAACTCATACCCTAAATGAGAGTCAATGACCAATCACATTTCAATGATTTTTTATTTACAACCAATCACAGTCGTGTTTCGCGTAAAATTTACCAACCAAAGTTTATCATAATAAAGAAAGCACCTTCTTGTTTAACATTGTGAATAGGTCATATCATTATTTTGCAGTGACTGACCTCCCAAGAAATACGCCTACCAGATTGTATATATAGTGCATGAATGTCAGCAGAAAGCGCATGCGATAGATAACATAAAAACAATTGATTATACCACAAAAAAAAAGTTTGCACTTTCTTAAACGAATTATTTTCCAGGAAATGACGTTGCAGAAAAATATAATTGACATATTTACATCATAGGACATCAAATCAAGTAATACCTATAACGTTGGGGCATTCTTACAATCTTGCGATTCTTTGGCAATAAACAATATTATGATCTGGTTGCAGTGATGAACAAAGGAAGGAAATGAAGCGTACCAATCGTTTTTATTTGTTTTCAAACATCGCCGTTTACATTAAATGTATAAATATTTTAAAATAACTACAGTTAAATAATGATTTGTGAGCAAACAGCTTAATTTTATTCGTTAAATAGTCCTAACAAATGCCACTCTTGATTTCCAAGTTTATCGATAATAATAATAATAATAATAATAATAATAATAATAATAATAATAATAATAATTATTATTATTATTATTATTATTATTATTATTATTATTATTATTATTATTATTATTATTTATTTTATTATTATTATTATTGATGATGACTTTTTAAGGGGAAAAGCTTTGAGTGTCCCGGATATAATACATGATGTAGCCTACATCACGATTTATTCAGAAGCACCGTTACAGCGGGAGTATGTTTTTTGTATTCGGGAATACAGTTTTAATAATTGTCATGCAATGACTATATGATATTATGTAAGCCAACATGTGAATTGTGTATAGACCACTCTAATCCCCCTGTTCACTGTTTATTATTTATCGCCAAATACGATTTACAGACGTCCCGCTTGTATGGGATTTGGTTTCTTTTTGTAATCAAGCTATTCATGTACTTGAAGCAGACACTCTATTATATTACAACTCATTATAAAGGGTGGTTATTTTACTCTTATACTCGAGTTCACAAAACCTCTGATACCGAATTTCGGTTAAATGTAGCTATTGAGTTTTTTCATTTAAAATTTTGGATTGAATTTCTTTATATCTTCAACGCAAAATTACCACCAGCAATATATATATCTTAATATATAAAAATTTCGTGCCACGTTGTTTGTCCGCGATGGAATCCTAAACTACTGAACCAATTTTAATAAAATTTTGCACACTGTGTGCAGTTTGATCCAACTTGAGACATAGGGTAGTTTATAACTAAATCTATAGTCGCATTGTTTTTTATTGCAAATTATTTGTTTATTATTTAACAAAGAGTTATAATTATCTGTGCGTTCCATACGATTCTAACACATGCCGGTGTAAGGTAGTTTGGTAAGATAATTGGTTTATTATTTAACAAAGAGAGATCCAGATGACTGTGCTTTTTGTTGCAACCGCGAATTTCAATTGAATTACAAATATTGATTATTTCATAATTTAAGTATGTTCTGTGTTTATTTTATTTTCAATGTATTGATCCGATTGAGGGTCCGATTGAGGGTCTTTCCACTTTTTCAGCGGTTGCCCTTTTACCAGCCGGCTGCTGGCCCTTCACATCCACATGTGTCAATCACAGAGGTAGATGATCAACAGCCAGTGTAGGGGTGACATGTGATTAGCATGTCGAGTCCCCCAGCCGTTATAGCTGGTTCCTCAACCTGGAGCCGCTACTTATTGTAGCTACCCAATTGCCTCACGATGCTGGGTGGGCACCGGTCCCATACTGGCCGAAATACCATGAGAAAATTTCTTCCCCCATGGAGACTCGAACCAGCGCAAGTCCCGTAGCTCTACGCCAAGGCTTTCTACCTTAACCGCTCGGCTACGGCGCGGGACAATGTATTGATAATAATATTAATTTCGTGTGTAAGTATTAGTTTTAAGTAATTTGGCTGAAAGACAGCAACTTAATTAAATCAATAAAAGGGACATTGAACAATATGGCGAAACAGTTCTAGAGACCACAAATGATAAGATATCAAGTGAATTTCCGCAAATTTGTATAGGCCTATGTGACATAAATCTTACATTTAAGAAGAATGTCAATTTAAAGACATATGAAAGTCCTAAGGAACGGAATAACAGAACTGTAAGTAAGTCTGTTAGTTATAATAATATGCCTAATATTACAGAAACAATCTCCATGCCTCAATTAAATGAAAAATAAGATGACTATAATATATCACAAGATGATATTGCTATACAGAGACTTCTTGATGATGAGAATCCAAACTGGCAACAAGTTCGTAGAAAAAAACGAAAGTATAATGAAATCAGCAAGCCTCCTCAAAATATTCCATCAATAAATGTATATAATCCATATGATACACTTATGGATGATACTGAGAATGCAGACTTAAAGGCAATATGAAATATGAAGTTCGCCGGGCCAGCTAGTATATATATAATATGAAAAGAAAAATGAATGCTTGAGTCGGGATTTGAACACGACTCTCTAAACTCTGTACGTTTAGCGCTCTAATCATCTGAGCCACTCAAGTATCCTAACACAAACATACATTTTTATATATGTAGTATTCTCACGAGAATACTGACAATATTGAGAATACTACATATATAAGAAAAATGTATGTTTGTGATAGGATACTTGAGTGGTTCAGATGGTTAGAGCACTAAACGTACAGCGTTTAAAGACTCGGGTTCAAATCCCGACTCAAGCATTCATTTTTGTTTAACTAACTAACTAACTAACTCACTGGCACTATCGAACCCGAAGGTTCATGGCCGCGCGGACATAAGCTCTCCATACATCCCTATCCTGAGCTAATGCTTTCCAATCATTCCCTGTATAATCTACTTCCCTCAAATCATAGTTAATGTTGTTCTCCCACCTCATTCTTGGTCTACCAACGGGGCGTTTTCCCTCTGGCTTTCCTACAAGAAGTTTCCATGCACGTCTTTCATTCCCCATACGCGCAACATGTCCTGCCCATCGCAGTCTACGAGACTTAACTGTTCTTATTATATCTGGCTTCCTATAAAGACCATGTAGTTCATTGTTATGTAGTCTTCTCCATTCACCTGTCTGTTCATCTCTCTTTGATCCAAAAATTTTCCTAAGAACTTTATTCTCAAATACTCGTAATCTCCTTTCCTCCCTTAAAGTAAGAGTCCAGGTTTCGCATCCATATAATATAACTGGTAGAATAATAGTTTTATATATTTTCAGCTTAACGTTTTTTGAAAGGAGTTGGGACATCAAAAGTCTCTGCAATGCATAATAGCATGCATTTCCAGAATTGAGCCTATGTTTAATTTCTTTTTGCATCTCATTCCTATTTGTGATTATTGTTCCTAGGTATTTGAATTCAGCCACTTCCTCAAAATTTCCCTCATTTGTCATTAGCTGTCCACTTCCATTATATACTGAATTTCTACGTGTGACCACGTATTTAGTTTTACTGATATTTATTTCCAGTCCTAATTTCTTAGTGTTACTCAATAGTGTGTGCGTGTTGGCCTTTAGTATCTCCTCGCTATCGGCCAGTAGTACTACATCGTCAGCATAAACTAACAGCTTATTAATACCATTGAGTTGTAAACCTTCCTCATTCTCTAAAGATTTAATGGCATGCTCTAGTACAAAATTAAATAGTAAAGGAGATAGTGCATCTCCTTGCTTCAACCCATTCTGGTTTTCAAAAGTGTCTGAAAACTGTTTGCCTACACGCACCCTACTCTTTGAGCCATTTAGACACATTCGTATAAGTCTAACTAACTTTTTAGGAATTCCGAACTCCAGCAGGATACTATATAACTTCTCCCTCTTAATTGAATCATATGCTTTTTGAAGTCTACATATAGTTGATGTACAGTACCATTATATTCCCATTTCTTCTCTAAAATCTGTCTTAAACTGAAAATCTGATCTGTTGTAGACCTGTTTCTTCTAAATGCACATTGATGATCTCCTAGAATGTCATCAATATAGGGAGTAAGTCTGCTTACTAATATATTTGTTAGAATTTTGTACGAAGTTGAAAGTAATGAGATGCCCCTGTAGTTGTTGCAATCTGTTTTATCTCCTTTCTTATAAATTGGTATGATAATTGATTCCTTCCATTCATCTGGAAGAGCTTCTTTTTCCCAAATCTTACTAAGCAACCAGCGTATCTTGTTCATCAATTTTTCTCCCCCTGATTTTATCAGTTCTGCTGGGATCTCATCTGAACCTGATGCTTTATACATCTTCAATTTTTCAATCGCCATTTCAACCTCTAATGCACTTGGCTCTGCCGACTAGCATTTCTGCTGTCTGTAAATTATCCTCCTCAATGTCCTGTTCTGTATGTACATTTAATAGCTGATTAAAGTAACCTTTCCATCTATTTAATATACTCCTAGAATCTGCAATCATATCCCCATTTTCATTCCGAATTATGTTTGTTCTAGCCTGAAACCCTTTCTTCTCTATACTAATTCCCTGATATAATTCTCTAATGTTCCTATTTTTTGCATTCATTTCAAGATCATTAATCTTCTCTCTCAAATATTCCCTCTTTTTACTCTTTAGTAACTTGGTGGTTTCCCGTCTAACACTACCCAATTGCTCTAAATTTACCTCATTTGGCTCGTGTAACCATTTAATTTTTGCTAGCTTTCTTTTCTTTACAATGTCGACACATTCCTCATCAAACCATTTCTTGTTTTGCCTCTTTTTTAAACAACCAATGCTTTCTGATGCTGACAATTTAATAGTATCTCTTATAGCCTCCCATTCTTTATTTATATCAGTTTCTTCTTCGTTTGCCACATTGTCATCTGAAGATTCCAGTACTTCAAATCTATTAGCAATTTTGATTTGGTATTCTTGTCGCATTTCATCATTTTTCAAGTTTTTTAATTCATATTTTACAGAATCATCATTAGCGTTCGTTCCTCTCATAAGCGATAGCCGTTGTCTGATTTTCACTCTGACCAGATGATGATCCGAATTGCAGTCTGTCCCTCTAACTGATCTAACATCAATGATGCTACTGTGCCAGCGTTTATCCACTAATACATGATCTATCTGGTTCCAAGTTTCTCCATCTGGGGACGTCCAGGTGTATTTATGAATATCCTTATGCTGAAATGTTGTGCTCTTAACAATGAGATTCTTCGATGTGGCAAATGTGACTAATCTAACGCCATTGTCGTTACTATCTTCATGAAGACTGAATTTGCCTATTGTTGGTTTGAATATATCTTCCCGCCCCACTTTTTCATTAAAATCTCCTAAGACAATTTTCATATGATATCGTGAAAGGCTATCAAATAAGCATTCTAATTCTTCATAGAACTCATCCTTGATCTTGTCATCTTTATCTTCTGTGGGGGCATGTACATTTACAATTATAAAATCATGTCGTTTACCCTTTAGAATTATGTATGATATCCTATCACTAACAAACTTAATATCTCGGATAGCGGATAGGATCCTCCTTCTGACTAAAAAACCCGTTCCAAATGCAGGTCTTTCTGCACCCCCGTAGTATAACGCAAAGCTTCCTGATTCGTGACTACCTTCTCCTGGCCACCTAACTTCCTGTAAAGCGACTATATCCAAGGGCGATTTATCCAATTCCCGCGTTAATATCTCTAGTGCCCCGCTATTGTATAAAGTCCTAACATTCCATGTTCCTAGGAACATGTCCCTGTGTTTGAGCCTTTGGCATGGGTTCCCTGAAGTAGTCCCCGCCCGGAGAACCGAATGGGGGACTATTTGACCTCCGGAAAATTTTACCCCAGATGAACCCATGTCCGCATTTCTTGACTGTTGTATTTTTACGGTGAAAGATCGTCAGTCTTTCGCCCAAGGTACTTTTTTCGTCTGGCTTATCACCTTCGACCAGTCCGGCATGGGTAACCCTATCGGCAGCAATGCTACCGCCGGCATAGCTCTCAGGATCATTTAAGCACGCAAGCCACTCCACCACGACAAGGTAAAGATACCATGGAGGGATTCATTTTTGTTTTCATATCATATTTGTCTTCATTGCCAAATGTCAAAAATATCGTCATAACATCTATATATATAACTAGCTAATATCAGGCGTGCGCTTCTACGCCTAAATAAATGGATTCTGTTGTTATATTTAGTTGAATAAGTAAAAAGAAACATAATTATAAATTTATACCGTAATTAGTTTTAGATATCCCGTACTGATTACCCGGCGCTGCCCAGGAATCTACATACATATCCCAATCTTATCGGTATAAATGAGGTAAAAGGAAAAGTGGTTATTGTGAATTATCCGTAAAATTATCCTGCTTGCGCTGCTACGCTTGCCCGGGAATCTACTCATCCCGATCTTCTTGGCATCAATGACCTGAAAAATAAAATGGTTATTGTGAATTATCCGTAAACGAATACCCGCCATGAGCTGCCACGCTTGCCCTGGAATCCCGATCTTCTTGGCATAAATGAGCTCAAAGACAAAAATCCTTATTATGAGTTATTTGTAAAAGACAGGGATATGCTATCGCGGACATTTTTGTAGATTTTTTGTTTTGAGATAATCAATTCTGTGTATAGAATTTGAATAATTTATGTAAAGTGATCCCACTACAGGCCTCAGGAGGCCCTTGGGGTAGTAGGAGGTTAGGGCTCCCACTTTTTCTTGACAATCGGCACTTGATGTCAGCCGGGGTGTCAGCCCTGCGTGACGGCCGCCTTTACCCCAGAACAAGCGTCTGGTACTCATTTCAGTTAGAGGCTGAGTCGACCCCAGGGCCATAGTGCCGCCAGAAGGTTTGGGTCAGTTTAAAAATCCTGACCCCACCGGGACTCGAACCCTCGACCCTCCGGCTTGTAGCTCAGTGCCTTAACCACTACGCTACGGCGTGTGTAAGTTCATACAATTATAACCGGGGATTTCTGCAAGGATTATGCTCTCAGACCTGATATTAATCTGAATTCCCAAAATTAATAACGCAAGGACGATGTTTTATCGACAACATTTTTCGTCCTTCTTTAACTTGTAAATATTTAGTGAGTTCCTTTTGTTTTACGTAAGTCTGTCGTGTGAAATTTTGGATGAGACTTGCTAATAATTAATAATATCTTGTTCTTAATCTACACATTTGAAGGACGTTGCCAATTAAACATCTTGAAATAAACCAAGAGTTTGAATAACAAAAGTGTTAAATTCTCACAGCTGTAATTTTTTAATTATGTAATAGGATTAACACAGTAACTGTAGAGATAGTCCTTCCCAGAGATGGAATGTAGCAGTTATTTTGGTTCTGTACTTCTAACGTGACTCAATTGTTCTGTTTCAGAGGAAGAGTTGGTAACTTGGTGTTTCTCTCTTGAGAATGAGCTGACATCAGTATTATTTATAAGACAACATTAGAAGCTTAACAACATGTACAAGTCTCTAGTATTCTACTTTTCTCTACTTTATGGTGAGTAAAAGTACCTGTAAGTTATATCACTATGGGTCTGAGGAGACCCTTGGGGCACCCGGTACTTCTTTGGGTTGATTTTTTTTTTTTTGCTTCAAAAAATCCAGGAAGGTCTATTTTATCGATGTGTAATATTATTTTGTTGAATTTGGGCTTTTATGCCCATAAAAATGGATTTTTCAAAGGTGGTGTCTGTGTGTTCTGCTAACACTGGTCAACATAATTTTTATCTAATGAGTACCAATAGTTGTACTTAATGCAGTTTTTTTTATCGTGTTTTCAAATATGTATTCGGAATTTTTCCATCGCCCACAGTTTTTTATTTCAATTTCATTTAATGGATTTAAATAATTATTTTTTTTAATAAACGTTTTTTCGTCCATTTGTCCATTCAGCTATGAGCACGGGGAACACTTTCATCAGGAGATTTCAGCTATGGAAAAGAGTTATAAAAGCAAATTGAAGCCTAATATGCTGGCTGATTATTGTTGGACCATCAAGAGGGATGCTTCACGGGTGAAATATAGCCGTCATTTCTTACTTTCTACGTGAGTCCGAATATTCGAGTATTGTCTAGTAGAATGTAGAAAATATTAAAGTGTTTGAAATTATAAAAACCTGTCTCTCGGAAACCTTGCGTGATGGAGAAAACCGGATATCATATTTGAATGCAGGAGAAAAAATTCTATCAGAATCACATATTTTTCTTTCTGAGACAAAAAAAAAAGTTTTTTTTGTTGCTCAGTGTAATGTGCGCATTTTTTTTTCTTTTTGCATTTTCCCGTAACTTGTATTTTTTCATATTTTGGTACACATTTCTCTGAAACCATGAAAGATAGGAATACAATTTTTGGCATGGATATGTGGTTAAAAGAGATCTATAATAATAAGGTAAATTTATCGTTATGCTATTCATAGTATTTAAAAAAACTATGTAACATTTTTAACAAAAAAATCTTCTTTGTATTTTTTAAAATTAAATAACAATCCACATCTAAACACAAACAAATGAACTATGGACAATAAGATACTAAATTTTGGAAACAATTGGATAAATAGTTTTTGAGAAAAGTGTACCAAGAGAAGTTGAATTATTTTTTTTTACATTTTTAATTAGGGTTCTACTCATGAAGAAATATGTCTAAAAAGTTAACCAGAGTGTTATTATGTTCAGGAAGACTTGTTTAATTAGTGACATAATTTTCATGTACATAACTTAAGATTAAGCTGAAAAATTTATTTTTGAATGTTGCATATTTTTAAACCAAATTACATGGAAATTAGTACCGGACACCCTTAAGGCTCTCATCTTCCCAGAAAATCGGCTCGAGTTTCAGCCCTGTGTGACGGCTGTCTTCGCTCAAAAACAAACGCCTGGTATTCATTTTCGTTAGAGGTTGAGTCAACTCCAGAGCCATGATGCCGGCAGCAGGTATACGGTAGCTTTAAAACTATGACTATCGGTGGGCACTCGAACCCCCGAGTTTCCACTCTGTAACATATTGCCGTAACTAACTATGCTATACTTTATCCGCCCATAGAGTGACCTTAACATAAACAAAATGGCAATTTGTATCCATCCGCCATTCGCAGCACAATTACTGTCACAGTGATAGGATGCACGTGGGAAGTGAATAGAACATGTGATCGTTGAATAGGGTAGATTACAAGAAATCTGGTGAGATTTGTTACTGAAATTGCGAAATACATTTAAAGTAACTTTTTGTTTGTCACTAGCCAAAAGTTTGCCAGACTTATGTTTTAAGAATTTAGATGGACACAACAACAGAAGACTCCACACATTTAGCCATTTTTTTGCATCAGAATCGACTGAAGCACGACTAAAATGGATGATCCATATACAATAAACTACTTTAAGTTGTACTTATTGATTATAATAATAATAATAATAATAATAATAATAATAATAATGTTTTATTTATTCTGGCAGAGTTAAGGCCCTAAGGCCTTCTCTTCCACTCAACCAGCACAAATACAAATAAATATTTGACAAATATAGATGTACACTATACTAATTATAAACAGTTATATTTGGCAATAAATAATATGATCAAGTTGCAGTGAATAAACATAAGCACACATTTCTGATTTGTTTTGAAACATTGCTGTTGCATTAAACATATAATTATTTTAAAATGCCGGTAACTATATTTAGAAATAACAAAAGACAGTCAGAAATCTAACTTCTCAATATACTCTTCAACTGTTTGTATGTGAAACCAAAACAAAAGACAGTCATAAGTCTAACTTCTCTTTATACTAAGTTGCAATGTTAACTTTTAGTACATAAAAATCTTAGACCTACTTATGATAAACTGTATTTAGGTCATAGTTAACATTAATGAATAATAGTTTTAAAAAACTGAAACAAACACGCTTTGTTAGAAAACCGAACTGAAAAATCAAAAATAATTTTAATTTCCAACACGCTTGGGATAAAAATTAAAGTGGTCAACAAAAAAATCATCTCCAACACATCTAGAATAAAACTAGAGTTATCTACAAAAAAAAACGTTTACCATCAAAAGCGTGGGGTGCTCTATATCAATTAATATATTTGATAATAAACAGATATTAGTAAAAGTAAAGTCTCTAAGAAGAAAACGTGAAAACCATAAAGAGCACTCCACGTTTTTGATGGTAAAATTATTTTTTTTTTTTTTGGTAGATAACTGTAGTTTTATTCTAGATGTGTTGGAGATGATCTTTTTGTTGACCACTTTAATTTTATCCCAAGCGTGTTGGAAAGTAAAATTATTTTTGATTTTTTAGTTCGGTTTTCTAATAAAGCGTGTTGTTTTAGTCTTTTAAACTATTATTTATTTTTTTATTTTTTAGTTTGGTTTTCTAATAAAGCGTGTTGTTTTAGTTTTTTAAACTATTATTCATTTTTTTTAATTTGTAGTTTAATTGATTGTCATAAACCGGAATCCCATGAAAATTTAATTTGCTTAATACTCTTCTAAAAAATCCTCCGAACCGGATTTGAACCAGCGACCTATGGATTACTGAAATTATATACCACTACAGTCCACCGCTCTAGCAACTGAGCTCTAACGATTGACTAAAAAGTCGATAAGTCCGCAACATTTTTACCGGTTTTTATTTTTTTATTTTTTTTTTATTTTTCTGATGATTCTGGCCAGGATTTTAGAAAACAGTTATGAAATTATTGTATTGGCAGGGGTATTTTATATGTATACAAAATTTCAAGTCGATCCAATGATTTTAAGTGGATGAAAATCGTGTTGAAAGATTCCGTTACATAGATACACAGACACTTTTTTTGACGTCCTGACGAACCTGGCCAGGATCTTAGAAAAAAAAATGAAATTATTTTATTGGCATTGGTCCTTTATTAGTATGCAAAGTTTCAAGTCGATCCAATGTTTTGAAGTGGGTGAAAATCGTGTTGAAAAATTCCGTTAGATAGATGGACAGATACAGGTCGAGCTAATATAAACCGTGTAATAAAAAAAGATAAGATTGCAATGCAAATAGTCTATATTATTCTACTGTTTGTGTGTGGAACCAAAACGAAAGACAGTCAGAAGTCTAACTTCTCAATATACTTTTCAACTGTTTGTAAATGAAACCAAACAAAAGACAGCCATAAGTCTAACTTCTCGCTATACTATGTTGCAATCTTAACTTTTAGTACATAAAAATCCTAGCCCTACTTAAGATAAACTGTCTTTAGGTCATAATTAACATAAAAAAGAGAAAAATTTACAACTGAGGGACTTGAACTCAAGATAGCCAGCTTTATGTACTGTGTTGTACCATTTAGCTTCCAAGAGGAAGCACATATTCTTTTCTGTTTCAATCCCCGGGTCCCCTGCAAGTAGTTAATCTGTTCACAAGACCTAATGGAAGTGCTACTTCTACGAGAAGCCATTAAGATGGGGCTTCGTTGTGACGTCAGCTAACTACGAACCTGATATGGAAATTAATTTTACGAGACAACGCGTCTTTAGATCATATACCTACCTACTTCATAAAATTGTGTATTTAAACTCTTATGTGGCAAAGGTGCTCTATTTACTCTAACTCCCTAGCACTAGGTTCAAGACCGTGCGTAATTAAGCTCTCCATACATCCCTATCCTGACTTGTGTTTTACAATCATTTCCTATATAATCTAGTTCCTTCAAATCATGGTTAATGCTATTATCCCACCTAATTCTTGTTTACCAACTGGCTGTCTTATCTCCGGTTTTCCTACAAGAAGCGTCCATATCCCTGTTTCATTTCTCATTCATGCCACATGTCCTGCCCATCGTAATCTACGAGGCTAAACTATTAAGAGTGCTCCATTAAGGGAGTTCTTTAGTAAAGTAATCCCACTATAGGCCTCGGGAGACCCTTGGGGTAGTAGGAGTTTAAGGCTCCCACTTTTTCTAGACAATCGGCACTCGATGTCAGCCGGGTTATCATCCCTGCGTGACGGCCGCCTTTACCCCCAGAACAAGCGTCTGGTACTAGTCGACCCAAGGACCATAGTGCCGCCAGAAGGTTTTCGTCAGTTTAAAAATCCTGATTCTACCGGGACTTGAACCCTTGACCTTCCGACTTGTAGCGCAGTGCCTTAACCACTACGCTACGGCGTGCCCCTAAGGGAGTTCTTTAATGGAGCTAATTCTTATTACGCTTATTTCCCTACAGAGAACAATGAGCTACAAGCGGTTAGTTTATTGCATTAAAGAGACGTTCAGAAGGAAATTAAGGTATTACTTGGGCAGGAAAGACCGATTAAGTTTTGTTCAGAGGCTCTAATTTAGACATGAGGATTTTTCACGAGCTTGAAAATCTTAAGAATCAGAATCTATGGCTTAAATCCTTCCGTTGGATTTTTCCATGTAAATGTAAATACGGCCCTGATCGGGTTTGACCCCTAGACAATCGAGGTCAATAGTTCTTGTAACGAACTAACTAACTCACTCACTAAAAATATCGAACCCGTAGGTTCATGGCCTCGCGGACATAAGCTCTCTATACATTTGTATCCTAAGCTAATGTTTTCCAATCATCCCCTGTAGAATCTACTTCCCTCAAATGATGGTTAATGTTATTCTCCCACCTCATTTTGTCTGCCTACCAACAGTGAGTTTTACATCTGGTCTTCCTACAAGAAGCTTCCATGCCCTTCTTTAATTCCCCATTCATGGCACATGTCCTGTCCAACACAGTCTAACTAACTAACTCACTAGCACTATCGAACCCATAGGTTCATGGCCGCGCGGACATAAGCTCTCCATATATCCCTATCCTGAGCCAATATTTTCCAATCATCCCCTGTATAATCTACTTCCCTCAAATCATAGTTAATGTTATTATCCCACCTCATTCTTGGTCTACCAACTGGGCGTTTTCCCTCTGGCTTTCCTACAAGAAGCTTCCATGCAAGTCTTTCATTCCCCATACGCGCAACATGTCCTGCCCATCGCAGTCTACGAGACTTAACTGTTCTTATTATATCTGCCTTCCTATAAAGACCATGTAGTTCATTGTTATGTAGTCTTCTCCACTCACCTGTCTGTTCATCTCTCTTTTGGTCCAAAAATGTTCCTAAGTACTTTATTCTCAAATACTTGTAATCTCCTTTCCTCCCTTAAAGTAAGAGTCCATGTTTCGCACCCATATAATATAACTGGTAGAATAATAGTTTTATATATTTTCAGTTTAACGTTTTTTGAAAGGAGTTGGGACATCAAGAGTCTCTGCAATGCATAATAGCATGCATTTCCAGAATTGAGCCTATGTTTAATTTCTTTGTGCATCTCATTCCTATTTGTGATTATTGTTCCTAGGTACTTGAATTCAGCCACCTCCTCAAAATTTCCATCATTTGTCCTTAGTTGTCCATTTCCATTATATAATGAATTTCTACGTGTGACCATATA
Source organism: Diploptera punctata (assembly GCA_030220185.1). NCBI lineage: Eukaryota > Metazoa > Arthropoda > Insecta > Blattodea > Blaberidae > Diploptera > Diploptera punctata. The sequence goes on from JASPKZ010007832.1 coordinate 5,057,978, forward strand.
TTTAGTTTTATTGATATTTACTTCCAGTCCTAATTTCTTAGTGTTACTCAATAGTGTGTGCGTGTTGGCCTTTAGTATCTCCTCGCTATCGGCCAGTAGTACTACATCATCAGCATAAACTAACAGCTTATTAATACCATTCAGTTGTAAGCCTTCCTCATTCTCTAAAGATTTAATGGCATGCTCTAGTACAAAATTAAATAGTAGAGGAGATAGTGCATCTCCTTGCTTCAACCCATTCTGGATTTCAAAAGTATCCGAAAACTGTTTGCCTACACGCACCCTACTCTTTGTGCCATTTAGACACATTCGTATAAGTCTAACTAATTTTTTAAGAATTCCGAACTCCAGCAGGATACTATATAACTTCCCTCAAATCATACTTAATGTTATTCTCCCATCTCATTCTTGGTCTGCCAATTGGGCGTTTTTCCCTCTGGTTTTCCTACAAGAAGCTTCAATGCACGTCTTTCATTCCCCATTCGTGCCACATGTCCTGCCCATCGCAGTCTACGAGACTTAACTGTTCTCATTATATCTGGCTTCCTATAAAGACCACGTAATTCACTGTTATGCAGTCTTCCCCATTCACATGTCTGTTCATCTCTCTTTGGTCCAAAAATTGTCCTACGAACTTTATTCTCAAATGCCCAATGCAGTCTAAGAAAGTTATCTGTTAAGAGTGCTCCATTGTGGAAGTTAATTAATCAAACTAATTTAGTTACTCTTATTTCCCTACATAGATCAATGAGTTACAAGTGGTTAGTTTAATATCTTAAAGAGACATTCAAGTAGTCAATTAAAAAATTATTTGGGAAGGAAAGCCTAATTCTGTTTTGCTCAGAGGTACTAATTTAGGCATGAGGATCTTTTACGAGCGCAAAATTATCCAGACTCTGTATCCACGGCTTAAAGCCTTCCCGAAAGTCTTCTCTTGGATTTTTCCATCCCAAAGTCATTCGACCCTGTTCGAAACAGGGGCATGGAAGCTTCATGTACGAATAAAGACGGAAACTTTCCAGTTAGTAGAGCAAGAATGAGTTGGAAGAATAACATTAACCATGATTTGAGGGAAGTAGATTATACAGGGAATGATTGGAAAACATTAGCTTGGGATAGGGATGTGTAGAGAGCTTATATCCGCGTGGTCATAAACCTACAGGTTCGATAGAGCCAGTAAGTTAGTTAATTACACTGAGCAACACAAAATAAACTTTTTTTTTTGTCTCAGAAAGAAAAATATGTGATTCTGGTAGTATTGTTTCTCCTGAATCCAAATACGATATCGGTTTTTCTCCATCACGCAAGGTTTCCGAGAGACTGGCATTTATAATTTCAAACACTTTAATATTTTCTACGTTCGTAACTACACAATATTCGAACATTCGGAGTCACCTAGAAAATAAGAAATGACGATGTTTTGCTATATTTCGCCTGTGGAGCATCCCTGTTAATAGTCCAACAATAATCGGCCAGCATATTAAGATTCCATTTGCCTTGATATCTCTTTTGCATAGCTGAAACCATTTGAGTTAGCTCATTTGGTTTTATTTTACAATGGACAAATGGACGAAAAAACGTTTATTAAAAAATAATTATTTAAATGCATTAATTGAAATTGAAATAAAACAAACTGCGGGTGATGGAGAAATTCCGAATACATATTTGAAAACACGATAAAAAAAAACTGCATTAAGTACAACTATTGGTACGCATGAGACAAAAATCCTGTTGACCGGTGTTATTTATTACCGTATTATATATTTCAATACTTATGTGTGTTTTTTATTTTTTCCTTGAACAATTTTGTCTGTTTTTTTTTTGTAGATTTTTATAAAATTTTAAATATCTGCCATGTTTTGCTACAGGTCACTGGTTAAAATAAATAAAGTCATTTTAAGAACTGTATAATTCTGTAGAAACGAAATGCAGGTCTAACTGATGGTATGGTAGCACACTTAATGTTACTGTAGAGGACTTGAATTAGTGAAGTCTAGCTTATAATGGGATATTCTGTCGCCTTCTCGCATTCAACTCAAGTGTTGCATTTGCGCGCCTTGTTCCAAAATAAAGCTTAAGTTAATTACTCTGTCTCTAGTGACGTCATTTCCGCTACAAATCATTCTGCATATTTCAGAATGTTTATCACTTTGTAAACTAATGCAAAAAATTCAACAAATGAAGAACTTTGTCAAAGAATTTTTTTTGTTATACTTTTTTGTGAAAAGCGTCGTGTTTCTATATCACATTATATAAGTTACCATGGAAACAGATATCTTTATTTCTATTTACAAGTTCTTGTATGGACTAACAAGAATCCAGAAGCAGCAAAAATGCTTGCCTCACGGTTACTGAGATAAAAATGCATAATATGTCTTTATATTTTTTTTTAGACTATGTCTCATTAAAAAAAAATACGGATGTATTAAAATATATAAGTACAAAACAAAGTAATTGTTAATATATATATACAGTAAAAGTTCCTTATTCAATGTTCCCTAATTCGCGTTTTCATGATCTCCAAATTTACCTACATTCACCTCCTCATTCTCTCTATAACAGCTTGACGAAAATGAATGATGATCTCATATCCATCTTTAACTGGTCTTCAAGTATCGGTCTAAATCTAAATCCTAACAAGTCACAAGTAATTCTAATGGGACAACAAAGACTGCTTACAACCTTTGACATATCTACACTTCCAAACATTACTATAAATAATATAATTATCCCTTACTCTTCTTCTTAGATCTTGGACTACATTTAGACGCAAACTTAACCTGGCAAACACAAGGGATACACATATGTAAAAAGATTTTCTCCATCTTACATTATCTTAGACGTTTAAAGAATTTTCTCCCAGTTTCGTTAAAACAAGTCCTTGTGCAGAATATTGTGTTGCCACACTTCGATTATTGTGACATTATATATAATGATCTAAACTATGACTTGTCGCAGAGACTGCAGCGTGTTCATAATGCTTGCGTTCGATTAATTTTCAATATCCGCCGTTATGACCATGTTTCCGAACACTTTAATAACCTCTCTTGGCTCCGTCTTACTGACAGACGTAAATTGCACTGTCTTTCACTACTTTTCAAGCTTCTGAATTCCTCCTACACTCCTACTTACCTGGCGTCCAGATTTGAGAAGTTATCCTCTTACCACAATATTGACAATAGATCACAAGATAACAGTCTGCTAACAGTCCCTCTTCATAACACTTCCTCTTATTCTTCTTCCTTCACAGTAGCCTCTGCCCGCTCCTGGAATTTCCTTCCTCAAGATATCAGGGGTTGTCGCACACTTGGCACTTTTAAGTCACGCTTATGCAGTTACCTGTTGTCTAATAATTAATTTTTCTCTATTTATTTAAATTTATACTATGTCAATAATCTTTTGCTCGTTTTTTATATATCGTGTACGTATTATACATTAAATTCGTTAAATCTAGAATAAATCAAAATACATTATAATTTTAATTGTATTGTATTTATAACATGTAACTGTTTATGTTTATTGTAATTTAGATGTAAGACTATTTTTTTGTATTTTTTTAAAACCTGGTTGAGTAGAAGACAAGGCCTTAAGGCCTTAACTATACCAGGTAAAATAAAATAAATGTATTATTATTATTATTATTATTATTATTATTATTATTATTATTATTATTATTATTATTATTATTATTATTGGCGGGTTAAAAAAAATTGCTTTTTTGTATGGAGTCCTCTCACATTCCAGGTTTCAATATTGATCATATCCGTCATTCCAAATCGTCTAGCCTTTTCATTGCGTAAGTTGTATCCATTGAATCTGTCCGGGTTTCGTATTCGCACTTGAGACTTCTGAGTGATTATTTTTTTACTTGGGTGGGTTACCTGCACAACCGCAAAACCCCCAACCTGGAGGACCAGAGTTTAATTTCGGGGTTGTCTTTCTCTTAGACAGACTGCCTTACAAGGCTACAGAGCTCTGTCTGCCCCGAGCGCCAGAAACTCGCCATTCACCCTCCACCTTCAGTAAAAACAGTCCCACCACGTGAAGGTAGATGGAAGGGTTTGGTAGAGAGAGGCTATATTTTGCGCTGACTATTTGGAGCCTTTTGTAGAATCTGAGAGCTCATCCTCAGATCCACCCCAGTCATCATCTACCCTTTAGGTTTTATAAAATGATGGCTGTTCCTGTTCTTTTATATGGATCTGAATCTTGGGGTACTTACAAAAAATACATCTCACACATTCAAGCCACTGAAATGAAATTTTTAAGATCCGTAAAAGGGTGATAGATTACACAGTGAATCAATTAGAAATGAACTGGAGATATTTTCAATAGTCGATAAAGTAGAAGAGCACAAATGCTAATGGAAAGAACATTTAGACAGAATGGACAATACAAGATTACCCAAAAAGATCAACACCTACAAACCACATGGAAAACGATCTTTGGGACGGCCAAGGAAACGATGGACTTGAGACCGGAACAGGTCGCATTGACCTAATTCTGGAAAGGAAGAAGAAGAAAGTTGCGACACAGATTCTGTATTCGCGGCTAAAATTTCTTTATTTGCGAATCCAGTCGGTATATTAGAAGGGTGACTACCCTTTATTAACGCATCGGCAACTTTTTTAATGCAGGCACGTGCCAAGGTACGATTCAGACCAAATGGACAAATTAATAACACAATAAAACATACCTTATTGTCAATAAGACTAAAGTTCGTTGTTCAAAGCCGCCGCCGTATTTCACGTGCCGCTATGTTCATTGATAAATGCCGCCTTCGGCCACGATGAGTGTTTTACTGTTTCAACTTGTCATTCTTTGCAATAATTTTGATTGAATAATACGTATCTCTTCTGCTTTGTGACAAATTTTTAATGCCGAGTAAAAGGAAAGAAAATTAGTTCTGAAGCGGAAAAAAGTAGTGTTGCCGCTTAAAGTAAAAGTGTAAATGCTTGACCATTTACGCGTTGGTGACTCGTTTGCACGCTGTTTCAATGTTAATGAATCAACTGTATGATTCATCAAGAAATCCGAAGACAAAACAAGGAATTCTATCGCTGAATTCACAGCTGAATATCAATCTGAACTGAAAGACCTTTTAAAAGCGGTAAAAGAGGGGGGGGATACTAGGTTCTTTAATCTCTCGCGTAAGCCTGACAATAATTATTAATAGAAATTGTTCAAAAACTCTCATTAATTGATTTTATTTTAATAATTTTTATTTTATTCTGGAATCATAGAACATTTGCGGAACATATCCCCCAACGAGTAAGGAGCTTTTACTATAGTATATATGTATGAAAAGGAAAATAAATGCCTGAGCCGGAATTTGAACCCGAGACCTCTAACTCTACACGTTAATGCGCTTCCAACTGCGCCACTCTGACATCCCAGCACAAACACTTAATTTTTTTTCCTAAAATATAATTCTCAAATCACGAGAAGCAGCGGGACATAGACCAAACATCCCTCTAGTGGCTACTATAAGAAGTCATAATTTTTAAAGTGAATATATCAAGGATTACTGCAATAAAGTAAAAATTCTTACTTGTTATAGATGGCAGTTCGACAGATTTCCCGCTGTCTCTCGTGATTTGAGAATTATATATTAGGAAGAAAAATTATGTGTTTATGCTGGGATGCCAGAGTGGCGCAATTGAAAGCGCACTAACATATATAGTTACAGGTCCCGGATTCAACTTCCGACTAAATCATATATTTTATTTTCATATCATAATTCGCCTTTATTGCTAAATGCCAAACATTTTATTATAATATGTATACATTTTAATTATATATCTATATCTGACATATGAAAATGTTTGTTTGTTTGTATGCATGTTTGTACCTTTTTTTTTTTTTTACATATATGTTACAACCCGTGTTTCACCAATGGTATATCACGGGATATTTACAGTTTATGAGCGGCCATACTGTTGATCCGATTGAGATGGGTTTTTTTTTTGCAAAATGTTCAGGAGATTCCCGGGATGAACATAGGCTATAAGAGAGTTGTGATATTCAACTCCTCACCCCTAAAATCACCCTTTGTAGTGAAAAAACGTGAAATAAAGTCCCTATTTTGACGTTTAATGGCCTACGCTGCCTAAACCATAACAAATGCACCAAATTAATGTACCCATTATTGAATATCTAAAAAAAAAACTACAAAAACGTCCGCAACAGCATATGTTTATCTTTTACTGATAACTCACAATAACCATTTTTATCTTTAATTGATTCCAAGAAGATCGGGATAAGTAGATTCCCGGGCAAGCGTGTTCTGTCATACCGTCATACCGTTCATCCAATTGAGATGAGGCTTTTTGAAAAATGTTCAGGAGATTCTGGGGATGAACATAGGATATAAGAGACTTGTAATACTCAACCCCTTCACCCCTAAAAATTACCCTTTGTAGTGAAAACACGAAATAAAGTCCCTATGTTGATGCTTAAATGGCTTACGCTGCCTAAACCATAACAAATACACCAAATTAATGCAGACAGAATTGAATATCTCTAAAAATTCTACAAAAAAGTCCGCGACAGCATTTGTTTATGTTCTATGGATAACTCACAATAACCATTTTTTGTCTTTAATTGATACCAAAAAGATCGGGATAAGCAGAATCCCGGGCAAGCATAACAGCGATGTTTGAAAACAAACGAGAAACGTTTGTTACCTTTAACTTGTTCATCACTGCAACCAGATACATTATTTATTGCCAAAGTATCCCAATATTGTAACAATGCACCCTAGTGGAGAAAAAAATGAAACACATCAAACTTTATAACCAATATTATAGGTTATTAATTAATTTCTGATGTCCTATGATGTAAATTATATTTTTTCTGGAACGTAAATTTCTAGGAAATAATACGTTTAAGAAAGTGCAAACAGTGGTTTCTTTTTATTGTATTATAATCAATTACTACGAATGTTTTTCTATTATACCATGCAAGCAATATCTGTCTACAATCGTGCACTATATATACAATTTGGAGAGACAGTCACTGCAAAATAATGCTATGACCTGTTCAGAATATTAAAAACTAGCTAATACCCGGCGTTCACTGCTACGCCTAAATAAATGAAAATTAATGTGTTTTTATGTTTAGTTGAATAAGTGAAAGAAAAATAATTATAAATTTATATTTTTTAGATACCCAGTGCCGATCAAACGGCGTTGTCCGGGAATCTACTTATCCCGATCTTATTGACATAAATGAGCTGAAATATGAAAATTAATGTGTTTTATGTTTAGTTGAATAAGTTAGAGGAAACATTTATATCGTAATTATTTTTACACACCCCGTGCTGCTTACCCGGCGTTGTCCGGGAATCTACTCATCCCGATCTTCTTGACATAAATGAGCTAAAAGGCAGAAATTAATGTACTTCTTATGATTAGTTGAATAAGCAAAATGAAAAATAATCATAAATGTAGGGCCTGTATCGTAATTATTGTAAGATTTCCCGTGCTGATTACCCGGTGTTGCCCGGGAATCTACTTATCTCGATCTTGTTGGCATAAGTGAGCTAAAAGACAAAATTCTTTATTGTGAGTTATCCGCAAAAGCGAAAAAGAATACCCGCCATGTGCTGCTATGCTTGCACAGGAATCTACGTACTTGTCTCGATCTTCTTGGCATCAATGAAAGATAAAATTTTTTATTGTGAGCTATCCGTAAGAGATAAACATATGCTGCCGCAGACTTTTTGTAGAGCTTTTTGAGATATTCAATTCTGTGTACATTAATTTAGTGTATTTGTTATGGTTTAGGCAGCGTAAGCCATTTAAGCGTCCAAAGAGCAACTTTTTTCACGTTTTTCGCTACAAAGGGCGATTTTTAAGGGTGTATCAGTTGAGTATCACAACTCTCTTATAGCCTATGCTCATCCCGGGAATCTCCTGAACATTTTGCAAAAAGCCCCATCACAATCTGATCAACGGTATGGCGCGCGCATAAAGTACGAACAAACAAATATTCATTTATATATATTAAATGAAGTAGTTAATAAATATTGGGCGAAACACAACTGTGATTGGTTTGTAAAACAAGATAGGCCTACATTGAAAGGTGATTGGTCATTTACTCCCATTTGGGGCATGAGTTAAATAGTCAACAAAAACTAACAGCTAATTAATGCCATTGAGTTGTAGGCCTTCTTGATCCTCTAAATATTTGATGACATGTTGTAGTTAAAAATGAAGTAGTGGAGGAGATGGTTTATATATATATATATAGAGAGAGAGAGAGAGAGAACTAACTATGCCCAATTCGTTGCTCATGGAAACATAGGTGCTCCCAAGTGGAAGTTTCTTGACCAAACGTAATTTTGTTATACTTATTTGCCTATATATATATATATATATATATATATCAACGAGTGACATGTGGTTAGCACATCGCCTGAATGAGACATCTAGTAGGCAACTAAGGTATTATTTGGGTGGATCAAAGTCGGTTAAATTTTGCACAGAGGCCTTTTTATTCAGGCTTGCGGTTCTTTAACGAACCTGAAAATCTTCAGACTCGGGACCTACGATTTAGAGTCCCTCCCGGATGTCTTGTCTCTTGGATTTTTCCATCCTAAAAAATCCATCGACCACGGCCGGGTTTCAACTCACGACCCTCGGAACTAGAAAGGCAAGGAGCATAATCACTGGCTCACCACGGCCGATATATATATTTTTGCGCGATAGTGCGGTTTGTCGTACGTACAGCAATGACGACCATGATAGAGAGTTCAACTTCCTATATTTCGGGATTGTCAACCTAATTAACTATACTGTAATATTACATTTACACCCACGTGCGGGAAGTAAAACCGCTGCCCTCTATGTATACTACGTACATTGTATATACAAAAAAGATCCAAAAGGTAGTGTTAATATACATTATACTAATCAAATCACTGCATTTTAAATGAATTGAGCTTTATTTGAAACAATATAAAACAATAAATACGTACATGCGGACATTTTATCAGTAATGCTGGTCTCACGGCCTCCTGTACTTTGAACTAATAAACATTGCCCACTCTGTTAACGTTATTCAATTGTTTATATTGAACGCACATATTTCCAACAAAGATGTTATTATTTTACTATTATTTATTATTTTAATTACAAAAGAATAAAATAAGAACAGTTGAATTCGATTAGTTTAGAAGAAGCCTCCAAAAAACAAGACAGGATAAACTAAGAAATGATTTCCTTTGGAGAGAAATGAAGGTCACCACATCTGTTGTTAAGAGGATTGAAAATCAAACGCTTAAATGGTATGGTCATGTGCAAAGAATGGAAAATGAAAGATGGCCAAAAATATATACCAATGGTCACCCCCTGGAAGAAATAAACGTGGGAGACCAAGATGGAAATGGAAAGCCTACGTCAGAACAATAATGGAGGATAGGAATTTGGAAGAGGGAGATTGGAATGATAGAGATAAATGGAAACTGAAGACGGAAAACCTATAAGTGGGGGAAAGCCGAAGAAGAAGAAGAGATTTATTATTTTGAAAACATCATCGCGCAAAAAATAATGTACAACGCACGTTTGTGAAGTGTTTTACAGAATCTCGGAAATTAAAAACCTCGCTGTCGATAGGTTTTTAAACATTTTCCTCAATTCTGTAAATACCACTTCCCAACCTAGCATCGTAATATACTATTACAAAATATGTATCCTGTGTGGAATTAACTTAATAAATTTAGTAAAATAAAACAAAATAAGGAACGAAGTTATAACATAAACATATTTTAATAAATTATTATGGAAATAGGAATATGATAAAATATAGGGTTTCCAGTATAAAACCGGACACTCTGCGGCTGGCAGAGTGAAATGAGGACGAGGAGAGAGCGCAGCCTGACGGGTGAAACCCCGTGAGGCGTGTCCGGTTTTATATTAGAAGCCCTGTATAAATAATACACAATGCAGAAATTAACAGAAATACATCGCGTAGCTTGAAATTAACGTTAAACAAAATTAACATAATATGCACGCTAAAATGTAATACCAACGTAATATGGGAATCTGAGAACTTTTTTTAATATTCAGTTTAAACTTGTTCAAAGTGAGAGGAGAGCCATTGAAGATCGTTGCGGGAAAATTATTCCAATCTTCTATAGTCCTATTTCCAAAAGAAACTTTTCCTTTAATCCATTCTTTGATTGCTTGTTATAATTTTGAAATTATTATCTTCTTTTATGCAGTTCATAGGTTTTTCCAAACTTAGCCTATGTGTATATCCATGAATACAAGATTCCCTGAAATGCATTTTTCTGTAGAGTTCTGCCCTAGGGCAGGTCTTTCACTGCATGCATAGCATTTTCATGTTATGATTTGTAACTTTACTATTGAATTATAGATGTGGTAGCTTGCCGTTGCTTTCCACCCGTGAATGAAGATGATGAGGCCAGATCTATACGCAGAACTACATTAAAATATGGGGGCACGCCGTAGCGTAGTGGTTAAGGCACTGAGCTACAAGCCGGAGGGTCGAGGGTTCAAGTCCCGTTGGGGTCAGGATTTTTAAACTGACCCAAACCCTCTGGCGGCACTATGGCCCTGGGGTCGACTCAGCCTCTAACGGAAATGAGTACCAGACGCTTGTTCTGGGGTAAAGGCGGCCGTCACGCAGGGCTGACAACCCGGCTGACATAAAAAGTGCCGATTGTCTAGAAAAAGTGGGAGCCTTAACCTCCTACTACTCCAAGGGCCTCCGGGTCTGTTGTGGGTTCACTTTACTTTTTACATTAAAATATATCTAAAATATAAATATCAGTAAAACTAAGTATATGATCACACGTATAAATACATTATATAATGGAAATTGACGGTTAATGAAAAATGAGGGAATTATTGAAGAAGTGACATTTGTATTGAAAGTGAGGAAAACCCCCAAAAATAAATCAACACCCAAGAAGCTTGTCATTACCGGGAATCGAACCCGGGCCCACTGCTGACAAGGTACCTCGAGACTACAGCGGTGGACCTGTAATGCAAATCATGAATTTTCTGAATTGAGCCTATGTTTAATTTCTTTGGCACCTGATTCCTCTTTCTAATTATAGATAGGTATTTGAATTCAGGTACTTCTTCAAAATTTACCTCATTTGTCATTAATTGTCCATTTCCATTATATAATATATTTCTACGTGTAAGCATATATTTAGTTTAATCGATATTTATATTTTAGATATATTTTTAATGTAGTTCTGCGTATAGATCTTGTCTGAAGTAAAGACACTGGGGTAACATTCAAAAGGCTTAAATCTATACTTTCTGCAATTCTTGTTGTCTCATCTTAGATCGTCATACCATCGCTTTCTGGGACGTCCCTGTTGTTTTCTGCCCTTAAATAGATTATCCCTTCTTCTTCTTCTTCTTCTTCCTTCCAAGTATTAGGCCAAGGCCTGTTACGATCCTATAGAAAATTTTCCCTCCAGCGTTTCATAGGACGGTCCAGTGATATTCGTCCTCTTGGTATATAATTATAAACAGCTTTGGGGATCCGATTTGAACTCATTCTTTCAAGATGGTGTTTCCAATTTAGTTGGAACTGTTTAATATATTCCAAAATTGGCGTAGTCTATCCCTTTAAATGAAAATATGCGGCAAATAGGCTCATGCCAATAAGTCTTATCTCGGTACCAGGAAAAATAGTGGGAAAACTAATCTAATACATAAAAATGAATGTTTGTTTGTTTGTTTGTTCGTACTTTATGCGCTGCCATACCGTTGATCCCGATTGTGATGGGACTTTTTGCAAAATGTTCAGGAGATTCCCGGGATGAACATAGGCTATAAGAGAGTTGTGATACTCAACTCCTACACCCTTAAAAATCGTCCTTTGTAGTGAAAAAGTTAAAAAAAGTAGCTCTTTGGATGCTTAAATTGCTTACGCTGCCTAAACCATAACAAATACACAAAATTAATGTACACAGAACTGAATATCTCAAAACGTCTGCGACAGCATATGTTTATCTCTTACGGATAACTCACAATAACCATTTTTGTCTTTCATTGATGCCAAGAAGATCGAGACAAGTACGTATATTCCTGTGCAAGCACAGCAGCACATAGCGGGTATTCTTGTATGGATAACTCACAATAACGAATTTTGTCTTTTAGCTTATTTATGCCAAGAAAATCGAGATAAGTAGATTCCCGGTCAATACCGGGTAATCAGCACGGGAATCTTAAAATAATCACGTTATACATTTATAATTATTTTTAACTTTACTTATTCAACTAATCATAAAAGTACATTAATTTTCGTCTTTTAGCTCATTTATGCCAAGAAGATCGGGATGAGTAGATTTCCGGACAACGCCAGGTAACCCCGGGCGTTTTCGGGGTTTTCCTCACCTGTAAGACAAATGTCTGGAAGCTTAGGGCCCAACGGTTCCCGAAAATCATCCGGCCATCACTATCATCCTTATCATTATCATCATCATCCTTCACCGGTGTGGAAAGCAACGGGAAGCTACCACACCTACAATTTCCTAGTAAAGCTGCAAAGCATAGCATTAAAATGCTATGATTGCAGTGGAAGACCTGTCCTCGGGCAGAATTACTATGGATGGATATTTTGTAAATGTCTATCTTCAATTTTCTTTTAATGCAACTGCAGTCCTAACATACATTTGTAAAATAGGGCCGCAAATCTTGGATATTTAATAAATAAATATTCGATGTAAGTGATTAATTAAAAACGGTGGTCAAATAATAATTTACGGTTATGACTACTATTGATTAGCTGTTAATCTTCTTCTTCTTCTTCTTAATCATAATTTGTAGGATTTTCATCCTGTTTATTTCCAAAATCACTCCTCGGAGGAAGACGTATTGGATATGCATTCACTGTCTATCCATCTCTTGGCTGGTCTTCCTCTTGTTCTTCTCCCGTCCATTGGTCTATCTTCATTAGCTCTTTTTGCAAGTCGGTTTTCTTCCATTCTTTCTATATGACCCTTCCAATATTTTCGTCTATCTATAATAAATTTGGTTATGTCTTGAATATGGCATTTGTCCCTAATTTCTGTGTTCTGTATTTTATCAAATAATGTTTTCCCCTGAATAGTTCTTAATCTGATAGAATCGAGAGTAAAAAATTGTATTTTATTATTTTTCATATTGTGAAAAATTGGTACGTAAAGAAGAAAACTTGGGTTCATATTTAAATTCAACACGTTTGAATTAGGCCTATTCACATATATTATAATGCAGCACAAATATCAGGGTATATGAAAGATTTAATTTGGCGCAACAAACATATGTCAATAGAAAGCAAAACCCGCATATATAAAACGATATTTCGACCAGTTATCGTATATGGAACAGAAACTAGTGCTGATACAACAAAAACTAAACAAATAATAATCGCATGCGATATGAAAATCTTAAGAACTATTCAGGGGAAAACATCATTTGATAAAATACACAACACAGAAATTAGGGTCAAATTCCATATTCAAGACATAACCAAATTTATTATAGATAGACGAAAATATTGGAAGGGTCATATAGAAAGAATGGAAGAAAACCGACTTGCAAAAAGAGCTAAAGAAGATAGACCAATGGACGGGAGAAGAACAAGAGGAAGACCAGCCAAGAGATGGATAGACAGTGGATGCACATCCAATACGTCTTCCTCCGAGGAGTGATTTTGGAAATAAATAGGATGAAAATCCTACAAATTAAGTTTAAGAAGAAAGAAGAAGAAGATATATTATAATAGAAACTCCAGAGGAAAAAATACAATTTGCACACCACTCTAACTGAATGGTTAACAAAAGATAATGTTTGAAAATAACAAATAGCATTGTGGTGTTGTGTTGGCGTCATGCTACACGAAGTCCTTCTCTGAACAAATCCTTGACAGAGGATTGATATAAAATATGTGCTACAACTGGCAGGTAATAAAGAAGTTATGTTTTGTTTCTGTCTTCTCTTAACATCCAGGAAGATATAATTATGTACCTTCTGGTCAAGGATACGTCATGACATGCCCTTCTAATCCTATTAAGAATGACCATGTATACTTTTGGAATCACTCCTTGGGCGTAGTCGTACATGTGATACTTCTTATCTCGTGTAATCATAGCAAACACTCTTGTGTTATTAATTGGATATAATTTGGTTATTCCCATTCGTATCATGTGAGTATAAGTTAGTTTGAAATCACGCTAGTGAGAGGTATTTTGCTGAGGAATTGGTTGCGTGTTTTGAACACATTACACAACACTAATAAGGCAAGGTAGAGTGGGTGGCGATGGGGCGAACACATTATCCCTGTTATAAGGGTAAATTATATTACACTAATTGAGAAATGGCTGCTATCTATGTTCTCACTTACTGTTTTTTGCAATTAAATCTGTGAAAAAAAATTGTCGCAACTACAGAGTGTTTCATATGTCCTTTATAAACATTCTAATTTAATTAACGCAGTTCAACGCCTCTCCTTAATCGGCAGCGGTTGTATACTGACTATATTCCTTGCCTCTGGTTCCTAGGGTCGCGAGTTCAAACCCGGCTGGGGTCGATATATATATATATATGATATGAAAAGAAAAAAGAATGCTTGAGTCGGGATTTGAACTCGAGTTTCTAAAGTCTGTACCTTTAGCGCTCTAACCAACTGAGCTACTCAAGAATTCCAATACAAGCATACAATAAGCATACAAATTGTATGCTTGTATTGGAATTCTTGGGTAGCTCAGTTGGTTAGAGCGCTAAAGGTACAGATTTTAGAGACTCGAGTTCAAATCCCGACTCAAGCATTCTTTTTTGTATGCTTGTATTGGAATTCTTGGGTAGCTCAGTTGGTTAGAGCGCTAAAGGTACAGACTTTAGAGACTCGAGTTCAAATCCCGACTCAAGCATTCTTTTTTCTTTTCATATCATATTTGCTTTCATTGCCAAATGTCAAAAATATATTTATAATATATATATATATATATAACTATATATAGCTATATATATATTCCGATTGAGGGTCTTTCCACTTTTCAGCGGTTGCCCATTTACCAGCCGGCTGCTGGCCCTTCACATCCACATGTGTCAATCACAGAGGTAGATGATCAACAGCCAGTGTAGGGGTGACATGTGGTTAGCATGTCGAGTCCCCCAGCCGTTATAGCTGGTTCCTCAACCTGGGGCCGCTACTTATTGTAACTAGCCAATTGCTTCACGATGCTGGGTGGGCACCGGTCCCATACTGACCGAAATACCATGAGAAAATTTCTTCCCCCATGGAGACTCGAACCAGCGCAAGTCCCGTAGCTCTGCGCCAAGGCTTCCTACCTTAACCGCTCGGCTACGGCGCGGGACTATATATATATATATATATATTAGGATAGTAAAATGCAAGGAGCAAGTCCTCCGGGAGACACTTTAAGTCGTGGGTCCCGAGTGTGAAGATTTCGGCTCGTAAAATATCCTTAATCTAATATACGGTATATTATTAATATTATTATTATTATTATTATTATTATTATTATCTAAGTATTATTATTGTTATTATCGTATAAAATGTTGTTTGTACATGAAATTTACATTGCTACATTTAATATATATTTACCTGTTTATAATCAGTATAGTACATATCTATATTTGTGAAATATTTATTTGTATTTGTGCTGGTTGAGTGGAAGAGAAGGCCTTATGGCCTTAACTCTGCCAGAATAAATAAAACATTATTATTATTATTATTATTATTATTATTATTATTATTATTATTATTATTATTATTATTATATAAAAATGAATGTTTTTTTGTTCATACTTTATGCGCGGCCATACAGTTGATCGGATTGTGATGGGGCTTTTTGCAAAATGTTCAGAAGATTACCGGGATGAAAGTAGGCTATAAGAGAGTTGTGATACTGAACTCCTACACCCTTAAAAATCGCCATTTGTAGTGGAAAACGTGAAAAAAGTAGCTCTTTGGACGCTTAAATTGCCTACGCTGCCTAAACCATAACAAACACACAAAATTAATGTACACATAATTGAATATCTCAAAAAGCTCTACAAAAAAAGTCCCCGACAGTATATGTTTATCTCTTACGGGTAACTCACAATAACCATTTTTGTCTTTCGTTGATGGAAAGAAGATCGAGACAAGTACGTAGATTCCTGTGCAAGCATAGCAGCACATGGCGGGTATTATTTTACGGATAACTCACTATAACGAATTTTGTCTGTTTTACCTCATTTATACCAAGAAGATCGGGATAAGTACATTCCCGGGCAACACCGGGTAATCAGTACGGGGAATCTTAAAATAATTACTATATAGGCCTACATTTATAATTATTTTTTCCTTTTACTTATTCAACTAAACATAAAAGCACATTCATTTTCATTTATTTAGGCGTAACAGAGCACGCCGGGTATTAGCTAGTCCTGAATAAAAATGCCTCTCATTAGGTCGGTATGTTGACCGAATACATATATGGGCAAATAACCGTAACTGATATTAACTTGGTCTAGTAACTCTAACAAGGGAGAGGCTAAAGTTCAGTATTGGGCTATGTCACTGCAGATAGATAGATAGATAGATAGATAGATAGATAGATAGATAGATAGATAGATAGATAGATAGATAGATAGATAGATAGATAGATAGATAGATAGATAGATAGATAGATAGATAGATAGATAGATAGATAGATAGATAGATAGATAGATAGATAGATAGATAGATAGATAGATAGATAGATAGATAGATAGATAGATAGATAGATAGATAGATAGATAGATAGATAGATAGATAGATAGATAGATAGATACTTGGTTTAGGCTAGGGGCATGGAAATTTCTAAAAATAAGCGACGATCACGATATGCGAATATGTCCAATGTGCGGGAACTTTGAAGATGAGATACATATATTAGGAAAATGTAATGATTTAGAATATTGGAGACGTCAGTTATTACCGGAAAGATTTCTAAATTCAAATCGGGAAAGATTGGCATGCTACGAGTTATGGTAATCCAGAAAATTGGATAAACCTCGGTAAATTTCTGGACAAAACGCGAAAAATAAGGACAACACTCATTCATGAATAAATATATGTTATCAAAATGCAGTACCATTAATTATTAACAATTATATATAAATTAATTAGTGTATAATGCTGTTGTGTTATTATTTAATCGGAATATTAATGTTTTCTTTATGTAATTGTAATGTTAATGTTTTTTTTAGTGTATAATGCTATTGTGTTATTACTTAATTGTAATATTATTGTGTTTTCTTTATGTAATTGTAATGTTAATGTTTTTAGTGTATAATGCTATTGTGTTATTATTTAATGGTAATATTTTTATTGTGTTTTCTTTATGTAATTGTAATGTTATTGCTGTTTTTGTTTATTTTTCTTTACACTAGTACCAAGTATTACTTTATTGTAACGGACTGTCAACAGCACGTACGGCTTACTGCCCGTGCGACCCATATTTGTAAATAATATTGTAAATATCTTACTTTTTGTCTAATAAAGTCCTACTACTACTAGATATATGGATGGATGGATGGATGGATGGATGGACGGATGGACGGATGGACAGATGGGCAGATGAAAAGATAGTGAGGTAGATAGATAGGTAGATAGATCGATAAATAAATAAATAAATATATATATCGTCCTGTTCCTGCGTTTCACCAGCATTTAAAGTTCTTCACCCAATTGCCCAAAATAAACTTTTGTTCATTAACATCAAGGTGTAAGCCTTTTGGCCTGTTCCGGTTTAAAATGGCCCATTAGTCTTGGTTTTATACAAGTCTATTAATCGGCCCGACATATGCAGGTTACATAAGTTGAAACTGTATATAGTTGGGCAACTCTTAGCAGGCGCGTCAATGTCGCGAGGATAGGCACTAGTAATACTGGCTAAGTTCTGCCAAGATAGCCTCTTCGGACAAAACGAGAGCCCCTGTCTAGGGATGTAGGTCAGCGAGGCTATAAGAGACCACGCGATCATCAAGGCTCGAAGAGTGGATGCAGCAACCCTCTCTGTTTGGGGATAATATACAGTGGAGCTGGAACAGAAGCTCGAAGATGGCAGCCCCATCGCTGTCCTAATCCAGCGTAGCGCTTTAATTGCTGAGAAGTTTAAACATTGATTCCGGACTGATCAAAGTATGACGAATCAAGAAATATTTGTCTCAAAATAGAAATTGGATTTGTATTTTTTCAAAACGTCTTCTTCTTCTTCTTCTTCACTTCACGAGCTAGGCAAATTGCCTGTTCCACCTCATAGTTGTTCCGTCCATCTTTTCACTGGCCTTATTACATTCCTTGAACCTCTTGGCTTGTAGTTAAATGCTGCTTTTGGTAATCTTGTTACATTCATTCTTTCTTCTTCTTCTTCTTCTTGTAAGCCTATATTTCCCTTAACAGAGATTTTTCATTCAGGCTTAAGGATCTTTTACGAGCCTGATAATCTTCAGACTCGAGACCCACGGCTTAAAGTCCCTCCCGGAGGACTTGCTCCTTGGATTTTTTCCATCCTAAAAAAAATCCATCGACCCCGGCCGGGTTTGAATCCGCGACCCTCGGGACCAGAGGCAAGGAGCATAACCACTAGTCCACCATTCTTTTTACATGTCTAAACCATTTATCTCTATATTCCTTGATTTAATAATTCAGTGGATATATATTTTACTCTTATATCTTCATTATTTATCCGATCCAATCTTGTGGAGCGTTTTGTTCTTCTAAGGAAGTTAATTTCTACGTTTTGTATTCTACTTTGTAATTTTTTGGTCATTCCCAAGTTTCACTGCCATAATGTAATATAGGAACTGCCAATGTTTTATAAAACCTCAATCTAGCATCTCTTTTTGTTTTGTCCTTTAATGTTTTTAAAATAATCGGTGAATTCAACATGGATTGAATGTAGAAAGAACCACATATGAAGCAAGGAATTTTAATCACGCAAGAAGCATGAATAACTTTGTAACCTTTTATTTCAAAGTGTATTTTCCAAGGACCTGCTTGTTTACTTTGATTGTATGTCTTGTCTTAATTGTCCGTGCTGTCTCGGATGTGGACCACTATTTAGTTGATCCCTCATTCGGAGAGGCCCTACGGCCCTTGTGTAGTCAAAATATATGTTTATGATCCAAAGTTTAAAATATCCTCTTCTGTCAGGTCGTGTCACTGTAAGCCCCGGGTGGCATGTGGCATGTACGCGTAGAAGTTCCTAAAAGAAGACGTTTAAATTAAGAAAAATGAATAACTAAATACAGCACGGAAAGGGTTATAACGCAGTACAGTAAAAGCTCCTTATTCGTGGTTCCATTTTCCCATATTCGCGGGTTAAAAAATTGCGACACAGTTCCTTGTATTCGCGGATAAAAATATCTTTATTCGCGGATCCAATATTTAATAGTAAATTTATCACTTCTCACTCACTGACACTTCTCACAATAATTTCATAGTAAAGCTGCAAAGCAGATCATGAAAATGTAGTGAAAGACCTGCCTTGGGGCAGAACACTGTAAATTAAAAAAAGTTTATATTTTTCGATTGGGACTGGAAGTAAATATCAATAAAACTAAATATATGGTCACACGTAGAAATACATTATACAATGGAAATGGACAGCTAATGACAAATGATGGAAATTTTGAGGAAGTGGCTGAATTCAAATACCTAGGAACAATAATCACAAATAGGAATGAGATGCACAAAGAAATTAAACATAGGCTCAATTCTGGAAATGCGTGCTATTATGCATTGCATAGACTCCTGACGTCCCAACTCCTTTCAAAAAACGTTAAACTGTAAATATATAAAACTATTATTCTACCAGTTATATTATATGGATGCGAAACATGGACTCTTGCTTTAAGGGAGGAAAGGAGATTACGAGTATTTGAGAATAAAGTTCTTAGGAAAATTTTTGGACCAAAGAGAGATGAACAGACAGGTGAAAGGAGAACACTGCATAACAGTGAACTACATGGTCTTTATAGGAAGCCAGATATAATGAGAACAGTTAAGTCTCGTAGACTGCGATGGACAGGTCATGTGGCACGAATGGGGAAAGAAAGACGTGCATGGAAGCTTCTTGTAGGAAAACCAGAGGGAAAACGCCCAGTTGGTAGACCAAGAATGAGGTGGGAGAGTGACATTAACTATGATTTGAGAGAAGTAGATTATACAGGGGATGATTGGAAAACATTGGGTCAGGATAGGGATATATGGAGAGTTTATGAACCTACGGTTCGATAGTGCCAGTGAGTTAGTTATTTTTTTCGATGTAGGAGCACTGAAAAAAAATTAAAAGGGCCATTTGTGGCACTTGGGCCGTCAGTTTGACACACCTGATCTAAATAACAGTGCATATTGACTCTTAACCCTTAAATTCATAATGTATCCTTTTGGATACACCAGTTGGTTTAATTAATTTAATATTTTTAATAAATCAGAAAAAAACGAACGAAAAGAAACCACTTAAATATGTGTCTAATTATACAAAATACCTAATAATAACAGTTATAAAAGATTCCGTTTTCAGTGCGGTCCGCTACATTCAAATAACTGACACAAGACATTTGCCAGAAACTAAAAAGATTAAAACACATGAGAAAGAGAAACCATCCCAAAATAGTTCAAATGACAACATGAATACAGTTTCAAGTAAAGAGAAACCATCCCAAAATAATTCAAAAGTTAACATGAATACAGTTTCAAGTAAAGAGAAACCATCCCAAAATAATTCAAAAGTTAACATGAATACAGTTTCAAATAAAGTGAAACCAACACAAATAAGGCAACTAAGGTCACATCACGACAAAATGAGGAGTCTCGACTGTGCCAGTGCAAAATAAATTTTCAATTTTATCCGAATTACCGGAACCAATGGACACTGTCGACCCTCAGGCTCCTCAACTTGGATCGTCACGGGACAAGCAAACTACAGCAGCTACAGGCGTAGTAGCCAACCGTCCAGGGAACCTCAAGTAATGCCGCAGCCGAAAAGGGAACCACGCCCACCACCCCATAACGGTGATTGGACCTGGTGACCTTTTCAGGATGAATCGGGAATTAAAAGAAAATTTCGAAAAAGACGTGAAAGTAGTTAAAACCCAGGACGGTTTGAGATACTACGCTACCTCGGAGGCAGACTTTCATCTACTCAAAGAGTACTTCAAAAATGCAAGAAAGAATTTTATACATTTCAACTCAAAAAAAGATCTGCCTCTGAGGGCTGTTCTAAAGAGGCTTCCTGCCAGCATACACTGCTGATGAAGTCAAGGAAGAACTTAAAGAACTAGAATATCCAATATACGGTAAAGCAAATCACCAAAAAAGAAGGAGAAGTTTATACTCCCTTACCATTATACATCCTGGAACTTCAGAACAATGATGCTGGTAGGGAATATATAACTTAACCGCCTCTGTTTGACAGTGGTGGCTGTGGAACCATACAGACCTAGAGCTGGCATGAAGCAGTGCTTCAGATGCCAGAAGTTTAACCATACTTTCATGGGTGGTTCCTTAACCCCATCTTGCGTAATTTGCGCTGGTACTCATAGTCATCGTGAGTGTCCGGTGAGAACCGCGGGCACTCACGGACAAGAGCCTGCTGAAGTGGCGCGAACTGTGGGGAAGAGGGACATCCCGCTTCCTACGGGGTTGTGAAGCCTACATAAGAAAGCAAAAGAAATATATGAAAAAAGAAAACCAAACCAAAGTCCAAACAACTCCGGCGTCCTCCCAACCTCGAACTTTCCACATCAAAAATCTGTTAATCCTACAGTCTCACTATAGTTCTATGGTAAATTCTGGCATCACAGTTAAAACCTACTACAGCGCACTGTCCCATGTCAGCCAGGGGTCTGTGGCTGCTATAATACCAATGACGGATCAGGGACAACAACTTTTCCATAACATCAGCTCTGCTGATGGTCTGTCGACACCTATGGAAAGGTTTGTGTTCCTGATAATCTAGTGAACTCATGTTTCATATCATCCATACCTGCTACGGAAATGAAAACATAAGCAGCGAACAGCAAAGGCTAAGGACACAAACCCCCATAACTGAATAAACACATGGTGTTTGGCCGCCAAGGGACCTCAACTGGTTCCCAAAAAGCGGCACACTGGGCAATGCTAGTCATTGCCACAAAACAGTCAGTCAGTCAGTCTTTTGCCAATTTAAGGGTTAACAATTGTTGTAGTTGTACAGTATCCATTTGAAACTTTAAATTTCTAATTCTCTCTGGATAAATAAAATAGCATTTTAATTTAATATTTCCATTAAAATGGCTTAATGTTGAATATAATGTGTATTTAGCGAAATTAAATTATTTTGTATCGATTTTCATAACTAATTAGTTTTCTTGGAAACCAAATAATAATTGGAGTTAGAATTACTACGTAGAGCTATATGATAATTATCTTTTGAAATTAGAAATATCTTCTCATGAATTCCAGGAAAGACTGATTTAATAATGTACACAGAAATTAAATATTATAATATCAAATAACATACATATTGAGATGAAATTTCACGTTTGTTCAATATATTTTATCAGTAGCGGCTCGTGCCTTTATAGTAGGTAAAATATAAAACTACCTTCTTCTTCTTATTCTTTATTTGTAGGATTTTCATACTGTTTATTTCCCAAATCACTCCTCGGAGGAAGCCGTATTGGGTGTCCAGCCACTGTCTATCCATCTCTTGGCTGGTCTTCCTCTTGCTGTTGTCGCGTCCATTACAAAAACTAAACGAAACTAAACCAGAAAATTATCGTGGAATTACATTACGTAATAGCTCTCTAAAAGAATTCACAAAAATATTGAACAATAAATTAAATACATTAATCCATATTAAAAAACAACAAAGGTTTCGGAAAAATAGATCCATATTAGATGTAATATAGATAGAGAAATTGTAGAAAAAAATGATTGGACTTAACAAAGCTGTTTCATGATATTAATGGTGATGATAATATTTTTTTTTATTTGGCAGGTTTCAGAATGTTTCACAACATCTTCCTGCGCTCAGTTAATCCACTGTCATTCTCCTCCACATTTCTCTGTCATTCCAATCCCTATCGTTCAATCATTTTCCCTCATGATGCCCGTTTTATAGGTAACTTATCTTTTTCAAATACATTTAACTTCATGTTGTCAAATAATATAATTTTTTTTCATTCTGCTCAAAACACCTTCAATCCACGTTATTTTTGGCCGACCTCTACTTCTTCTACCAAGTGGCACCCATTCTAGTATTCTTCTTGAGAATCTGCCTTGTGTCATTCTTATTACATGACCTTACATATTTAATTGTTTGTTTATAATAATACTTATAATAATAATCCATCCATAGTAATTCTGCCCGAAGGCAGGTCCTTCACTGCAATCATAGCATTTTAATGCTATGCTTGCAGCTTTACTAGGGAATTTTAGGTGTGGTAGCTTCCCGTTGCTTTCCACACCGGTGAAGGATGATGACGATAATGATACGGATGATGATGATGATGGCCATATGATTTCGGGGACCGTTTGGGCCTTAAAGTTTTCCTGACATTTGTCTTACAGGTGTGGAAAAAACCCCGATATAAAACCTCACCCAGAAAAACTGCCCCGATCGGGGATCGAACCCGGGCCCGCTGCGGGACAAGGCAGCACGCTACCTCGATGATAATAATAATAATAATAATAATAATAATAATAATAATAATAATAATAATAATAATAATAATAATAATAATAAATAATAATAATGATAATAAAGTAAAGTGATCCCACAACAGACCCCGAGGCCCTTGGGGTAGTATGAAGGTTAAGGCTCCCACTTTTTCTAGACAAAATCGGCACTTTGTCACCGGGTTGTCAGCCCTGCGTGACGTCCGCCTTACCCCTAAAACCCGCCGAACAAGCGGTCTGGTAACTAATTTTCCATTAGAGGCTGAGTCGACCCCCAGGGCCATAGTGCCGCCAGAGGATTTGGTCAGTTTTAAAAATCCTGACCCCAACGGGACTTGAACCCTCGACCCTCCGGCTTGTAGCTCAGTGCCTTAACCACTACGCTGACGGCGTGCCCCTAATAATAATAATAATAATAATAATAATAATAGTAATAATAATAATAACAATAATAATAATAGTAATAAATAAAATAGTAGTAATAATAATTACAATAATAATAATAGTAATAATAATAATAGTAATATAATAATAACAATAATAATAATAGTAAAAACAAAATAATAAAAAAGAACATAATAATCTATAATAATAATCATAATCATCCTCATACTAATACTAGCCCCCAATAATAACATCGCCTCATACTCGCCTCATCCTCATAACACTCATCCATACTCGGAATAATATCAGCTTATATCCTCCTCCTCCCCTTCCTCCTCCTCGGCCTCCTCCTCATCGTTCCTCTCATCATACGCCCCCTCCTCACAATCGTCCTCCTCCTCATCCCCCTCCTCCGTCCTCGTCCTCCTCATCTCGTCATCGCTCCTCCCACTTCCTCCTCGCCCTCCTCCCCCTCTCCTCCTTCCTCTTGGCCTACTCACGCCCCCCGATGGGTCTTGACATTCCTCGCATCTTCTCCTTCTATTCTTCTCTGGTCCAGAGCATAGCTTTTTCTTTTCCAATTCTTCAAATACAAGACCAATTGACTATAATCTTTTAGCCAAAATTGTGATCCATTTTCCTAACTTTAGTCCGATTCTAGTGTTTCTGTTCATTCTGACGCTTTGTTTCAGAATTCTGGGAATGATTTTTACTGGAGGGAGGGGGACCACCAGCCACCCGTTAAACCCAAACGGGAATTTGAGATGCCTTTTGTCTGGTATTTAAGGTTAGACCTACCAGCAGTTAGACTCACACTGACATAGCTCTGAGCTACAAATAGAACAGGCAATTCCTTTCCACGAATTGATACTCGTGGTATATTTATAGAATCGTTGGTCTGTACTTTGAAGAGTAATTTAATGTCACAAAATTTGGATATTTCATTTTGAAACTGTAAAATATCTAACTAACTAAACTAAATCACTGGCATTATCGAACCCGTAGGTTCATGGCCGCGCGGATATAAGCTCTCCGTACATCCCTATCCTGAGCTAATGTTTTCCAATCATTCCCTGTATAATCCAATTCCCTCAAATCATAGTTAATGTTATTCTCTCATCTCATTCTTGGTCTACCAACTGGACGTTTTCCCTGTGGTTTTCCTACAAGAAGCTTCCATGCATATATTTCATTCCCCATTCGTGCCACATGCTCTGCCCATCGCAGTCTACGAAACTCAAATGTTCTTATATTATCTGGCCTGCTATAAAGACCATGTAGTTCACTGTTGAGTAAACTTCTCCATTCACCCGTCTGTTCATCTCTCTTTGGTCCAAATTTTTTCCTAAGAACTTTATTCTCCAATACTCGTAAATTTCCTTTGCTCCCTTAAAGTAGGAGTCCACGTGAAGCTGTAAAATAAGGTATTACATTTTGAAAACGATTTATGATTTGTTTATTATAAAGAGAATGGCGTAATGTTTAATAAAAACACACATGTCCGAAAATACCTTTTCATATAGTCTAGAATGTTGTGTTCCAAATTTCAGGAGTATAATTTCAATATTTCAGAAGATATTCTATTCTATAGTAATTCTGCCCGAGGACAGATCTTTCACTGCAATCATCGCATTTTCATGCTATGCTTTGCAGCTTTACTAAGGAATTATAGGTGTGGTAGCTTCCCGTTGCTTTCCACACCGGTGAGGGGTGATGATGATGACCGGATGATTTTTCGGGGACCGCTGGGCCCTAAGCTTCCTGACATTTGTCTTACAGGTGAGGAAAAACCCCGGAAAAAACCTCACCCAAGAGTCAGTCCCGATCGGGTATCGAACCCGGGCCCGCTGCGTGACAAGGCAGCACGCTACCTCGAGACCACAGCGGTGGACTCAGAAGATATAGGCCTAACAATTTTTGTGTACAATATAGAAAGAAAGAAATGGCAAACTGCAATAAAAATCTTTCACCAATTGGAAGAGACTAAATTTTACTTGTTTTCTCTATAACTTTTTTGGCTTTCTTAGTTCTCTTTGTATTTTTTTAGCAACATGATGTTTTCATTCTTCATCTTTCTTTCTCGAATTCAACATGATGATAAAAATTTACATACTTTGGGAAACGTGACATACAAACAGCACAACAGAAATACGATTTTTAGTTTATGAATCCAGAGTGTTTAAAATGGCGTTTCAACTTCTGAAAATGTCAAACAATATTATACATTGCATTGGCTTAGGCTTTCACGGCCGGAGTTGCTATGATGATCTTGAAGAAGATTTCCGGGCTGTAGGCAGTGGTCTCGGGGCTTGAAGTTCCCTGGCGTTTCGCCAGAGACTGCGTCTGGCATCCTCAATTGTTGTCTCAAGATGCAGTCTCTGGCGAAACGTCGGTGAACTTCAAGCCTCGAGACCACGGCCTACAGCCCGAAAATCTTCTTCAAGATCATCATAATATTATGCATTGTACTTTATATGTATCCCAATTTCTCTAATAACTTTTAATTAAAAATGTATGCTATAGTTTTTATTCGAGTTAATTGTATGGATGAAAACTTCGAAAGAAGGAAATATTAAATGTATTTGAGAATAAAGTTCTTAAGAATTTTTTGGACCAAAGATAGACTAACAGAGTGGTGAATGGAGAAAAATATATAGCATTATATGATATGTAGTCTACCGCTGTGGTCTCGAGGTAGCGTGCTGCCTTGTCACGCAGCGGGCCCGGGTTCGATCCCCGGTCGGGGCAGTTTTTCTGGGTGAGGTTTTTATCGGGGTTTTTCCTCATCTGTAAGACAAATGTCAGGAAAATTTTAAGGCCCAAACGATCCCGAAATCATATGGCCATCATCATCATCCTTATCCTTATCATTATCATAATTATCATCATCATCCTTCACCGGTGTGGAAAGCAACGGGAAGCTAACACACCTACAATTGGTAGTAAAAGATTCCGGGCTATGTGGCCGTGGTCTATAACTGGCGTTTCTTCCAGACGTTTCACCCTCAACTGCGGAGGGCATCTTCAGTGGCGAGCGCTTCCAGCTGTTGTTTCACTGCAAAGTGCAGTCGCGTCTACGACAGTGAAACAACAGCTTGAAGCGCTCGCCACTGAAGATGCCCTCCGCAGTTGAGGGTGAAACGTCTGGAAGAAACGCCAGTTATAGACCACGGCCACATAGCGCGGAAACTTTTACTACCATGATTACCGGCCGTGAAAGCCTGCATTCCTCTATTACACCTACAATTCCCTAGTAAAGCTGCAAGCATAGCATGAAAATGCTATGACTGCAGTGAAAGACCTGCCTTCGGGCAGAAATACTATGGATGGATATGATATGTATGGGAAAATAGATGTAATATGAACGTTTAATTCTCATAAACTACAATGTTATGAAATGTAGCACTAAAGGGGAATGAAAGAGGGGCATGGAAACTTCACATAAGAAAACCAGATGGAAATTCCCGGTAGGTAGGACAAGAATGAGATAGAATGACATTATTCTTCTTCAACTTAACTTTACGGGCTGGGCAACTTGCATGTTCCGCCTCATAGTAATATTTTTTCACTGGCCTTCCCACATTCCTCGATCTTCTTGACTTGTAGTTAAAAATGCCGCTTTTGATAATCTTGTTACATTCATTCATCTTATATGTCTGCTAAACCATTTACCTCTACATTGTTCGTTTATTTTCTATTCAATGGACATATATTTAACTCTGTTCTTATATCCTCATTTTTTTACCTGATCCAATCTTGTACCGGCTTTTGTTCTTCTAAGGAAGTTCATTTCTACCCTATGTATTCTTCTTCGTAATTTTTTGATCATTGCCAAAGTTTCGCTTCCATAAAGTAATGGAAGAATAGTAACGTTAACCAGATAGATAGATAGATAGAATAGATAGATAGTAGATAGATAGATAGATAGATAGATAGATAGATAGATAGATAGATAGATAGATAGATAGATAGATAGATAGATAGATAGATAGATAGATAGATAGATAGATAGATAGATAGATAGATAGATAGATAGATAGATAGATAGATAGATAGATAGATAGATAGATAGATAGATAGATAGATAGATAGATAGATAGATAGATAGATAGATAGATAGATAGATAGATAGATAGATAGATAGATAGATAGATAGATAGATAGATAGATAGATAGATAGATAGATAGAGATAGATAGATAGATAGATAGATAGATAGATAGATAGATAGATAGATAGATAGATAGATAGATAGATAGATAGATAGATAGATAGATAGATAGATAGATAGATAGATAGATAGATAGATAGATAGATAGATGGAAAGCTCTGCGGCCATCACTTAAGTGTTGGGGGTGAGCGATCCATTTTGGTCCTCCTTAATAGGTAGAACCCCGGGTTCCTGTAAAATAATTAGCCCCGGTTTAAATTTTGAATTTAATTTTGAAGTTAATTAGCAGAGTGAAGTCGGAAGCGGACCTTTTGGGGTTCTATTCCAGCATTTGCTCTTTGGATTGAGGGAAACCGCTTAAAACCTCAATCGGAATAGTCGATCACGCGGGATCTTGCCAAGTTTGGCTTTCGGATGACTCTATATTGGGAGGGCATCCAGGCTTCTCTTTATTTAAATATAATGTGCGTACATTTCAGATTATTACAATTAATCATACAATTATGGTAACATTTGCACTTTTTAATTTTTTTTTTGTATTCTTCAGTTGTTGCTGTTCTATCTGTAGTTGTCAGGTGACGTCAGTTTCTCTGGAACTGGTGGCATGAACCTGTAGCAGTAAGATTAGTTATTAGTTTTTAATTTGTTGTGTTAATATATTTTATTAATGCACATTATATGCTAATGTTGTAATTGAATAATTGTGTAATGTGTTTCTGTGTGTGTGTGTGTGTGTGTGTGTGTGTGTGTGTGTGTGTGTGTGTGTGTGTGTGTGTGTGTGTGTGTGTGTGTGTGTGTGTGTGTGTGCCCTATCAGCTTACCATGATCTGAGTGTATTATGTAAGGAACTAGCTAATACCCGCCGTGCGCTGCTAAGCATAAATAAATTAAATATTGAGGGTTAATTAATTACATGGTATATATTGATACAAACCAAACATGGCGGTTGCTAGAGTATTTTTTTAATTTCAAAAATCATGTAAACCCCTACTTAGAACGGTCGGATTTTGCCGATTTTTGGATAATACATACCTCGATTTGTTTTAATAGGATATTCCGAGTTTTGTTGTGATACGTCGAAAATTCCGATCGCTAGAGCGATTTTTAAAATTTCGTTTCAGGCGAACTCCTACACCTAATCATTTTAGAACATAATAGATAATGACTAAACACTTCCTGGGTCTGGAAACCTGTATATAGAAATTTTCACGAAGATCGGTTGAACGGTTTAGAAGTCTATAAACACAAAACAGACAGACAGACATACTTGGAGTCAAAGATCTGTCCTCGAGCAGAATTACTATGGATGGATACTGTCAGATAAATTTGAACTAGCACATAACCTAAAACTTATTTTTAATAAATTTATCAGATTATTACTAAATATGGCCAATAAGACACATTTCCTCATCGTTCGGTGAATTTTCTCATCTCTATAAAGCATTCCTTTACTCAACTATTCATCTACACCAACCTAATTATTTTATCGCTTTCATATCTTATCCTCCAATCACAATTTGAGTAGCCTACCACAATCTGCTACTTAAGATTCAACATTACAAAACATTTCAATATTCCTATTCCTACACCATATATAGTCTTCTTATCGGCCGCGGTGGACTAGTGATTATGCTCCTTGCCTCTGGTCCCGAGGGTCGCGGGTTCAAACCCGGCCGGGGTCGATGGATTTTTTAGGACGGAAAAATCCAAGGAGCAAGTCCTCCGGGAGGTACTTTAAGCCGTGGGTCCCGAGTCTGAAGATTTTCAGGCTCGTAAAAAACCTTAAGCCTGAATGAAAAGGCCTCTAAGGAAAATTTACCGATTTTTCCCGTCCTAGTACTACCTTGGTTTCCTAGATGTCAGTATGAGGCGGAACGCTGACCACGTACCACTCAAAATGACATCTATACGAAAACAAGTGTAACTAAATTAGTATGGTTCAAATTCTTCCCTATAGGGGGAGAGCGCCTAAATCTTTGTAAAGGGAAAACATAGGCTTACAATACAATACAATAGGATTCCTACCACAAGATACGTATTAGGAGTTCTCGGACATTAGCTGCTTTTAATGGAAATATCCATCCATAGTAATTCTGCCCGAATGCAGGTCCTTCACTGCAATCATAACATTTTCATGCTATGCTTGCAGCTTTACTAGGGAATTGTAGGTGTGGTAACCTCCCGTTGCTTTCCACACCGGTGAAGGATAGTGATGATGATGATAATGATAAAGATGCTAATGATGGCCATATGATTTCGGGGACCGTTTGGGCCTAAAGTTTTCCTGGCATTTGTCTTGCAGGTGAGGAAAAACTCCGATAAAAACCTCACTCAGAAAAACTGTCCCGACCGGGGATCGAACCCGGGCCCGCTGTGTGACAAGGCAGCACGCTATCTCGAGATCACAGCGGTGGACAATGGAAATAGATAGATAGATAGATAGATAGATAGGTAGATAGATAGATAGATAGATAGATAGATAGATAGATAGATAGATAGATAGATATAGATAGATAGATAGATAGATAGATAGATAGATAGATAGATAGATAGATAGATAGATAGATAGATAGATAGATAGATAGATAGATAGATAGATAGATAGATAGATAGATAGATAGATAGATAGATAGATAGATAGATAGATAGATAGATAGATAGATAGATAGATAGATAGATAGATAGATAGATAGATAGATAGATAGATAGATAGATAGATAGATAGATAGATAGATAGATAGATAGATAGATAGATAGATAGATAGATAGATGATTGTAAAACATTACCTATATTTAGAGCTAATGTCCGCGCGGCCATGAACTTCGGGGTTTGATAGTGTCCATAAATTAGTTAGTATTCCACACACAAGACCATTTTAAAAGGAGAGAATTCCTAAATTTATATTTTTTTATAAATACGTAATATAAATAAATTCCTATTGATCTTGAAGCGAAGTGTGTTATACCAAGTTATTAAAGCTATGGTTATTATTTTTCTGGCTAGAGCTTGTCGCTTGAATAGTCGTGGCTTGGGGGTGTAACCATGGCAACTCATTGAGATTGTTATGGCTGGAACGTGGCTGGTACTTTGGCGATAACCTGTTTTATTGCATCAATTCTCCCACCGTAAGCCTATTCGTCAGTTTCATCAAATATTAGGTCACGAGCCGCCACTGACGATAGGCATCGCGGTTGAAAAAAAATCTTGCTTCTGCTATATACAGCATTGCTATTTATTCTCTTTAAATCCGTCTTTTCATAAATGTGTTCTTTCTTGGTGAATGTTAGAGTTTGTTCCGGATTTTATGGAAATGGAATTTATATCCGACGAATGAGTTGGAGCTTTTAAAGCCAGAAGTGAGGGAATTGTTAAGACCAACGATTAAAATACAGTCTTAGCTTACTTAAGAAATGCGTACAGAAATAATATACAAGACAAATACATTCTGAAATAATGAAGGACTGTGTAGGTTATATACAGTAATATAACTTCATTATTATTTTTTAAAACTACAAAATTCAAATTACATAATAATAATAATAATAATAATAATAATAATAATAATAATAATAATAATAAATAATGATAATAATAATAATAACAACCAACTAACTAACTCACTGGCACTATCGAACCCGTAGGTTCATGGCCGCGAGCACAAGACCTATACATATATCCCTATCCTGAGCCAATGTTTTCCAATCATCCCCTGTATAATTTACTTTCCTCAAATCAGAGTTAATGTTATTATCCTACCTCATTCTTGGTCTACATAATAATAATAATAATAATAATAATAATAATAATAATAATAATATTTTTTTTATTATTCCGGCTTTTACAATGAATATACATTTTTCCGGTACCCATGTTCACAGTTAACTACACATTTGTTTCATCACATTTTTCCATTCCTGTCTGTTCATCCATATATCTTCTTCTATTTCCCATTCCCTCTTAGCTTCATTGATTCCCTGAATCCACGTAATAGTTGGTCTACCCTTCTTTTTCCTTCCCTGTGGTTCCCAATCCATGATTATCTTAGGTAGTCTTCCTTCTTCCATTCTTCTAATGTGTCCGTGCCAATTTAATTGTTTCTTCTTTATAAAATCTAATATTGAATATTATACCTTTACTTTTTCTTTTATATATGAATTTCTGATTTTATCCTTTTTTTTCATGCTATGCTTGCAGCTTTACTAGGGAATTGTAATAACAATAAATAATATATTTCGTATAAACTATTACACAACAATTTTTCAAAGTACACTACCCGTAAGTACAAAATAAAAATAATATAACTGAAAATAATAATAATAATAATAATAATAATAATAATAACAATAATAATAAGTATTATATATATATATATATATATATATATATAAAGTCCACCACTGTGGTCTCCAGGTAGCGTGCTGCCTTGTCACGCAACGGGCCCGGGATCGATTACCGGTCGGGGCAGTTTTTCTGG
Source organism: Diploptera punctata (assembly GCA_030220185.1). NCBI lineage: Eukaryota > Metazoa > Arthropoda > Insecta > Blattodea > Blaberidae > Diploptera > Diploptera punctata. Next base: position 5,090,695 of record JASPKZ010007832.1, read on the forward strand.
GCGAGGTTTTTTCGAGGTTTTTCCTCACATGTAAGACAAATGTCAGGAAGCATATGGCCCTATGGCCCCCGAAAATCATCTGGCTATCATCAGTATCATCATCATCATCCTTCATCGGGTGGAAAGCAACGGAAAGCTACCACACCTATAATTCCCTAGTAAAGCTGCAAGCATAGCATGAAAATGCTATGATTACAGTGAAAGACATGCTCTAAGACGGAACACTATAGAATAGAATCAGATATTGAATCCTAGATATGTAAAATTATTCACCTGCTCCAAAATTGTATTGTCAAGTACTCGTACAATTTTACTTCTAACAGGTCCCACTCTTTGAAATGCCATAATTTGTGTACAATTGTAGGCTTTCACGGCCAGGTCCTTGATTCTTAAGTTCGTCGTCCTCCTGGCTGATTGGCAGTGGACCAGTTCTATTTAAACTCGACATTTCATATATTGCTGCGGTAGACATCTGGAAATTCTGCGTGACTTCTGTGAACTCTTCAACAGTCTGTAGCCTTGGGAGTTCACAGAGAGCTTGCAGAATCTCCTGAAGATGTTTACCGCAGCGGTACGCGAAACTACGAGCTTAAATAAAACTGGACTACGACCAATCAGCCAGGACGACCAACTTAAGCCTTAAATTGGCAAAACATAAATTTCTCGTGTCAGTTATTTGAATGTGTCGGACCGCACTGAAAACTTAACTATGCATTACTATTATTATGTGGTATATTGTGTAATTTAACATATATTTAAGTCATTTCTAATCGTTTGTTTTCTCGTGTTATGTATATAAAATAAAATATGGCATTATATATATATATATATATATATATATATATATGGAGCTGATGTGTGGGCTTTAAATGCACAAATGAAAAAAACAAATTGCTCGCCACTGAAATGGACTACTGGAGACGTGCTGCAAGAATATCCAGGAAGGATAAAATCAGAAATTCATATATAAAAGAAAAAATGCAGGTACAATATTCAATATTAGATTTTCTAAAGAAGAAACAATTAAATTGGTACGGACACATTAGAAGAATGGAAGAAGGAAGACTACCTAAGATAATCATGGATTGGGAACCACAGGGAAGGAAAAAGAAGGGTAGACCAACTATTACGTGGATTCAGGGAATCAATGAAGCTAAGAGGAATGGGAAATAGAAGAAGATATATGGATGAACAGACAAGAATGGAAAAATGTGTTGAAACAAATGTGTAGTTAACTGTGAACATGGGTACCGGAAAAATGTATATTCATTGTAAAAACCGGAATAAAAAATATATATATAATATGACTTGATAAGAAAACATTAATGCCTGGACCTCTAGATTGGTACTCCTGCGTGCTATCCATTTCACCATCGGGCAAATCTAATACAGACCTTTATTTTTTTTTCTCCATTTATACAGGATGTAGCGAGAACTCGGTCTTCACTGCCACCTGGTAGCTAGATACTATAACAAGTAAACAAAATAAAGATAATATTTTTACTTTATAGCAGTGACGCTTTATCGATGTGTATATATATATATATATATAATATATATATATTCCACCGCTGTGCTCTCGAGGTACCGTGCTGCCTTGTCACGCAGCGGGCCCGGGTTCGATCCCCAGTCGGGACAGTTTTTCTGGGTGAGGTTTCTATCGGAGTTTTTCCTCACCTGTAAGACAAATGTCAGGAAAACTTTAAAGCCCAAACGATCCCCGAAATCATATGGCCATCGCAATCATCATCATTCATATTCATGTTAGATTAAGCTTAGGATTAGGGTCTCTCCTGGCGCACCATCACCACTCATCATATCATCGGGTCAACGTAACCCCGTCTCTCAGGCAAAATTATGTTCCGGGACCGTTTGGGTCTTAAAGTTTCCAGACATTTGTCTTTCAGGTAAATAAAAACCCCGAAAAAAAGCATCACCCAGGAAACTTGTCCCGACCGGTGATCGAACCCGAGCCCGCTGCGTTACACGGCCGCATGCTACCTCGAGACCACAGCGGTGGACTTGTTAAAAATATTAAATGAATTAAACCAATTGATGTATCCTGTGGGATACATTTCCAATTTAAGGGTTAAGGGTCATTATTTTTGTTTTATCTGTTGATATCTTCAATCAAATATATGTGAGGTTGCAGAAAGTTAATGAAATGGAAACAATGGAATTCCACTAGATCATTCTGTATCCACATTTACAATTATGGCCGGTATTCAAGAACCAAACTTTCCGCGAATAGTGACTCAGCCTTTCTTTCCGTGGTTAATTAAGTGGGTCATGCAGAACCTACTCTAACTGGCTCACCCTATTCAACTTCATGTGCTAACAAGATATTTATTTTTTTAAAAATCCGGGAACACTTGAAAGATGAGAGCCTCGGCTTACGGAAGACGGAGGTGGCGTGGCCTAGAGAACTTCTTCTTCTCCTTCCTTCCATTTATTATGCCAAGGCCTGTTACGATCCTATAGAAAATTTTCCCTCCAGCGTTTCATAGGACGGCCCAGTGATCTTCGTCCTCTTGGTATATAATTATAAACAGCTTTGGGGATCCGATTTGAACTCATTCTTTCAAGATGGTGTTTCCAATTTAGTTGGTACTGTTTAATATATTCTAAAATTGGCGTAGTCTTCAATTCTTTTAAGATATCGGTGTTCTTTTTCCGATCCCATCTGGTGTAACCCGCTGTTCTGCGCATGAATCTCATTTCACAAGCCGTTATTCTGCTTTCATGTTGTCTTTTTAGTGTCCATGCTTCACTACCATAGGTCAACACTGGTCTAGCCAAAGTGTTATATAAACGTAATCTGGTGTTTTTTTTTTTTTTGTACAAGGGATGGTTTCTTAACTTGATTAATAATTCCTAAACTTTTATTAAAACTAGTAATTTTTTCAGGGATATCCTTTTCATCCCAGATAGAGAGATAATATCCAAGATATTTAAATTGATTAGATCTCTCTAAATTTTATTCTGGAGACAGATTTTACTTTGTATGGTGTCCTTCCCATGAAATGCCATAATTTTAGTTTTGTTAATTGATATTTCCATATTAAATTTGGCACCTATTTTTTGTAAATTATAAATTGATCGTTGCAAATCATTTTCGGAAAGTGCCAGAAGAGCTAAATCGTCTGCAAAAAGAATAGCATCGAGTTTTAGGTTCCTATTGATGGGTATATATCCCCGTTGTGTTTTCCTCCATTCGTTTATTAATTTATTCATATATATATATATATATAATGAAAAGCACCGGTGAAAGTCCACATCCCTGTCTTACTCCAGTGTATAGAACTTGATTCCTGAATACCGGCCTTAATTTTATGATATCAGAATATTCTTTGTACAAATTCCCACCCGTCATAAACCTTATTAGCCCTTTGTTGTTGGGGTTGATAATACCGGTGATGATGCAATATTGTTACAGTTAAAACCGTGTCTAATCCTATGAAACTCGCTGTATTCTGAACGAAGGAAATAACAATATCTTGCTGGATGAATGATAGATATAACTTCCTAGGTTGCGAAATATCATACACAGCGGAAACAGATATAAATAACAAACTAAATAAGTTTAATTATATAACAGGAACATTAAAAAGAACTTTGAAAAATAAAGCCAGGAAAGACTATATAATTAAATTATACAAGACAATGGCAGTGCCTATTATTACTTACGGATCCGAAACATGGACAGTGACAACACAACAATCAGCCAAAATACAAGTTGCTGAAATGAGATTCCTCAGACCAATAGCAGGATATCAAAGAACAGACAAAAAACATAACACAGAAATAAGACAACAGCTAAAAGTAGAGGAATTAAACACAACAATAAAAAAACAGAACAAACTGGAAAGAAAACTTGGCAAGGATGACTGAGAATAGAATACCAAAAGCAGCATACAGCTATTCACCACGAGGAAGAAGAAGTTTGGGAAGACCAAAGAAAAGATGGAAAGAGCAGCAATTTGGAGCCGGAACAGGCTAGTAAATAAGCCTAAACCGTGAAGAAGAAGAAGAAGAACAAGAAAACATCGTAGATCTTCAGAAGGCGATCTCCGATTCAGTTAAAATTTAGATCCGTCCGAGAACTTGTGAAATATTAAAGCTATCTAAAACTTTGTAAAAGAGCCTCAGCTTACAGAAGACGGAGGTGGCATGGCCTAGAGAGCTTAGTTCTAGAATAACGACCTTAATTTTATGATATCAGAATATTCTTTGTACAAATTCCCACCCGTCACAAACCTTATTAGCCCTTTGTTGTTGGGGTTGATAATACCGGTGATGATGCAATATTGTGACAGTTAAAACCGTGTCTAATCCTATGAAACTCGCTGTATTCTAAACGAAGGAAATAACAATATCTTCCTGGATGAATGATGAAGCAGTAAGCATAAAGGATTATCCGCTGCACGGTCTGCTGCTTGAGAAAATGCGATTAGCGGCTTTGCCATTAAGTTTGTTATCTCCCATTCAAATTAATGTAACCATTCATAAGACCTTGACAGAAATGTCTGAATTGTCATTTTACTAATTACATGAAAGTCTATACTTTGTTCTATTTTTTCTTATGTTTACCTTTGTTTTTTTTTCCTTTGGCGCAACAGGCTCTGGTTCGATCCCCGTAGGGACATGTTTATTAGATGAAGGGTTTTCTGTTTTTTGCGTCAGTACGTCTTTATACCATTCGCCTCAAAAGACGAGATAAACTCGCCGGCAGTTAAATGGCCTTCAACTCAGAAGAAGAGGTGCACTCGCTTAAATCTGCTGTTATATATGCTACAATATTTTTACATCCCTTGGCTGGGCAGTCTTTTGTTAATATTTAAATGAATAGTAGAGAAATGTGTTTTATCCTGCTGGAGTTCGAAATTCATAAAAAGTTAGTTAGACTTATACGATTGTGTCTAAATGGCACAAGAGTAGTGTGCGTGTAGGCAAACAGTTTTCGGGCACTTTTGAAATTCAGAATGAGATGAAGCAAGGAAATGCATTATCTCCTCTACTATTTAATTTTATACTAGAGCATGCCATTAAATCTTTAGAGGATGAAGAAGGCCTACAACTCAATGGTATTAATAAGCTGTTAGTTTATGCTGATGATGTAGTAACTTTGGACGATAGCGAGGAGGCACTAATGGCCAACACGCACACACTACTGAGTAACACTAAGAAATTGGGACTGGAGGTAAATATCAATAAAACTAAATATATAGTCACACGTATAAATACATTATATAATGGAAATGAACAGCTAATGACAAATGAGGGAAATTTTGAGGAAGTGGCTGAATTCAAATACTTAGGAACAATAATCACAAATAGGAATGAGATGCACAAAGAATTAAACATAGCCTCAATTCTGGAAATGCGTGCTATTATGCATTGCAGAGGCTCTTGATGTCCCAACTCGTTTAAAAAAACGTTAAACTGAAAATATATAAAATATTATTCTACCAGTTATATTATATGGATGCGAAACATGGACTCTTACTTTAAGGAGGAAAGGAGATTACGAGTATTTGAGAATAAAGTTCTAAGGAAAATTTTTGAACCAAAGAGAGATGAACAGACAGGTGAATGGAGAAGACTAAATAACAGTGAATTACATGGTATTTATAGAAAGCCAGATATAATAAGAACAATTAAGTCTCGTAGACTGCGATGGGCAGAACATGTGACACGAATGGGGAATGAAAGACGTGCATGGAAGTTTCTTGTAGGAAAACCAGAAGCAAAACGCCCAGTTGGTAGACCAAGAATGAGGTGGGAGAATAACATTAACTATGATTTGAGGGAAGGAGATTATACATGGAATGATTGGAAAACATTGCCTCAGCATTCCTTTCAGAAACAAAGAAGAAAGGAGAAGGAATAGAAACTTTAGGATCATATGTACATATTTACAGGGGTGTTAAAAATAATGAAAGAGCTAAAAGAGAGGTTCCAGTACTTATAAAAAGAAATATAAAAGATAAATAAATATATCACAAACTGGGAGCAATAAATGAAAACTTATAATTTTAAAATATAGATATTAAATTTCCTAGAAATCGTTAATATTTGAAAGCTATTCATTTGTTCTATTTGTGTTGTTACTCGGGTTTATTAGAGTCAGTGAATTATTGTGATGAAGTTTGTATTTTATGAAGATATTTACGAATATGTGTATAAGTGAAGTTTTGTAAAGAAATGGCAGTGAGTCGCAGTAATATGGGATTAAGCCAGAAGCTGCAAATGGTTTCGCTGAACTGACAAAGTTGCAAGAGTGGAGCGTGTAATATAATGTGTGTTTTAATTACTTACTCCCGCTTGTGTTCAGCTAAGTCTCTCGCCCTCCTATCAAACTTCCTAACAAACTGCTGTATTTACAATTCTTTTTTTATGACTGCAGAATCTTCCATTGTACCAAAATCTCACGGTTGCTAAGGGAAGCCAATACTAAACACTTTGAGATGGGCAACCATTAATCAAATAAATAAATAACTCTACAAAATATAATAAAAAACAATAAAACCAAAACAAAAAAAGAAAAATTATCAGGTGCATATAAATTGAAGTGTGGCACATGTGACAATGTCTATATAGGACAAACTGGTAGACCTTTTATCTCTCGGATAAAGGAACACATGAGAGCATATAACAGAAATTTAGAAAATTCAAAATATGCTAACCACCTATTCCAATTTAATCATTGTTTCGATCCAAATTTTGAAATTTTACATATTTGTGATAAGGGTGTCCACCGCTGTGGTCTCGAGGTAGCGTGCTGCCTTGTCACGCAGCGGGCCCGGGTTCGATCCCCGGTCGGGGCAGTTTTTCTGGGTGAGGTTTTTATCGGGGTTTTTTCTCACCTGTAAGACAAATGTCAGGAACACTTTAAGGCCCAAACGGTCCCCAAAATCATATGGCCATCATCCTTATCATTATCATCATCATCCTTCACCGGTGTGGAAAGCAACGGGAAGCTACCACACCTACACAATTCTCTAGTAAAGCTGCAAGCATAGCATGAAAATGCTATGATTGCAGTGAAGGACCTGCCTTCGGGCAGAATTACTATGGATGGATGTGATAAGGGTAAGAAGTTAGATCTTTTGAAGGCTGTAGAAATTAATAAATTTAAAAGTAGTAAAAAACTGTTAAATTCTCAACTTGATTTGAATGAATCCCCTTTGTTAAATTTAAAAATTTAAATAAATATTGTTGTATTGTTGCTTTAGATCAGTTGGAACACAATTCATAATTTGTTAACATGTCTGAAGAAGGTACAGTGTGCCGAAACAGCTGTCACTGAATTATATAATAAATATGAAAATCAAATAAAACTACGTTTTATTTTTATTTAATTAATAAATAAATAACAATATTTTATTAACAAATAAATGTTATATACAGTGTTGACACCCCCAATGAGCAATTGCTCGTGCTCGGGTGCAGTTCATAGTTTAATTTTTACATAAATTGTAACACATACAAATAATAATGTATTGGGAATAACACTTATTCTAACTTCTAACATAAGAATTAGTTCAATGGAGAATGATGTACATAAAATATTATAAACCATATAATTTGATGGATTAAAACCAATAATACAGAAGAAAGTATTTATTAATATATTGATTTATAATAATATAAGCAAAAATAGATGCTCCATATTTATTATTTTAAAATATTCTTCTTCTTCTTCACTTCCTGGTTTAGGCAAGAGTTGCCTGTTCCGTCTTCACTAATAGATCTAAGACCATCTCTTCCGAGGACGTCCGACATCTCTTCTTCCTCTTGGAAAATAATGGAAGATTTTATTTGGTAATCTTCTTTCTTCCATTCTTTCTACATGTTCTTTCCACTGTATCTTGTTGTTAAATATCTTTTCTTTTATGGAGTAGATCTGCAGTTCTTCACGGATATCATTTTAAAATATTCAAATAATTAATTTTTTCTTCTTCCTTTCGTGTGATAGACCTAGCGGTCTGTTACGGTCTCAATCCAACGTTTGAAGGGTCTGCCCAAAGATCTCTTGCCTGGTGACTGGTAATTTAAGATCTGACGTGGTATTCTTGTTCTGCTCATTCTTCGTATGTGAGATTTCCAGTTGTTTCTGTATTTTTGTACATATTCCATGATTGATTCTGTGTGTAATTCTTTGAGAATCTCAGAATTCCTTTTATGGTCTGTCCTTGAATAGCCCGCAGTACGTCTCATAAATTTCATTTCTGCCGCAGTTAGTCTTTGATCATCTACTCTGCGAATTGTCCAGGCCTCACTGCCGTAACATAATATGGGTCTGGCCAGTGTTTTATAAATTCTAGTTCATGTGTGTTGCTGAATAATTAATTTTATTCAGTTAATTAATTGATTAATTAAAAGTAAATAATTTAATTCTTTTTTAAAACTAGCTGTGTTTAGTTTACTTAGTTCTGGGTTAGATCTAATTAATTCATTATATAATTTGGGTCCTAGATACCTACTATGTTTAGATCCAGCAGTTGTATAAAATTTTGGAACATGTAGCAAAGAAGTAGTATTTTGTCTGGTGCTGTAAAAACTTAAAACTTCGATTGTGCTCTTTAAATTCGTTTTATTTTTATGAAAATAAGTAAGCAATGTATGCTTGAAAATTTGTTTAATATTTGGCACCTTGAATTCTAAATAAATTAAATTTGTTGGGTAATCTAAAGGTTTCTGCAAGCAGATTTTTATGATTCGTTTTTGTAATAATGTTAAGGGAGAAAGGATAGAATCTGCGCTATTAAACTTAAATTTTTATTGAAGCATTAAGTGGTATTCTATATCTTTGAGCACAAAAAAAATAATTCGATATATTAGGCCATTCGATAATAAGTAATATTAGCACTGTTATAAAATCACACAAATTTATTTAGATTACTTGTGACATTACAAACTTAATTTATAGTCTCCTTTCAAATCAACTATATGTTACAAAATCCTTGGAATATGGCACACTCCATGTGCAGCACCATTTCTGGATATCACTCTTATCTATCAATCTAGAGATTTATGGATATCAACTCTTGATTGGAGACCTCGGAAGACCCTTCAACCGATGGAAAGATCAGTTTTTGTAGTCGCAGAACGGGCATCATCACCCATTACTGCATTCGGAAGAAGAAGAAGAAGAACTCTTGATTGAAATTGAATGTCTCATAGAGATAAATCATGAGTTGTAATGTACATAAACATTTAGAATGTCAAATCCATCCATAGTAATTCTGCTCGAGGGCAGGTCTTTCACTGCAATCTAAGCATTTTCGTGCTATGATTTGCAGTTTTACTAGGGAATTGTAGGTGTGGTAGCTTCCCGTTGCTTTCTACACCGGTGAAGGATGATGATGATGAGGAGGAGGAGGATGATGGCGGCCATATGATTTCGGGGGCCGCTGGGCCTTAAAGTTTTCCTGACATTTGTCTTACGGTGAGGAAAAACCGCGATAAAAACCTCGCCCAGAAAAAATGTCCCGACCCGGGGATCGAACCCGGGCCCGCTGCGTGACAAGGCAGCACGCTTACCTCGGGACCACAGCAGTGGACTGAGAATGTCAAATAATGGTATTTAATGTACTAATAATTAGTCTATTATAAAAATAGTATTAAGACTAGTCAATACTGATGTTTTATATGTTACTAGCCAATACCCGGCGTGCGCTGCTACGCCTAAATAAATGAAAATTGATGTGATTTTATGTTTAAAATTAATATAAAATTATGGAATAGGCCATATTCACCTGAAAGGTCCGTATCCTCAACTTATTAATTATTTAACTAACTAATTACTTACTTAAGTTGAGGAGACGGACCTTTCAGGTGAATACCCTATAATTTTATATTAATTTTGAATAATACCTCAACGGAACACTCATGAATCTTATAAAAATTTTATATTTAGTTGAATAAATGAATAGACAAATAATTATAAATTAATATTTTTTAGATACCCCGTGCTGATTACTCGGCGTTTCCCGGGAATCTATTTATCCCGATCTTCTTGACATAAATGAGCTGAAATACGAAAATTAATTTGTTTTATGTTTGGTTAAATAAGTGGAATGAGAAATGTATATCGTAATTATTTTTAGATACCCCGTGCTGTTTGCCCGGCGTTGTCCGGGAATCTACTCATCCCGATCTTCTTGGCATAAATGAGCTGGAAGACAAAAATTAATATACTTCTTATGATTAGTTGAATAAGTAAAATGAAAAATAATTATAAATGTATATCGTAATTATTTTAAGATTCCCCGTGCTGAGTACCCGGTGTTGCCCGAGAATCTACTTATTTCGATCTTCTTGGCATAAATGAGCTAAAAGACGAGTTCTGTATTGTGAGTTATCCGTAAAAGAATACCCGCCATGTGCTGCTATGCTTGCACAGGAATCTACGTACTTGTCTATATCTTGGCATCAATGAAAGACAAAAATGGTTATCGTCAGTTATCCGCAAGAGATAAAACATATGCTGTCGCGGACTTTTTTGTAGAGCTATTTGAGATATTCAATGCTGTGTGCATTAATTTTGTGTATTTGTTTTGGTTTGGGCAGCGTAAGCCATATACGCGTCGAAATATCTACTTCTTTTCACGTTTTCCACTACAAAGGGCGATTTTTAAGGGTGTAGGAGTTGAGTATCAAACTCTCTTATAGCCTATGTTCATCCCGGGAATCTCCTGAGCATTTTGCAAAAAGCCCCATCACAATCGGATCAACGATATGGCCGCGCATAAATTACGAACAAACAAGCAAACATTTTTATATATTAGATATAAATTAAAATAAACATTGATTAAAATTGTTAATAGTAAGATTTTGCTCATTCATTTGTTATTAAATAATACTTGAGTTTCTTTTTTGAACGATGTTATACTTTGATCTGACATAAGGCAGAAGAGAATTCCTTACTCTGGCAGATTCTTCACAGTACTGCTTTATTCATGTTGGCGATTTTTAAACATACCTATTAACTGCGATCTTTAGCAGATAAGGCTATATCAGTTTTGTTTGTATCTGTTATTGGAATTTGTTTTAATTTTCATATCGTTAACGTTCCGTAGAAGTACTGTTCAACCATAAAAATCAGGACTGTTATCTTTCCATTACAGGGGTTTGCTCAAATATTTTTCTCTACGGACGACAAGGGTCGTTATAGATTAGATTAGATTTATTTAGCCTGGTGGAGTTAAGGTCATGTGGCCTTCTTTTCCACTCACCAGGACAAACATATATTACATCAGAATATAACAATCTTAATTAACTCTAATATTAAACACTAAGTAAAAATTTGATCAAAAGATAATATCTAATATATTACGATCTATAATACAACCAGTTTATATTAGTTAAAATTAAGACTAAAACTAATAATAAAATGTATACAAGCAAGGCATATTAAATTGTCCCTGTCTAGTGTATATAAAAAACAAAGGAAAATATTGAGATATAGAAAACTAATTTTACGATTATACAATATTTAAAACAAAACAAATAAAAATATTTGTTATCCTTAATATTATTTCCATAAATAATTATTACATAAAGAAAAATAAGGAGGAGGTACTTAGATATAAACCAACAAGATACTTTCGCCGAATGTACAGGAAAACGCTCACTGTGTTTACAAAGAGACCTAAAACACGTCTGGGGAAAAGAATCGTATATACTCAACCTAGGATTTAAGGAGAGATCAGGGCTTGCTTGGTTTAGGCTAGGGACATGGAAATTTCAAAAAATTAGCGACGAACACGATATGCGAATATGTCCAATGTGCGGGAACTTTGAAGATGCGATACATATATTAGGAAAATGTAATGATTTAGAATATTGGAGACGTCAGTTATTACCGGAAAGATTTCTAAATTCAAATCGGGAAAGATTGGCATGCTACGAGTTATTGGTAAATCCAGAAAATTGGATAAACTTGGGTAAATTTCTGGACAAAACGCGGAAAATAAGAACAACACTCATGCATGAATAAATATATGTTATCAAAATGCAATAACATTAATTCTTAATAATTATATATAAATTAATTAATGTATAATGCTATTGTGTTATTATTTAATTGTAATATTACTGTGTTTTCTTTATGTAATTGTAATGTTATTGCTTTTTTGTTGTTGTTTATTTTTCTTCACACTAGTAGCAATTATTACTTTATTGTAACGGACTGTCAACAGCACGTACGGCTTACTGCCCGTGCGGCCCATATTTGTAAATAATATTGTAAATATCTTACTTTTTGTCTAATAAAGTCCTACTACTACTACTTAATAGCTTGAATTTCCAGAATTAAGTCTATGCTTAATTCCTTCATGCATCTCATTATAAAAAAATCCTCAACTCGTGTCCAACTCAGGGTCGGGTCAAGGAATGAGCCCCCATATATATATATATATATATATATATATATATATATATATATATAGAGAGAGAGAGAGAGAGAGAGAGAGAGAGGTAGAGAGAGGTAGAGAGAGGTAGAGAGAGAGGTAGAGAGAGAGGTAGAGAGAGAGGTAGAGAGAGAGGTAGAGAGAGAGGTAGAGACAGAGGTAGAGAGAGAGGTAGAGAGCGGTAGAGAGAGGTAGAGAGCGGTAGAGAGAGGTAGAGAGAGAGGAGAGAGAGGTAGAGAGAGAGGTAGAGAGAGAGGTAGAGAGAGGTAGAGAGAGAGGTAGAGACAGAGGTAGAGAGAGAGGTAGAGAGAGAGGTAGAGAGAGGTAGAGAGAGAGGTAGAGAGAGGTAGAGAGCGGTAGAGAGAGGTAGAGAGCGGTAGAGAGAGGTAGAGAGAGAGGTAGAGAGAGGTAGAGAGAGGTAGAGACAGAGGTAGAGAGAGAGGTAGAGACAGAGGTAGAGAGAGAGGTAGAGAGCGGTAGAGAGAGGTAGAGAGCGGTAGAGAGCGGTAGAGAGAGAGGTAGAGAGAGAGGTAGAGAAAGAGGTAGAGACAGAGGTAGAGAGAGAGGTAGAGACAGAGAGAGAGAGAGGGAGAGAGAGAGGGAGAGAGAGAGAGAGAGGGAGAGAGGGAGACGGAGAGAGGGGGGAGAGTGAGGGAGAGAGAGAGAGAGAGAGAGAGAGAGAGAGAGAGAGAGAGGTCCGTGAATGTCAAGGGTACCGGCCGAGTACGCCTGACGCACCATCACTGGGACAGTTGAAAAAAATTAAATGAAATGGATGAAATGAATTTGGAGGAATGATGGAATGTCATTGTGGCAGGGAAAAAAGGGAGAATCCCCGAGAAAAACCTTCCCAAGCTCCGTTTCGAAACCCACATGGAGTGACCGATACTCGATCTTGGGACCCCAGCGCAGCGGTGAGAAGCGAGCTCTAACCGCTTGCACCACGGAACCTCCTGTATCTCATTCCTATTTGTAATTATTGTTCCTAGGTATTTGAATTCAGTTACTTCAAAATTTCTCATTATTTGTCATTAACTGTCCACTTCCATTATATAATGTATTTCTATGTGTCCACCGCTGTGGTCTCGAGGTAGAGTGCTGCCTTGTCACGCAGCGGGCCCGGGCTCGATACCCGGTCGGGACAGTTTTTCTGGGTGAGGTTTTTATCGGGGTTTTTCCTCACCTGTAAGACAAATATTAGGAAAACTTTAAGGCAATCATCATCATTCATATTCATCTTAGATTAAGCTTAGGATTAGGGACTCTCCTGGCGCACCACTATCATCATCACCCATCGTATCATCGGGGCAACGTAACCCCGCCTTCTAGGCGCCCCAACCTCAGAAGTGGGATACAAGTACGCCATGCCAGGAGAGAAACCAGGAAATATCGAAAGGCAATCTGGGGCATTTGCAAAAAAAAAAATTATTTCTATGTGTGACCATATATTTAGTTTTATTGATGTTTACTTCCAGTCCCAATTGTTTGGTGTTACTCAATAGAATGTGCGAGTGACCCTTAGTATCTCCTCGCTATCGCCTAATAATTCTACATCATCAGCATAAACTAACAGCTTATTAATAGCATTGAGTTGTAGGCCTTCTTTTTCTTCTAAAAATTTGATGGCATGCTCTAGTATAAAATTGAATAGTAGAGGAGATACAAAGACAATGAAATTTGCTATTGAAAATAGGCATCGGTTGTATTCTAGGTAAAAAAAAAATATGGGGTCATTAAGTTCATTAGGTAGAAATAAGAAATGTGGTGGCGTCATTGCGCATGTGTTTCCAATAAATTGTAAAATCGTGAGTGTAATCCTAATTGTTTTAAACTGAAGGCTAAACAGGTTGCTTCATTAGCCTTGATCTTGTACGTTCCTCATGTTAGTGCTCACTCACGCGTTTCCAATCAAAGTAATCAAATTAAGTGCTCTTATGCAACTGCCGCGTCTTCACTATAACAATTCTTCTAATACCTTTTATAAATTACACTGGTGGACAAGGTTTTCTTCACAAGAAATCTAATTAGTGAATCTAGTGCATTTTTTCACACTGAATTCAGATATGTAGTCAGAATTTTTCCATTAGGCACAGTTTTTTTGTGTCAGCTGTTTTTTTAAAAATGATTTTAGCATTTTCTTTGACCTTTTACCTTATATGAAGAGTTCCCTGTACCAGTATATGCAGATATGACCTTAACTCATAACTCTAATTCTGACGTAACTCAAACTGAAAATGATTCAGATGGAAATAAAAAAGATCTTACATAAAATATGGTCCACCGCTGTGCTCTCGTGGTAGCGTGCTGCCTTGTCACGCAGCGGGCCCGGGTTCGATCCCCGGTCGGGACAGTTTTTCTGGGTGAGGTTTTTATCGGGGGTTTTCCTCACCTGTAAGACAAATGTCAGGAAAACTTTAAGGCCTAAACGGTCCCCGAAATCATATGGCCATTATCATCATCACCCTTATCATTATCACCATCATCCTTCATCGGTGTGGAAAGCAACGGGAAGCTACCACACCTACACAATTCCCTAGTAAGGCTGCAAGCATAGCATGAAAATGTTATAATTGCAGTGAAGGACCTGCCTTCGGGCAGAATTACTATGGATGGATGGACATAAAATATGCCCGACAATCACTATCTACCACTTTCTAGGTAAGTTAGAATGAGTTAGAGTTAGATGGGTTTTATTCTTCTTCTTCTTCTTCGGCTTTCACCCACTTATAGGTTTGCCGTCTTCAGTTTCCATTTATCTCTATCACTCCAATCTCCTTCTTCCAAATTCCTATGATCCATTGTAGTTCTGACGTAGGTTTTCCATTTCCATCTTGGTCTGCCACGTTTATTTCTTCCAAGGGGTGACCATTGGTATATATTTTTTGGCCATCTTTCATTTTCCAATTATTTGTACATGGCCATACCATTTAATCAGATGGATTTTATTAAAATTATAAAAAATGTAAATGAATATCACAAAAAACTCTTGCCTGATAGGAAAAAAACTGAAATGATATTTAAATTCAGGGTGAAAAATACTTCTAAATCTCATATTTTTATTCTTGTGAAAGAAAAAAATTATTTTTGTCGACCAGTGTTATTACATGCACTATAATTACAATTAGAACATGTCACAAATAAGGAAATTAGAAACTTAATGGTAGCAGAAGAAAGCATAATTGAAAGAATTGAGGAGTAGAAATTAATGTGGTTAGGACATGTTTTAAGAATGGAAGATGAGCAATGGCCGAAGCAGCTATATCAATGGCAATTGACCAGAAAGAAGAAAAGAGGGAGACCAAAGTTAACATGGAAGGAAAACATGAAGACATTAATGCAAGCAAGAGGGCTAAGCATTGAAGATGCCCAAAATTGTAGCCTTTGGAGGTTTTGGCCGGGAAGACGGCAGCAGCTGTAAAAACCCAAAGATAGATTATTATTATTATTATTATTATTATTATTATTATTATTATTATTATTATTATTATTATTATTATTATTATTATTATTATTATTATTATAAGCGTGTGTTGATTTACTATTTTTCTTGTTATGTTGTTATAACATATTTCACAAGTTCTCGACCCATTACTGATATATACATAGTGTTCTGCTCAAGAGCAGGTATTTCACTGCAAACTTAGCATTCTTCGCTCTTTTCTTAAATCAGATTTCCTTTTTGTATCCGCATATAAAACATGTGTTTTAATATTGTCTAATATCTGATTCTTTTTCTGCCTCTTTCTTTCCGTTGACCATTCCTTCTAGGGCATCCGTCAGCAGGCAATTTCTTCTTAGCCAGTGGCCAATCCAAATTCATTTCCTCTTCTTTATGAGTTCCAGCATTGTTCTTCCTTCACCCACTCTGTCTGGCACAGCTTTATTTTCTATTTTGTCTATCTATTTTATACGCTCCATCATTCCGTTGTAATGTCCAAGTAGACCAATATTATAG
This sequence comes from Diploptera punctata, assembly GCA_030220185.1. NCBI lineage: Eukaryota > Metazoa > Arthropoda > Insecta > Blattodea > Blaberidae > Diploptera > Diploptera punctata. The sequence goes on from JASPKZ010007832.1 coordinate 5,107,066, forward strand.
GCCTATTCATATTTAATTTTATGACGTGATATTTTGAGGTTATTTTAATTAAATTATTTTCAGTCTGATCATCTTACCTCAATATTAATGTTGATTTATTCTTGGACATGTTTCGAAACAATTATGTTTTATCATCAGCTTGTTCAAACTGGTTAGACATCCAGGGTGTGCAACATAAATCTAACCAGTCTGGGCAAGCTGACGATAAAAACAGAATTGTTTTGAAACATGTTCAAGAACAAATCAACATTAATATTGCGGTAAGATGATTAGTACTTACTTACTAACTCACTGGCACTATCGAACCCGTAGGTTCATGGTCGCGCGGACATAAGCTCTCCATACATCCCTATCCTGAGCTAATGCTTTCCAATCATTCCCTGTATAATCTACTTCCCTCAAATCATAGTTAATGTTGTTCTCCCATCTCATTCTTGGTCTACCAACTGGGCGTTTTCCTTCTGGCTTTCCTACAAGAAGTTTCCATGCACATCTTTCATTCCCCATACGCGCAACATGTCCTGCCCATCGCAGTCTATGAGACTTAACTGTTCTTATTATATCTGGCTTCTTATAAAGACTATGTAGTTCATTGTTATGTAGTCTTCTCCATTCACCTGTCTGTTCATCTCTCTTTGGTCCAAAAATTGTCCTAAGAACTTTATTCTCAAATACTCGTAATCTCCTTTCCTCCCTTAAAGTAAGAGTCCATGTTTCGCACCCATATAATATAACTGGTAGAATAATAGTTTTATATATTTTCAACTTAACGTTTTTTGAAAGGAGTTGAGACATCAAAAGTCTCTGCATTGCATAATAGCACGCATTTCCAGAATTGAGCCTATGTTTAATTTCTTTGTGCATCTCATTCCTATTTGTGATTATTGTTCCTAGGTATTTGAATTCAACCACTTCCTCAAAATTTCCCTCATTTGTCATTAGCTGTCCATTTCCATTATATACTGAATTTCTACGTGTGACCATATATTTAGTTTTACTGATATTTACTTCCAGTCCTAATTTCTTAGTGTTACTCAATAGTGTGTGCGTGTTGGTCTTTAGTATCTCCTCGCTATCGGCCAGTAGTACTACATCATCAGCATAAACTAACAGCTTATTAGACTGAAAATAATTTAATTATAGGCCTATTCTTAATATAATTTCATTTATTAGAAAGCTGCAGGCCTACCAGGCCTACAGGAGCTGTTAGAAAGTGATGGAGGGCCTTATCCGGCCCGCGGGCTGTAGTTTGGACGTCCCTGTTATAGAGCGTCGTTAAATAAAATGTTACACCACGAACATCCGTGAATGATATTGTTAGTAGAATTTGTTACTATTGTGATAGCAAAAATTTTAAGGTTATGTTTTTACCTTTCATTTTTAATAACACAAGCTTCCCATTGTTTTCTAACACTGACTAATTTGACCTTTCGTGCCTTGTTTTCATTATCATGGATGTGATCATAGGAAGGTTAGAGGTTAAATACAGACCTACATAATAACATCCTACCTTAAATATCAGCACGTCGTAGCGGATCTTATAAGATACCTAAAAAAGTATGTAGCCTAGGATGTATCATTATCTTTCACGTATTAGATTATGTTGTGGACTTTAATCTTCGTTTTTATCATAAGTAATGCCACGAGTGATTTCCAAATTATCGATAAATTCACGACTCACGAAGTGAGGAATGAATTTATCTAGAGAATTTGGAAATCATGAGTGGCATTTGTTAGGACAATTTAACGAATAAAATTAAGCTGTTTACTCACAAATCATTATTTAACTATAGTTATTTTAAAATATGTATATATTTTATGTAAACGGCGATGTTTAAAAACAAATGAGAAACGATTGGTATGTTTAACTTGCTTCTTTTGTTTATCACTGCAACCAGATCATATTATTTATTGCCAAAGGATCGCAATATTGTAAGATTGCACCCTAGTGGAGAAATGTATAACCAACATTATAGGTATTAATTAATCTCTGATGTTCTATGATGTAAATATGTCAATTATATTTTTCTGCAACGTCATTTCCTGGAAAATAATTCGTTTAAGAAAGTGCAAACAGAGTTTTTTTGTGGTATAATCAATTGTTAAAAATGTTTTTATGTTATCTCCCGCATGCTGCTGACATTTATGCACTATATATACAATCTGGACAAGATATACTCTGTTTCTTACGAAAAGAAATGAAGATCTAAGAAAGGAACTAAATATTTTCAAACTTACAGACCGAATAATTAAATATAGGAACGACTGGAAAGAACATATTGGTAGAATGTCAGAAGAAATATTTCCAAAATTATTGCTAAATTATAAACTGCACGGAAGGAGAAATGTTGGTCGCCCACACAGAAGATGGTCTGAACAATTTTAACAATTCTAGCTTTCATGAAACCGGAACGAGCCAACAGGCTTAATCCCTGGATTATAATGATGATGATGATATACAATCTGGTAGTCGTATTTCTTAGGTGCTAAATCACTGCAAAATAATATGACCAATTGAGAATATTAAAAAGGTGGAGCTTTCTTTAATATGATAAACTTCGGTTGATAAATTCGAGGCGAAATACGACTGTGATTGGTTGTAAATAAAAAATCGTTGAAATGTGATTGGTCATTGACTCCCATTTGGGGCATGAGTTAAATAGTCTTCATAAGTTCATTTGACCTTATTGTGCATTTGTTAAAATCTGTTTTGACACAATTTAGAAGACATCCTCATAGTGTTTTTTCTTTTAATTCAGTATAGGCTACTGATATAACCTCGTTATAATCTACTTCAAGGCGTATCTCCATGTAATCACTGTTTCTATGTTTTTACACCTAAACCAATTTCGGCTATTCTATGCCACCGTGCTATCAGTAAATATTCGATCGTGTATAAAAACACGCGCTTATTCGATTGCTACGTTGTGTCAAAATTTAAATTTACTGTAAAAACACGTGCTTATTGAACGAAACTTTCCAATAAATCGGTCGACTACTTTTTGAGTTTTACGAGTATAAACATACGTAAAGCTGAATTTTTATACATAAAGATTACTGATTTGCATCTTAATGGGTACATACAGGTATTCAACCACATTTATTGACGGTTATATCTCTTATATTGAAAGAATGTTACACTTTGGACTAAGTACTTCTTAAATTTGAATTGAAAAATATATGCCTAAATTGGGATTTGAACCCAATATCTTTGGTTCTGTACACCAGTGCTTTAACGATTTAAGCTGTTAGGCATCTCGATTTATACATAGATTTTTCTCTTATACTATTTTCTGTCCAGTCTAAGAAAGACACTTGAGGAAAATAAATGGGCGGGTAATCCACGAAGCACATGACTGCTGCAATTACTGCGATTCGTTCATGACCAAAACACAGTTCAGCGGAAGCGAAAAAAATAGATAATGTACTGGATTAATATAATTACGTATTTAAAGCTATTTATGTTAACTATAGTTGATCAGAATACAGTATATACCTACATGTTTCTTCGAAGGTCGGAGACTAACTAGAAATTCGCATTTGTTTCAAACTGAACGATTCTTGAGAGGAAGTTGAATGTGAGTTACAAATATGGCGGCTGTCGGGTAGTTTATGTTAACTTAACTCGGTGTTAAAATGTGTGATCAAAATTATTAGAAGCACAAAGGGAAGTTGTTAAAGAGTGGTGAAAAACGGTATTAAATGTATTAGTTTTCGACATCTTCTTCTAAGCCCATGTTTCCCTTAACAGAGATTAGGCGCTCTCCCCCTACAGGGAAGAATTTGAACCATACTAATTTAATTACACTTGTTTTCGTATATATGTCATTTGAGTGGTCCGTGGTCAGCGTTCCGCCTCATACTGACATCTAGGAAACCAAGGTAGTACTAGGACGGGAAAACTCGGTAAATTTTGTTTAGAGGCCTTTTCATTCAGTCTTAAGGATCTTTTAAGAGCCTGAAAATCTTCAGACTCAGGACCCACGGCTCAAAGTCCCTCCCGGAGGAATTTCTCCTTGGATTTTTCCATCCTAAAAAATTCATCGACCCCGGCCGGGTTTGAACCAGCCACCCTCGGGACCAGATGCAAGGAGCATAACCACTAGTCACCGCGACCGATTTTCGACCTACTATTGTAAATGTTAATACAACCTGCAACATTAAAATTTAAAACGATTGTTGTGCATTAATTTATCGGCTTATAACAAACAGCTGACGGAGTTCGCCTGCATTCTTACACGTGCTGCGCGGAGTAATACATTCGGAAGTTAAATGTCGAAGTGTGCTTCTTACGTTGGACAGAATAAATAATACGATTCCCTCGCGCCAGGTAGCAGTGAACTCCGTTCCACTAACGCCATCTAGCGGCCTCTTATACAAGAAGACTTTTAAATGGAAATCAACACATTACATTTGTAGCCAGTAAAGCTAAGATTCGATGTTTAATATTAAATTTATCATTAATCATTGAGAGAGAAATTAAATTTGAAGGTAATTCCTACCTGGTGCGAGGGAATCGTATTAGTATAAGAGAAACATCTATGTGTAAATTGAGATGCCTATAAGTCAATCAAAATATCTCTGCAGGCCGAAGAATTAAGAAGCTCTGTTTGTTGCTACACCTGACGTCATATAAAGCAGTATACACTGTCAACGTCCCACGTCCCATTCCCCTCTGCACTCTTAGATAGCAGTGTCACGTGTTCTATTCCTGCATAAACACGACTGCAGTGCTCTCCGTCAACAACTGCGCTTATTTCTTAAACGTGTAGTAATAGATTAAATTCAGATACCTAGGAACAATAATCACAAATAGGAATGAGATGCAACAAGGAAATTAAACATAGCCTCAATTCTGGAAATGCGTGCTATTGTGCATTACAGGGACACTTGATGTCCCAACTCCTTTCAAAAAACGTTAAACTGGAAATATATAAAACTATTATTCTACCAGTTATATTATATGGATGCGAAACATGGACTCTTACTTTAAGGGAGGAAAGTAGATTACGAGTATTTGAGAATAAAGTACTTAGGAATTTTTTTGGACCAAAGAGAGATGAACAGACAGGTGAATGGAGAAGACTGCTTAACACAGAATTACATGGTCTTTATAGAAAGCCAGATATAATGAGAAAAGTTAAGTATCGCAGACTGCAATGGGCAGGACATGTGGCACGAATGGGGGATGAAAGACGTGCATGAAAGCTTCTTGTAGGAAAACCAGAGGAAAACGTCCAGTTGGTAGACCGAGAATGAGATGGGAGAATAACATAAACTATGATTTGAGGGAATTAGATTATACTGGGAATGATTGGAAAACGTTGGCTCAGGATAGGGATGTATGTAGAGCTTATGTCCGCGCGGCCATGAACCTACGGGTTCGATAGTGCCAGTGAGTGAGTTAGTTAGTAAGTTAGTTAATAGCTTACATCGTTAAAGCACTGGTGTACAGGACTAGAGATATTGGGTTCAAATCCCGATTTAGGCATATATGTTTCTCTTCAAATTTAATTTGTCTCTCAACGAGAAGTGATAAATTTAATATTAAACATCGAATCTAAGTACTTATTTTAGGCCGGATTATCGTGTTTAACGTCCACCGCTGTGGTCTCGAGGTAGCGTGCTGCCTTGTCACGCAGCGGGCCCGGGTTCGATTCTCGGTCGGGGCAGGTTTTTCTAGGTGAGGTTTTTATCGGGGTTTTTCCTCACCTGTAAGACAAATGTCAGGAAAACTTTAAGGCCCAAACGGTCCCCGAAATCATATGGCCATCATCCTTATCATTATCATCCTTACCATTATCATTATCATCATCATCCTTCACCGGTGTGGAAAGCAACGGGAAGCTACCACACCTACACAATTCCCTAGTAAAGCTGCAAGCATAGCATGAAAATGCTATGATTGCAGTGAAGGACCCTGCCTTCGGGCAGAATTACTATGGATGGATGGATCGAATCTAAGTACTTATTTTAGGCCGGATTATCGTGTTTGACCTGTCCGTTCTTGTAGCAGTGTTACCGCATGCATACCTCGCGGGGTTAGATTCAATATGTAAATCTTATAGAACTTTGACACTAATAACGAGTAGAAAATACAACTTTGTTTTTAGGAACAACAATTAGAATTGATTTTACTATATATCTCCCGGCAGAATGCATACGAAGGCATATTAAATATGAAAGATTGCTGGGATTATTATTTCGGGTTGTCGGGCAAATAAGAGTCATTGCAGAGCACTCTAAATGCACGACCAATGTGCTGAAAACAAGGTTGGCACTGAAATACAAGGACACAATCAAAATTACAGTCTACAGACGTATACTTGTGGCAATGTTCAACAAGGATCTCCAGCAGGTGATACGAGAATCTCTGTTATTAAGGGCAGAAGAAAAAAATGAATGGTTGCAATATTAGAATTGTAAGGACATGTTAAGTAGATTAAAACAAGGAAATCTCAAGGCGACACTAACTATTACACCTGTTATTAGTATTATAAGAGAATTACCTATAAATGAGATTGCCAAGCTGTTCATTACAGCTTGAAGTTATTTTAGTATTAGCGAATTCCGAAGCAATGAAGCCATTGAGGTTCTCATGAGAACAATTTTTATATTTGTTTACTTATCTTTACTGTTCCTACCTAGCCATCATCATCATATGTCAGGAATTAGGCCTTTGTATACCTGTTTCGTCCTCCTTGGTATCTTTACCTTGTCGCTGTGGAGTGGCTTGCGTGCTCGGGATCATTCCCGAGAGCTATACCGGCGCTAGCATTGCTACCGATGCCGGACTGGTCGAAGGTGATAAGCCAGACGAAAAAAAGTATAGTATTGTATTGTAAGCCCTTGTTTTCCTTAACAGAGATTTAGGCTCTCTCCCCCTACAGGGAAGAATTTGAAGCATACTAATTTAGTTACACTTGTTTTTGTAAAGATGTCACATGAGTCGTCCGTGGTCAGCGTTCCGCCTCATACTGACATCTAGGAAACCAAGGAAGTACTAGGACGGGAAAATTCGGTAAATTTTGCTTAGAGGCATTTTCATTCAGGCTTAAGGATCTTTTACGAGCCTGAAAATCTTCTGACTCGGAACCCACGGCTTAAAGTCCCTCCCGGAGGACTTGCTCCTTGGATTTTTCCATCCTAAAAAATCCATCGACCTCGGCCAGGTTTGAACCGCGACCTTCGGGACCAGAGGCAAGGAGCATAATCACTAGTCCTCCGCGGCCGATTACGAAAAAACTACCTTTGTCAAAAGAGTGACGATCTTTCGTCGTAAAAATACAACCGTCAAGAAATGCGGACATGGGTTCCACTGGCGTAAAATTTTCCGGACGTCAAATAGTCCCCCATTCGGTTCTCCTGCCGGGGACTACTTCAGGGAACCCATTCCAAAGGCTTAAACACAGGGACGTGTTCCTAGCAACACAGAATGTTTTGACGCTTAAATGGCTTACGCTGCCTAAACCATAACAAATACACCAAATTAATGTACACAGAATTGAATATCTCAAAAACTCTACAAAAAGTCCGCGACAGCATTAGTTTATCTTTTTACAGATAACTCATGATAACCATTTTTGTCTTTCATTGATGCCAGGAAGATCGGGATAAGCAGATTCCCGGGCAAACATAACAGCGCACGGATGGTGGTAAAAACACATTAACATCTATGATGTTCTTGAGGAAGATTTCTGGCCTCTAGGCCGTGATCTTAAGGCTTAACTTCAAACCACAAGACCACTGCCAACAGCCCGGAAATCTTCTTCAAGATCATCATAGTAACTCCGGCCGTGAAAGCCTAAGTCAATACAATAATATTTGTTTAGTAATAGCAGCGCACGCCGGATATTAGCTAGTAAGTATATAAAAATCTTAAAAGAAAAACAATCATGAAAATAAGATAAGCTAGAAATTTACATCACATATCATCATCATCCTGCCAGGTTTTAGTCCTAGAAGAACTGTTACGGCCTGAGAAAGCGGTTTTCGTGCCATCTTTTCATAGGTCGACCAAGTGACCGTTTCCCATTTGGACAGTAGTTCATTATTGCCTTGAGGATCCTGGATCTAGTCATTCTTGAGACATGTTTCTTCCAGTTTAGCTGATATCTGGAGATGTATTCCAGTATTGGTGACACATTAAGTTCTTGAAGGATTTCTACATTTTTTCTTTCGATCTCATTTGGTGTAGCCACCTGATCGGCGCATAAATTTCATCTCACAAGTTAGTCTGCTTTCATCTCTCGACCTTATAGTCCACGCTTCACTCCCATAACACAGGACTGGTCGAGCCATTATTTGATAAAGACGAGTACGAGTTGATTTCTGCACTAATGAAGGTTTGAAAACTCTATTAATGATTCGCATTGATTTGTTGAATTTCACAATTTTCTCTGGTAAATCCAAATTTTCAACAAAAGAGAGTTTATATCCTAAATAAGTAAACTCTGAGAAGAATGGCAAGAAATAGACTTCCAAAATTGGCATTCCAATATACCCCAACTGGACATAGGGACCAAGGAAGACCAAAACATCGGTGGAAAAGATCAAGACCATCTTCGCTAGGTTTACCGTACAGGCCACATGGCCTAAAACGAATTTGTTCATGATGATGATGATGATGATAAGTAAACTCATTAACTCCCTCTAAAATTTTGTTATTTAAACAAATTTTGCTTGGTATTGGGGATTTTCCACAAAATGTCATTATTTTAGTTTTATTGGTAGGTCATCACATATAATATTATTAAATTTTCTTCTGAAGGAAGTTACTGTTCGGCAGCCCCTAGTTTCAGAAGGAAAAGAATTTGAAGATCATGAATACGACACTGTGCAATCCATCAAAACCGACAGACATTATTGTCACGTCCCTTAACAATGCCAATTTGATTTGATACAACAAATAAGAGATTAGAATAATTTAGATAATGAATGTATACATTGATTGATTGTCACAAGCGAAAGTGATGTTAGATTTTAAAACTACATTTTGATAATAAATCTAGGTCAGAGGTCAGAGTTATGAATAATGGAAACGAAAGCAATTAATATTTTACAGTGGATAGGAGAGCTTGAAGACACGACATTGATGTACTGTGATTAATTTGAAACCTGGCTTTTACCGACGTTTTAATATCCGCTGAACTGGATGACGGCGTTATCATGCATGTTTAATGACCACGCACAACACTTCCTTCGAGTTTTAACATTTCCCTCAAATCTAACACAAACTCAAAAATCATACTACAGGGTCTTTCATATAATACGCAATTTTTAAAAAAATAATAATTAAGCAGTAATGTTAATTAACCTAATTAATAATTAACGTAACCTTAAAAATTTTAAGTATTTACGATCTTCTTCTTCTTCTTCTTCTTCTTCTTCTTCTTCTTCTTCTTCTTCTTCTTCTTCTGGCAAGGATTAAACCTTTTGGTTCGTTCCGGCTCCAAGTATTATAGATGCTGTGTCCATGTCTTTCGTGGTCGTCCCCGATCTCTTTTTCCTCCTCTTGGTTGATAGTTCAGACTTTTCCTAGGCAATCTGTTGGTATCCATTCTGCAGACATGTTCATTCAATTTTCTCCTATACCCTTCTATTTTATCTATCAAACTGAATATTTGTTCTGCTGAAGTTTATGAGTAAGTTATTTTTTACTAGTAGAGGTTACCAGCCTCTAGCCAAACCTCTGTTCCTGGAGGGCAGAGAACTGGAATTTCGGAGTGTTCATCTCCTAGAGAAGTTGCCTTCACTACGGCTTTGGGTGGTACGATAAAACGATCACTAAATAATAAAACAACAAGAGAGACCCAATTGAAATTTTATAAAACATTGGCAGTACCGGTACTGCTCTATGGATCAGAAGCCTGGATACATAAAAAACCAGATCTAAGTAGGATAACGGCGGCAGAAATGAAATTTTTGAGATCTGTTAAAGGGTGCACTAAGGAAGACAGAATCAAGAACATAGAAATAAGACAGGAACTTGAAATATTTGCAATAACTGATAAAATAGATACATATAGACAAAAATGGAAGCAACACATAGACAGAATGAATGAAGATAGATATCCAAAACAAATAACAAAATACAAACCTAAAGGCACCCCAGATGTCGGCAGACCTAGAAAGAGATGGGCTGAAGTCGGAACGGGTCAACAGACCTAATCCATGAATGCAGATGATGATGACTGAATATTTGTAGTTCTTTACGGATATCTTCACTCCGTTTTTTATCCATTAAAGTATATCCTGCCACAAATCGTAAATATTCCATTTCTGCTGCTTCTGTTCTTTTAATTGACTGTTTATTCAGAGTCCATATTTCTGAGCCATACAATATTGCAGGTACAGCCAATACTTAATAAAAATCTACTTACCTTCTATTGTTACATTCTTTCCCAGTGTTCTTTTAAGGGTGCAACATAAATATTGAAACATTTGTAATTTACCATTTATGTCTTTTTCTCTAGATAATTAAAATATTTTACTTGTTCTAGCATATTGTCATTTAGTACTATGTTTGTTCTTTCATACAATTTTCTCCTATACTCTTCTATTTTATCTATCAAACTGAATATTTGTAGTTCTTTACGGATATCTTCACTCCGTTTTTTATCCATTAAAGAATATCCTACCACAAATCGTAAATATTTCATTTCTGCTGTTTCTATTCTTTTAATTGACTATTTATTCAGAGTCCATATTTGTGAGCCATTCACTATTGCAGGTACAGTCAATACTTTATAAAAATTTACTTACTTTCTATTCTTACTTTGTTTCTCAGTGTTTTTTAAGAGTGCCACATAAATATTGAAATATTTGTAATTTACTATTTATGTCTTTTTCTCTATTACGACCTAAATATACGCCTAGAGAATTGAAATATTTTACTTGTTCTAGAATTTTGTCATTTAGTACTATGTTTGCTATGTTTGTTCTTTCCATTTCTTTGCCACACTGGGGAAAGGATCTATTTTAGATAAAAATGAGAATTCAACTACAGAAATTGAAAGAAGAATCATTGGTATGTTGAATTCTGCTTTGGAATACAAATATAATATACAGAATAAAGAAAACTGTACGGTATTTCAAGTTGTGTTACAAAGCATTTTATAATATGGGTCCGAAACCTGGACAGAAAGTAGAAAACAAGCCAGCAAGCTGTTAGCAATAGAAATTGATTTTTTGGAGGCGATCGACAAGAATTTCAAGAAGGAATAAGTCAGAAACAACACAATAAGAAATTATGCAAGTTGAAAAAAAATAGAAAAATAGAAGAAAACGTTTGAAATGGTATGGACACCTGATAAGCAAGTAAAGACATTGAAAACAAAATTAATAAATGTAATTATATATGTGTGGCACCATAAAACGAAGTCTCAAAGGAACTAGAAAGGAGACACTCTTAAAATTTTATAAAACAATGGCGGTTACAACGCTACTATATGGATCGGAACACTGGGGGCATAACCAAAAACCAGGAACGAAGAATAGAATAATCAGAAATGAGGTTTCTGAGGATATACAATAATGGATCAAAGGCGAAGCGATGATATACGAAGAGAACAGTATATATTCAAACTATTAGAAAGAATTACACAATACAGAGATGAATGGATGGACCACATCAATAGAATGGATAACAATAGAATTCCGAAACAGATTCTTCATTGCAAACCACTAGGACAAAGAAATGTTGGAAGACCCAGTAAAATATGTACAAACCAATTCTAACATGAGATTAGAACAGACCAGCAGGTCTAATCCTTGATGCTGATGATGATGATGAAAATAATTGCATGCATATAGGCAATATTAAGTCCGCACCCTAGCCGAGTTGTTAAGGCAAGATGCCTTCGCGCAGAGCTGCGAAACTTGTGCTCGCTGGTTTGAATCTCCACGAGGGAATGAATTTCCTCATGGAATTTCGGTCAGTATGGGACCGTTACCACCAGGCATCGTGAGGAATTTGGGTAGCTACAATAAATAACTGCTCCAGGTTGAGTAAACCAGCTATAATGGCTGGGGGACCCGATATGCTGACCACATGTTAGTTCTATATTGGTTGGATGATAATTTACCTTTGTAATTAACACATATAGCTGGTATGCTAAGGTCCTCGTAGGTGTGTCGCGCTGTGGAGTTTTTCTAGGCAATATTAATGTATTTTTCTTGAAAGGAACATAGTATGATTTTAAAGATTTTTCGGGGATTCTTTACAAAATGTGACACGAATTTTTTTTCTAAGTTCCAATCATAAACCATGCGAATGCGCCAACAAACGCGAAGCGGTTTATACACTCGGAATCACGGGATGCAGCCAACAGGTAGGTTACATGATATTTAACGAACCTAGAAGTTAACCTAACGAAATTTAAGTATTGTAACCTGTGAAAGACGAACCTAAAAGCTAACCTATCGCAATTTAAGCACTCTAAACTGTGAAAGAATGCAACGCCCAAAAATAAATAGTAAGTTCAGAAATTCTTAAATATATGTGTACAGTTAATTAATACATACTCTATGTTGGCTGCACTGGAACACAACTTTGTTTTTGCTTAGAATATTCGCTAAAATCAATATGGCTGCCACGTCTTCATGTTAGGTATGTAGTTAAATATAATTAAAAAATATATTTAAACAATTTTTAAAAATTTACATGTTTGTGATAAGGGTAAGAAGTTGGACCTTTTGGAGGCTGTAGAAATAAATAAATTGAAAAGTAGTAATAAATTGTTAAATTCTCAACTTGATTTGAATGAATCGCCTTTGTTAAATTAAAAAAATAAATGAATAAATCATTATTGTATTGTGGCTTAGATTAGTTGATATGTACTATAATAACATCATCATCATCATGGTACATTCACGAATTTAGGCCATTTATTGACCTGTTTCGGCCTCAAGAGAAACACCGTCCAGAAGTCTTTTGAGTGGACGTCCTGGTCTTCTTCTTCCTGCAGGTTGATATCTTAACATTTGTTTGGGTATTCTGTGATCTTCCATTCTATGAACATGTTGCATCCATCTTGGCTTATAATGAGAAATTTTGTTTTCTAAAGGTTCCATGTGTAATTCTTCTAAGATGTCTTCATTTTTTTGTGATCTAGTAGTGTGTATCCTGCAGTCCTCCGGAAGTATCTCATTTCAGCAGATCTAAGTCTCTGTATATCCTTTTGTTTCAAAGTCCATACTTCGCTACCATACAAAAGAGTTGGAAGAGCCAGTGTTTTATATACTTTTAGTCTTCAATGTTTTTGGACTAACTGTGGCTTGAAGATACAATTTATTAACCCTAAAATTCTTTAAAATTTAGATATTTTTGCATTTACATCCTTACTATAATAACACAATTCATAATTTGTTAACAAGTCTAAAGAAGGTACAGTGTACCGAATCAGCTGTAACTGAATTATATCTTAATAAATATGAAAATCAAATAGAACAGAAAGTTTTATTTTTATTTAAATAATTGAAACAATCCCCTTGAATGAATCCCCTTTGTTAAATTTAAAAATTTTAATAAATATTGTTGTATTGTTGATTAGATCAGTTGGAACACAATTCATAATTTAACATGTCTGAAGAAGGTACAGTGTACCGAAACAGCTGTCACTGAATTATATAACAAATATGAAAATCAAATAAAACTACGTTTTATTTTTATTTAATTAATAAATATGGATTTTCATCAAGTAAACACCAACTCAATTGATTAATTGAAACAATCGTTAGAAAAATGTTAAAATCATTGTAAATGGTGAGAAATATTTTGAAAAATGAAACCCTAAGAATAAAGTTGACAGGAGTTTATGAAGAAATTAAAAACTCGCGTCACAGGTTGTAAAGAATAGCCGATTTCTCACGTCAATATATTTTATCATAATTCAGTAACAAAACAACAGATTAATTGAAAAACTGATCACATTATTCATTGCAATTCATCCATTCAAAGCAAAAAGATTACCAAATATAGTTATTTGAAAGTAAGGACAAAAGATTGCAAAATTTCGTGTCGACGAATAAATTTGCAAAACTTATGGAAATAATTGCATGCATGCAGGAAACATTAATGTCTTTTTCTTGAAAGGAGCATGGTGCACGTTGATGACCTGTATTTTGTCAAGTGTAGGTGGTTAATTTGAGTAGATTCACCTAAAATTACTCCTTTCACGTAGCTCATTTCATAAATAAAAAATATACAATTCAATTTGGTTAATATGAAAACATGAGTTACCTTACTATCATTATTAATACAGCACACGGGAACAAGGCGTGGAGTCTCGTCACGCACATGTCTGTACTACTCTAATGATGACAATGGTACTGCAACTACAACACAGCTTATGTAAATTATTGTAATAATAACTTTGTGATTAGTTCAAACATGCAAAACCCAGCTGAAAACAATGATGTCAGTCTTACCTCATTCTCTAAATACGTTTGACGTTCGGATGTTCTTGCATGACTCTAAAACAGGGAATCTCAAAGCGTGTTTTATTACACGCTTTATATTAGCTATCTATCTATGTAACGGAATATTTCAACGCGATTTTCACCCACTTAAAATTATTGGATCGACTTGAAACTTTGTATACTTGTAAAGGACCCGTGACAATACAATAATTTCATTTTTTTTCTAAATTCCTGCCCAGAATCATCAGAAAATAAAAAAAAGTGTCTTTATATTTATGTAACGGAATGTTTGAACACGATTTTCACCTACTTAGAAACATTGGATCTACTTGAAACTCTGTATACTTGTAAAGGACCCGTGACAGTACAATAATTTCATATTTGTTTCCTAAAATCCTGGCCAGAATCATCAGAAAAAAAATGAAAACTGGTATAATAGGTTGCGGACTTGTCGACTTTTTAGTCAATCGTTGTAAGAGCTCAGTTGGTAGAACGGTGAATTCTAGTGGTATATAATTTCAGTAATCCATAGGTCGCTGGTTCAAATCCGGCTGGGAAGATTTTTTTAGAAGAGTATTACTTTTAGCTCATACTACAGTAGTATCGAATTTAAAGATATTTACATTTTTATCTTATTCTGTAAACTATTAAAACCAAAAAATAAATAATAGTTTTAAAAAACTAAAACAACACGCTTTATTAGAAAACCAAACTAAAAAATGAAAAATAATTTTAATTTCCAACACGCTTGGGATAAAATTAAAGTGGTCAACAAAAACATCATCTCCAACACATATAGAATAAAACTAGAGTTATCAACAGAAAGAAAATAATTTTACCATCAAAAGCGTGGGGTGCTTTTTATGATTTTTACATTTTCTTCTTAGAGACTTTACTTTTACTAATATCTGTTTATTAACAAATATATTATTTGATATAGAGCACCCCACGCTTTTGATGGTAAAATTATTTTCTTTTTGTTGAAAACTCTAGTTTTATTCTAGATGTGTTGGAGATTATTTTTTTGTTGACCACTTTAATTTTATCCCAAGCGTGTTGGAAATTAAAATTAGTTTTCATTTTTTAGTTCGATTTTCTAATAAAGCGTGTTATTTTAGTTTTTTTAACTATTATTTATACTTAATACTTAATACAGGCTTTCCACTTTACAGCAGTTCGTCCTTGATTCCTGCTTTCCAGAGATTCCCATCTTCCCATTGTCCTTCTTCCATGCCCCTCTTCATCATGGCATCATATATTCCCTCATATCATGTTCTTCTAAAAACAATGGCCTTCAAGGGCGCTCATCATGTTCAGACAAAGATAAAATAAACCAATAGAACAAGTGGTAAGATATAACTTCCTAGGTTGCGAAATATCATACACAGCGGAAACAGATATAAATAACAAACTAAATAAGTTTAATTATATAACAGGTGCACTAAAAAGAACTTTGAAAAATAAAGCCAGGAAAGACTCTATAATGAAATTATACAAGACAGTGGCAGTGCCTATTATTACTTATGGATCCGAAACATGGACAGTGACAACACAACAATCTTCCAGAATACAAGCTGCTGAAATGAGATTCTTCAGACCAATAGCAGGATATCAAAAAGAACAGACAAAAACCTAACACAAAAATAAGATAACAATTAAAAGTAAAGGAATTAAACAACACAACAATAGAGAAATACAAAACGAACTGGAAAGAACACTTGACAAGGATGACTGAGAATAGAATACCAAAAGCAGCATACAGCGAATCAGAAGAAGTTTGGAAAGACCAAAGAAAATATGAAAAGAAACAAAATTTAAGCAATATCCCAGAAATCTAAAATTTATGGAATGTAAAGTATTTGAGAGAAATTAGGAAACATTTATTTGATCATAAACAATCTTGGTCTGCTGCCATGATTAATAGATTATTCACTATTGACTTCCATTGTTGCTACTCGGGCTCGATTCAGCAGGGACTCTGGCTTCTAACAACAGATCGTGGAAGGCCCGTCACTGTGTACCTGTCATATTTTACAGTTTACTGTCCTTTTTTAAATGTAATGTGAAAAATGAGCATTCGTTCACTGAATGGCGCCCATGAGAACAACTGTCATCTGTGTAATTGTTAGCTCTCAGTGGATCATGGATCGATTTTCCAAACATTGAATATAACCTATTATCATATATAACTATCGGTCTCATTGTGCCCCCGTGTGAGTGACGCCTGTTGGCTTGTACTTTCTCCGATATGCAAATTGGAAACCCTACTTATTAGTTCTAAAACAAGCTTATCGATTACTTTAATAGTAAATGCATGTAAAATACAATCAAGTTTTAATCCTACAGAATACATTGGTTTAATTTATTTAATACTAGCTAATACGCGGCGTGCACTGCTACGCCTAAATAAATGAAAATTAATGTGCTTTTATGTTTAGTTAAGGGGACCCGGAAGGCCAGATGTGATGAAAAAATGCATTCTCATTTTTTATCAATTAAAATACTAGAAAGATTTATCTTTAATATGGTATAATTATCTTGCCTGTATCTTGTTTCTAAGTGTGTTTATTATTTGTTTTAAATATTCCCCGTCCCTTTAAAATGTGGGCGTGAGCCGTCAACTCTCTCCCATAGTTAGCATTCATTTTTTCAATATATAAAGAACATTTTCTTCTAAACTATTAAAGCTAGAGACCTGACATTTTCAGGGCTTCAATATAGTGTTCATATACAATTATTACCATATTGATGTTGTGATAGTTCAGTAATTAAAGAATTTAGGTTGCACAATACAGTGTAAAAAACTGAAAGAAAATATTTGTAAAGAAAACAAATTATATTTGATATAAATGCATATCTATATAAATCCTTATGGTAGATGACTCTAAGTATATGAACCTTTCCACTGTAAAAATTTCAACTTGATAGGAGAAAATGTTCCTTACATTTAACATTATAAGTATAGGATGTTCCGGGTCCCCTTAAATAAGTGAAAGGAACAATTTTATATCGTAATTATTTTTAGATACCCCGTGCTATTTACCCGGCGTTGTCCAGGAATCTACTCATTCCGATCTTCTTGGCATAAATGAGTTGTAAGACAAAAATTAATGCATTTCTTATGATTAGTTGAATAGGTCAAATTAAAAATAATTATAAATGTATATCGTAATTATTTTAAGATTCCCCGTGCCAATTACCCGGTGTCGCCCGGGAATCTACTTATCTCGATCTTCCTGGCATAAATGAGCTAAAAGACAAAATTCGTTATTGTGAGCTATTCGTAAAAGAATACCCGCCATGCACTGCTCTGCTTGCACAGGAATCTACGTACTTGTCTCGATCTTCTTGGCATCAATGAAAGACAAAAATGGTCATTGTGAGATAAACATATGCTGTCGCGGACTTTTTTGTAGAGCTTTTTGAGATATTCAATTCTGTGTATTTGTTATGGTTTAGGCAGTGTAAGCCATTTAAGCGTGCAAAGAGCTACTTTTTTCACGTTTTCCACTACAAAGGGCGATTTTTAAGGGTGTAGGAGTTGATTATCACAACTCTCTTATTCATTCCGGGAATCTCCTTAACATATTGCAAAACGCCCCATCACAATCGGATCTACGGTATGGCCGCGCATAAAGTACGAACAAACAAACAAACATTTTTATATATTGAACTAGCTAATACCCGGCGTGCGCTGCTACTCCTAAATAAATGTTAATGTGTTTTTACCACCAGCCTTGAGCTGCTATGCTTGCCCGTGAATCAGGTTATCCCGATGTAAAAATGGTTATTGTGAGTTATCCGTGAAAGATAAACATATGCTGTCGCGGACTTTTTTGTAGAGTTTTTGAGATATTCAATTCCGTATACAATAATTTGGTGTATTTGTTATGGTTTAGGCAGCGTAATCCATTTAAGCTTCAAAATAGGGACTTTATTCCACGTTTTTCACTACATAGAGTGATTTTTAGGGGTGAAGGGGTTGAGTATTACAATTCTCTTATAGCCTATGTTCATCCGCGGAATCTCCTGAACATTTTTCAAAAAGTCCCATGAGAATCGGATGAACCCTGGTATGGCAGAGCACGCTTGTCCAGGAATCTACTTAACCATATCTTCTAGGAATCAATGAAAGACAAAAAATGGTTATTGTGAGTTATCCGCTGTCGCGGACTTTTTCGTAGAGTTTTTTTGAGATATTCAATTCCGTATACAATAATTTGGTGTATTTGTTATGGTTTAGGCAGAGTAAGCCATTTAAGCGTCAAAATATGGACTTTATTTCACGTTTTTCACTACAAAGAGTGATTTTTAGTGGTGAAGGGGTTGAGTATTACAACTCCCTTATAGCCTATGTTCATCCCGGGAATCTCCTTAACATATTGCAAAAAGCCCCATCACAATCGGATCTACGGTATGGCCGCGCATAAAGTACGAACAAACAAACTTTAATTTATATATATTGGATTACAAGAAAACATAGCTTAATTTTTGGAGAGATAGGCAGTGGTCCTCCTCCAGGTGTTATGTGTGACAAAACGTGATATGATTGACAACTCACGTGATAGATGTGAAGGACACGCATGACATGTCTGAGAGTATGGAATGTGGAGCTCTCCTTGAGAAGTGGGAGTTACATGGCATGAGTACGACGATCAGAGTACTTTTTAGCGAGTCTTGTGCCTTACAGGCACTCAGAGAGTTCAAGGAGGGCCAGGCCACGAACGTGAGAGGGCGAGGACGTGGATGGGTCTCCCCTACCTACTTATTTACCCCTCGTGTTTGTTTTGTTTTCCCATTCACTTGTAATCAACTGTCACAAACAAAAGCCTATAATATTGTTTGTGCGTCCACCATTAACCTCGATACAGTCTATCATTTTACACAAACAAGTTTCTATGAATTTATAGTAAGCTCATTAAACGGCCTGCTTCAAGCAAAACATACTGACAAAAAATATAATTTAGATGTATGGAGATTTCACTGTAAAGAGTATAAAAGTAACACACAATCAAAAAATTACATATCTGATTCTAATCGTCCCGCGCGGTAGCCGAGCGGTTTAAGGCAGGGCTAACGGGACTTGCATCTTTTCGAGTCTCCATGATGGAAAAATTTTTCTAATGAAATTTTACCCAGTTTGGGACCGGTGCCTATCCAACATCATGAGAAATATGGGTAGCTACAATAAATGACTGCTCCATGTTGATAAAACGAGATATAATGGCTGCAGGACCCGATATACTGATTACATATCACTCCTTTACTTTACACCACACACATAATTCTTTTGACCGCACAAGGACATGGAGGACATCCGCGAAAGTGTCATCATTTAAGTCCACGGCCACCTTCGAAACAAAACGAACATTTTAAGACGATGCACACTATATAATAACACATTCACACTTGATTTGGCGAATACGATAATGATGATTAATTTATTCTAAAAACAAAAGTTTTGCTTTTCGAGGGTATAAGCCACTAAGAGTAAATATCCAATTAGGGAATAAAATTATAGAACAGGTGAGCAATTTTAATTACCTGAGATACAACGTATCATATAGAAAAGGTGAAGGCATTGAAAACAAAATAAATAAATTTAATTATATAAATAAAATGTATTACATTAAAAAAAATAAATGTAATTATATGATATTTAAAGGAATTATAAAACAAGCTGTTCGAACACTACTATATGGATCGGAACACAGGGTCTTAACCAAAAACCAGGAACGAAGAATAAAAACGTTAGAAATGAGGTTTCTGAGGAGTGTGGCTGGCTATACAATAACAGATTGAAAATGAAAAAAAAATATATACGAAATGTACTAAATATATTCAAACTATTAGATAGAAATCGGCCGCGGTGGACTAGTGGTTATGCTCCTTGCCTCTGGTCCCGAGGGTCGCGGGTTCAAATCCGGTCAGGGTCGATGGATTTTTTAGGATGGAAAAATCCAAGGAGTAAGTCCTCAGGGAGGGACTTTAAGCCGTGAGATTTTCAAGCTCGTAAAATATCCTTAAGCCTGAATGAAAAGGCCTCTAAGCAAAATTACCGAATTTTCCCGTCCTAGTACTACCTTGGTTTCCTAGATGTCAGTATGAGGCAGAACGCTGACCACGGACCACTCAAATGACATCTATACGAAAACAAGTGTAACTAAATTAGTATGGTTAAAATTCTTCCCTGTAGGGGGAGAGCGCCTAAATCTCTGTTAAGGGAAACATGGCCTAAATTAAAAAAATTGTATTAGATAGAATTGGACAATATAGAGATGAATGGATGGATCACATCAATAGAATGGATAACAATAGAATTCCGAAACAGATTCTTCATTACAAACCACTAGGATGAAGAAATGTAGAAAGACCCAGTAAAAAATGGACAGACCTATTCTAGCATGAGATCGGAACAGACCTTAAGGTTTAATCCTTGATGATATGATGCCAGATGATTTTCAGGGACCATTTGGGCATTAACATTTGATGACATTTGTATTATAGGTGAGGAAAATTCTAAAAAAAATAATCATGCAGGAATTTGTCCCCATCAGCGATAGAACCCGGGACGCAACGTACGAGGCAGCGATAATATCCTGAGAATACACGCATGCATTTTGAAACAATTCTATCTACTTAAAGCTGAGAATTGGCACACTTATAAAGTAAAATTAAAAGGCGTAAGTAAGTAACTAACTAACTCACTGGCACTATCGAACCCGTAGGTTCATGGCCGCGCGGACATAATCTCTCCATATGTCACTATCCTGAGCCAATGTTTTCCAATCATTCCCTGTATAATCTACTTCCCTCAAATCATACTTAATGTTGTTCTCCCACCTCATTCTTGGTCTACCAACTGGGCGTTTTCCCTCTGGTTTTCCTACAAAAAGCTTCCATGCACGTATTTCATTCCCCATTCGTGCAACATGTCCTGCCCATCGCAGTCTACGAGACTTAACTGTTCTTATTATATCTGGCTTCCTTTAAAGACCATGTAGTTCATTGTTATGAAGTCTTCTCCATTCACCTGTCTGTTCATCTCTCTTTGATTCAAAAAATTTCCTAAGAACTTTATTCTCAAATATTCCTAATCTCCTTTCCTCCCTTAAAGTCAGAGTCCATGTTTCGCATCCATATAATATAACTGGTAGAATAATAGTTTTATATATTTTCATTTTTACGTTTTTTTGAAAGGAGTTGAGCAGTCAAGAGTCTCTGTAATGCACAATAACATGCATTTCCAGAATTGAGCCTACGTTTAATTTCCTTGTGCATCTCATTCCTGTTTGTAAAAGGCCTACTTAAGGAAAATGGGAACCCAAGTTTTCAGAAACTCCCAGCTGCATAATCCTTATCTTCTTGAAAATTCTCCTCCAGTTTTCTCTTCAACTACCTATTATTCTCCTTCAGCTTTTTTTTCAGGACTTTCAGAGCTCTGAGAGAGTCGTTGAACCGTGCCTGGTCAAAATTATGCATTGCTTTCATAGTGTTCATCCCGAAGCTGCTACTTTTTTATCTTCTTCTTCTTCACTTCCTGGTTTAGGCAAGAGTTGCCTGTTCCGTCTTCACTAACAGATCTAAGACCATCTCTTCCGAGGACGTACGACATCTCTTCTTCCTCTTGGAAAATAATGGAAGATTTTATTTGGTAATCTACTTTCTTCCATTCTTTCTACATGTTCTTTCCACTATATCTTGTTGTTAAATATCTTTTCTTTTATGGAGTAGATCTGCAGTTCTTCACGGATATCCTCGTTTCTTATCTGGTCCATTCTAGTGGAGCCTTTTACTCTTCTTAAAAATTTCATCTCGGCTGCTTGGATTTTACTTTCTTGTTTGGTAGTGGTAATCTAAGATTCACTCCCATACAAAAGGACAGGGACAGCCATTGTTTTATAAAATTTTAATTTTGTTTGTTTATGGGCTCATTATTAAATGTTCTATTTATTGTACCACAAATAGCTTGCAACTGGTGTGTTTTGTGATCAATAACTTTATCATACCCATAGCTGATGTCACATCCTAAATATTAAAGTGGGATACTTGTTCAATAATTTCGTCTGTAATTACTATTTTTGCACGCAAGTATTTCTTCCACAAAATGCCATTAGTTTCGTTTCACTTATTGAAATTTTTAAATTATAATCGCTACATATTGCATTTAGTTTGTAAGCAGCCAATTGAAACTCGGACGGACTTAACATTTTTATTAAAGGACATTTTAATTGCTTTTCGTTTCTATGAAAAAACGTAGATTTGTGAGATAATATAAAATAAAACAATTTACATTGGTAGTAATTCTTATAGGGCGGCTCCGTGGCGTAAGCGGTTAGATTCTTTTCCCCAAACTTGTTTAGGTCTCTTAACTAATAGTAATAGTAGTAGTAGTAGTAGTAGTAGTAGGACTTTATTAGACAAAAGTAAGATATTTACAATGTTATTTACAAATATGGGTCGCACGGGCAGTAAGCCGTACGTGCTGTTGACAGTCCGTTACAATAAAGTAATAATTGCTACTAGTGTGAAGAAAAATAAACAACAACAAAAAGCAATAACGTTACAATTACATAAAGAAAACACAATAATATTACAATTAAATAATAACACAATAGCATTATACACTAAAAAAAGCAATAACATTACAATTACATAAAGAGAACACAGTAATATTACAATTAAATAATAACACAATAGCACTATACACTAAAAAAACATAACATTGCAATTACATAAGAAAACACAATAATATTACAATTAAATAATAACACAATAGCATTATACACTAATTAATTTATATATAATTGTTAAGAATTAATGGTATTGCATTTTGATAACATATATTTATTCATGAATGAGTGTTGTCCTTATTTTCCGCGTTTTGTCCAGAAATTTATCGAGGTTTATCCAATTTTCTGGATTTACCAATAACTCGTAGCATGCCAATCTTTCCCGATTTGAATTTAGAAATCTCTCCGGTAATAACTGACGTCTCCAATATTCTAAATCATTACATTTTCCTAATATATGTATCTCATCTTCAAAGTTCCCGCACATTGGACATATTCGCATATCGTGATCGTCGCTAATTTTTAGAAATTTCCATGCCCCTAGCCTAAACCAATCAAGCCCTGATCTCTCCTTAAATCCTAGGTTGAGTATATAAGATTCTTTTCCCCAGACGTGTTTTAGGTCTCTTTGTAAACACAGTGAGCGTTTTCCTGTACATTCGGCGAAAGTATCTTGTTGGTTTATATCTAAGTACCTCCTCCTTATTTTTCTCCACACGTTCTTGCGATTTAACTAATAGTAAGGTAATGTGTGTTGCAGTGTGGAGGTGCGGCCTAGGAGCTGTGTACGCGCCTTCAGGAGGTCCTGTCTACGTGAATCCCGATGCAGCAGCCGCTAAATCAGCAGCGATACAACAGAATGAAGCAGTGGAACTCGTAACACAAACTGTGTACGGTTTCTTAGACTTTACCACGACCATAGGAAACACCGTCATGATCTTCTCTCCGCAGAGTGCAGTATCAGGTTCGTGATGTTCAATATAATAACAATAATAATAATAATAATAATAATAATAATAATAATAATAAAATGAATGGCTTACAAAACAGATAATGGAATTCTACGAAAACAGAAGTAAAGCTCCAGTGGATTACTATGAAGTGGATTGATGAAGTCAAATGGAAGTCAGATGGAAGAGCATTGACATAGAGAGTCAAAGATCCTGGGTTTAAACCCCAGTCTAGGCGTATATTTTTCTTTTCAAATATAATTTATATTACTCTTTATGAGGATCAGGTTCCATAGCCGTTTGTTACAAAACACAGAATCTCTGATAGGACCGATGGTGTTTAAATTTTTCTTTAATAACAAGACTATATTTAAAGATTTGGCGCTAAAAGTGTGCGTACACTTACTTCATAGGCCAGTGCAACAGATGGCATCAATTATTTCTTAATGGCGTTTAGCCAGCTGATGTATAACATCGTCCATTTTCAAAACTGTATCTTATTGCATCTGGTTTCTCAAAAATGGTCATGTAGCTCCATTCACGTGTCTATTCTTCAGATTCCAGTATTAGCTACAAATTGAGAGATAGATTTTTTTTTCCTTTCAGCTAGGGTATATTTCCCATTGTCTCTCGCCGTAGCCGAGTGGTTAAGGCAAGAAGCCTTGCCGCAGAGCCACGGGACCTGCGCTGGCTCGAGTCACCATGGGAGAAGAAATTTTCTCACGGAATTTAGGCCAGTGTGGGACCGGTGCCCAACCAGCATCATGTGGAATTTGGTTGAGAAAACCAACTGTAAAGGCTGGGAAATCCGGTATGCTAATCATATGTAGCCCCTACACCTGGTTAGATGATAGTCTACCTCTGTGATTAACACATGTGGATGTGAGGCCAGCAGCCGGATGGAAGGCCTGTCGCGCCATGGAGTTGGAGTTACATTTTCCATTAAATGACCCTGTTTTGAAATATGTCATTTAAAATAATACCTGATTTGTTTTATCCTTGGCATATTTTTTTACAAAAGTGCTATTATAAGCTTATTGTAAAGAATACATTTGAAAACGGAAATGTATTAACTAAAGAAAACCTTCATCCATGACAGCGAAAAAGCTTTCCTTTCTTCTGTATGTTGAGTGTTCATAGAACGGAAATTCGAGAAGACAGGGAACGGTCATTCTTAATTGCACCACTTAATTACTCAGGTTTTAAACATCTGACACCTGGTACAAGGCCATCCTTTCAAGTATTTTTAAAAAGAGACAATAACAATATGTTTTAATAAATGAGTTTAACTGCAATATTATATGGCCATACCTAACACTTTTAATAATAATAATAATAATAATAATAATAATAATAATAATAATATTAATAATAATAAAGTTCATAGGAAAATTTTTGGACCAAAGAGAGATGAACAGACAGGTGAGTGGAGAAGACTGCATAACAGTGAACTACATGGTCTTTATAGGAAGCCAGATATAATGAGAACAGTTAAGTCTCGTAAACTGCGATGGGCAGGACATGTGGCACGAATGCGGAATGAAAGACGTGCAAGGACGCTTCTTGTAGGAAAACCAGAGGGAAAACGCCCAGTTGGTAGACCAAGAATGAGGTGGGAGAATAACATTAACTATGATTTGAGGGAAAGTAGATTATACAGGGGAAGATTGGACAATTTTGGCTCAGGATAGGGATATATGGAGAGCTTATGTCCGCGCGGCCATGAACCTACGGGTTCGATAGTGCCAGTGAATTAGTTAGTTAGTTAATAATAATAATAATAATAATAATAATAATAATACTTTTATTAAGGATTTCCTCTACATTACAGTGGTTATTCTTCAGCCCAAATATATTTTGCTCCACCACAGATTTCTATCCTCAGCATCTTCTTCTTTGAGGTCTGTACTGATCATGTTTCTATACCCAACTTCATCCATCCACTGTTCACTAGGTTTCCCCCTCCTCTTTCTGCCTTCAGCATTCCAATCCAGCATCATTCTTGGGATTCTATCATTCTCCATCCTCTTCAGATGTCATATCATTTCAATATTCGTTCTTCTTCTTCTTCTTCTTCTAATAATAATAATAATAATAACTCTTGCCTAAACCAGGAAGGGAAGAAGAAAAATACTAGTTATAATAAAAGTTTGGGAATTATTAATTAAGTTATGAAACCATCCCTTGTACAAAAAGAAAAAGATTACATTTATATAACACTTTGGCTAGACCAGTGTTGACCTATGGTAGTGAAGCATGGACACTAAAAAGATAACATGAAAGCAGAATAACAGCTTGTGAAATGAGATTCATGCGTAGAACAGCGGGTTACACCAGATGGGATCGGAAAAGGAACACCGATATCTTAAAAGAATTGAAGACTACGCCAATTTTGGAATATATTAAACAGTACCAAATAAATTGGAAACACCATCTTGAAAGAATGAGTTCAAATCGGATCCCCAAAGCTGTTTAAAATTATATACCAAGAGGACAAAAATCTCTTGAGCCGTCCTATGAAACACTGGAAGGAAAATGTTTTATAGGATCGTTTACAGGCCTTGACCTAATACTTAAAAGGAAGAAGAAGATAATAATAATAATAATAATAATAATAATAATAATAATAATAATAATAATAATAATAATAATAATAATAATAATAATTTTTATTTCGATTTTATCAATTATACAGTGGTTTTTTGTCAACCTCAAGAAATTCGCCTTCCAGTTTTAGCGGTCCTGATCATCCTCTGTTACCCCACCTCTCTCTATACAAAAAAAAAGACACAATGCTTCAAGAAATTTGTATATACAAAAAATCTACACTGCAATTTTAATGTATTTTTTAATTACCTATAATTAGTATATTTTATGGCGGCTCCGTGACGCAATGGGTTAGGCTCTTGTCTCTCAGCTCTGGGGTCCCGAGATTGAGTCTCGGTCACTCCGAGTGGGTTTCATGGTGAGCAAAACGGAGATTAGGCAGGTTTTTCTCGGGTTCCTCCCGTATTTCCCTGCCACAATTTCATTCCACCATTTTTTCTTACTCATCTCATCCATTTCATTAATTTGCCCCTGTGATGGTGCGTCAAGCAGGGTCGGCCGGCACCTCTTGTCATTCTCAGGCCTCTATACCAGGGGTTTCATCTTATCTCATCCCTCGACCCGACCCTGAGTTGGACACGAGTTGAGGATATATATGGTATATATAATTGTATTGTATATCTGTGTTGGTTGACTGGATGAGAAGGTCTTAGAACCTTAACTTTACCAGACTAAAAGGTAAAAGTAAAGTGATCCCACTACAGGCCTCAGGAGACCCTTGGGGTAGTGGGAGGTTAAGGCTCCCACTTTTTCTAGACAATCGGCACTTGATGTCAGCCGGCTTGTCAGCCCTGCGTGACGGCCGCCTTTACTCCCAGAACATGGGTCTGGCACTCATTTCCATTAGAGGTTGAGTCGACCCCAGATTCATAGTGCCGTCAGGTTTGGGTCAGTTTAAAAATCCTGAACCCACTGGGACTCGAACCCTCGACCTTCCGGCTTGTAGCGCAGTGTCTTAACCACTACACTACGGCGTGCCATAAAACATTATTATTATGTCCACCGCTGTAGTCTGAGGTAGCGTGCTGCCTTGTCACGCAGACGGCCCGGGTTCGATCCCGTCGGGGCAGTTTTTCTGGGTGAGGTTTTTATCGAGGTTTTGCCTCACCTGTAAGACAAATATCAGGAAAACTTTAAGGCCCATACGGTCCCCGAAATCATATGGCCATCATCATCATCATCCTTATCATTATCATCATCATCATCATCCTCATCCTCATCCTTCACCGGTGTGGAAAGCAACGGGAAGCTACCACACCTGCAATTCCGTAGTAAAGCTGCAAACCATAGCATGAAAATGCTATGATTGCAGTGAAGGACCTGCCCTTGGGCAGAATTACGAGTACTATGGATGGATTATTATTATTATTATTATTATTATTATTATTATTATTATTATTATCTGGGACTTACAGCTAATATTAATAATATTTAATGGAGTCAAGGTTAACATTGCGGAAATTCATTATATATAAAATATCCAATTTTAGTTTGTTTCTTATTTTGTTTTACCACTTTTACTGGTATTTATGGTTTTAACTGGACATATTTACATCCCAAATTGATTGCTGACTGTTTTAGCGGAATTACTACTAAGGTTAATTGTTTCATTATATATAATAATAATAATAATAATAATAATAATCATGTTTTACTTATTCTGGTAAAGTTGGGGCCACAAGGACTTTCTCTTTCACTCAACGTGCACAAATATACAGCTATAGATTTATATTAAATTATATATACAATATACTAATTTAATATAATAAATTTAAATCACCACCATCATCCGATATCATGACAGCTGCCACCATCTTCCGGAAATCAAACGCCATTCCTCTCTGTCTATTCAATGACCTTCCTCAAATCCTCTGATATTCATAGCCGCTTGTACACTTTCTATCCAAGTTTTCTTTGGACTTCCTCTCTTCCTCCTTTGCATTGGGATCCATATATTTAAATGTATATTAAAATTGCAGTGTAAATTATTTATACGTACGATATTTTAATACCATAAACTAACTTAATAATAATAATAATAATAATAATAATAATAATAATAACAAAGTTTTATTTATTCTGGCAGAGTTAAGTCCATAAGCCTTTTCATTCACTCATCCTGCACAAACATACAACTACAGATTTACAATAAAATAATTTGTACAATATAGTAATTATAATAAATGTAAAAAAGAGTATTAAGGAATGCAATGTAGAATTCATGTAGAATATGATATTTATTATACAGTAAACATAATAATAA
Source organism: Diploptera punctata (assembly GCA_030220185.1). Lineage (NCBI taxonomy): Eukaryota > Metazoa > Arthropoda > Insecta > Blattodea > Blaberidae > Diploptera > Diploptera punctata. Next base: position 5,135,880 of record JASPKZ010007832.1, read on the forward strand.
TAATAATAATAATAATAATAATAATAATTATTATTATTATTATTATTTTATTATTATTACTATTGTTATTACTATTGTTATTATTATTATTATTATTATTATTATCATTATTATCAGATGTTTCTCCTTCATATATAAACATATTCCCTGACTCCAGGAGGTTTTAGGTCTTCCTCTGCTTCGTCTTCCCTCAAGTTTCCATTCCAAAACAGAATTTTGGTTGTCGATCTACAACCAGGAGATTGGATGGACCGACAAAACTGGCTAATAGGAATCGGACGAGATTTATCTATCTATAATTATTATTAACAGTAGTATTAGAAAGTAACTCACCAGCTATATCTAACCATAGGTTCATGACCACGCGGACATAAACTCTCCATGCATCCCTATCCTGGGCTAATGATTTCCAATCATCCCCTGTATAATCCACTCCCTTCAAATCATAGTTAATGTTATTCTCCCACCTTATTTTTGGTCTACCAACTGAGCGTTTTCCCTCAGGTTTTCCTACAAGAAGCTTCCATGCACCTCTTTCATTCCCCATTCGTGCCACATGTTCTGTCCATGAAGTTCAGGAGACTAAACCGTACTTACTATATCTGTTTCCTATAAAGACCATGTAGCACACTATTTTATAGTATTCTCCATTCAACTGTCTGTTCGTGACTCTTTTATCAACAAATTTTCCTTAGAACTTTATTCTCAAATATTCCAAATCTTCTTTCCTCCTTTAAAGTAAGCGTCCATGTTTCGCATCCATATAACATAACTGAGAGAATTATAGTTTTAGGCCTATATATTTTCAGTTTAACGTTTTTAATTAAACTAATTAAAAAGCAAACATCACTAATTAATTAATACATGTACATTAAGCTGTAGCGTAGTGGTTAAGGCACTGCGCTACAAGCAGGACGGTCGAGGGTTCAAGTTCTGGTGGGTCAGGATTTTCAAACTGACTCAAACCCTCTGGCGGCACTATGACCATGGGGTCGAATCAGCCTTTAACAGAAATAAGTACCAGACGCTTGTTCTGAGGGTAAAGGCGACCGTTACGCAGAGCTGACATCCCGGCTGACATCAAGTGCCGATTGTCCGGAAAAAGTGGGAGCCTTTGCCTCCTACTACCACAAGGGCCTCCTGAGGCCTGTAGTGGGTTCACTTTACTGTACATTAAGCGTGAAATATCCATAGCCAATGTTAAATAATAAATAAAAAAATAACTTTAAAATTTGAAGAACTTGGTGCAAAAAGTGAATAATTCCATTTTTCGTAAAAAATTTCAATCATTTAAGGAATGTAGGGGGGTGAAATTGGCCTTATTTTGGCGGTGAATAGAGTTTACAATTACTATATTGTCAGGCTCCGTAAGCATTAGAAAACTGTCCATGTGTCATGTCTTTATAGGAAATCAGATATAATAAGAACAGTTAAGTCTTGTAGACTGCGATGGACAGGACATGTTGCACGAATGGGAATGAAGATGTGCAGGGAAACTTCTTGTAGGAAAACCTGAGAGAAAACGCCCAGTTGGTAGACCAACAATGAGGTAGGAGGATAACATTAACCGGCAGACGACATGGCCGCGCGGACATATGTTCTCCATGCATTCCTATCCTGAACTTATATTTTCCCATCATCCCCCATATAATCTACTTCTATTAAATCATGATTAATGTTATTCTCTCACCTCATACTTGTACCAACTGGAAGTTTTCCCTCTGGTTTTCCTACAAAAAAACTTCCATGCATCTCTTTCATTCCCCATTCGTGCCACATATCCTGCCCATCGCAGTCTACTATACTTAATTGTCCTTTTCACATCTGATTTCCTATAAATATCATGTATCTACTGTTATAAAGTCTTCTCCATTCGCCTGTCATTTTAGCTCCCTTTAGTCCAAAAACGTTCCTAATAATTTAATTTTCAAATAATTGTAATCTTCGCTCCTGCTTAAAGTGACTATTTAACTCATGCCCCAAATGGGAGTCAATGACCAATCACGTTTCAATGATTTCTGTTTTACAACCAATCAGAGTCGTGTTTCACCAAATATTTATCAGTGTTATAATTACCATATTAAAGAAAGCTCCTCCTTACAATATTGCGTTCCTTTGGCAATAAATAGTATGATCTGGTTGCAGTGATAAACAAAAGAAGCAGTAGAAGCGTACCTATCGTTTCTCATTTGTTTTCAAACATCGCCGTTTACATTAAATATATAAATATTTTAAAATAACTATCGTTAAATAATGATTTGTGAGTAAACAGCTTAATTTTATTCGTTAAATAGTCCTAACAAATGCCACTCTTGATTTCCAAATTCTCTACATAAATTGGAAATCACTCGTGGCATTACTTATGACAATACATGTTTCACTGATATGTAGATAACTGGGAGAATAATAGTTTTATATTTTTTTCAGTTTAACGTTTTTTTAGAGAATTTGGGACAAGAGATCCTATAATGCATAATAGCATGCATTTTCAGAATTAAGTCTATGTTAAATTTCTTGGTGCATCTCATTCGTATTTGTGATTATTGTTCCTAGGTATTTGAATTCAGCCACTTCCTCAAAATTCCCCTCATTTGTCATTAACTGCCCATGTCCATTATATAATGTATTTTTATGTGTGAACATATATATGTAACTATATAGTTACTTACTTACTTACTTACTGACTGGCACTATCCAACGCGTAGGTTCACGGCCGCACGGACATAAGCTCTCCATACATCCCTATCCTGAGATAATGCTTTCCAATCATTCCCTGTATAATCTACTTCCCTCAAATCATAGTTAATATTATTCTCCCACCTCACTCTTGTTCTACCAACCGGTCGTCTTCCCTCTGGCTTTCCCACAAGAAGCTTCCATGCAAGTCTTTCATTCCCCATACTTCCAACATGTCCTGCCCATAGCAGTCTACGAGACTTTACTGTTCTTATTATAACTGGCTTCCTATAAAGACCAGATTATTATGTCTTGTACATTCACCTGTCTGTTCATCTCTCTTTGGTCCAAAAATTTTCCTAAGTACTTTATTCTCAAATACTTATAATCTCCTTTCCTCCCTTAAAGTAAGAGTCCATGTTTCGCACCGATATAATATGACTGGTAGAATAATAGTTTTATATATTTTCAGTTTAACGTTTTTGAAAAGTTGGGATATCAAGAGTCTCTGCAATGCATAATAGCACGCATTTCCAGAATTGAGCCTATGTTTAATTTCTTTGTGCATCTCATTCCTATTTGTGATTATGTGTGAATATATTATTTAGTTTTATTGATGTTTATCCCAAGGCCCATTACTCAAAAGAGTATACACAGTGAGATTGATTTGAGACTGTGATTGATAAAAAAATGTTTTGCTTGTTTGCCAACAGATGGAGGTAAAAAATCTACATCATCAGTGATAGAAACCAAACCTTCGACACAATCATCATCTTCAGTATCAAAAACAGAAATAAAACCCAGTAAAACAGTTGTGAAATCAACAGACAAGAAAGTAGCAACAGTTGGGAATGATTCAGAAAAGAACAAAATACATTCCAGTGCTGATGTGAAACCAGGTCCTCCTACAATACTCTCAAGTGTTGTCGAAGTACGAGGTGGGGGAAGTCCCTCTAGTATCGTAAAAGTAAAACCTGGACTTTCAAGCGTGGTTGAGGTACGGGGTGGTGCTTCATCCTCCATTCTTTCAAGCAAGGTTGAAGTCCATGAAGGTACTGTTACACTTTCCAGGGTAATCAAAGAGCCATCCAGCAAGGTGGACGTGTTCTCCGGCGCTTCTAGCGTTGTAGAAGTAAGAGCAGGTCCTTCTAAAATATTATCAAGTCATGTGGAAATCCATGGAGGAAATTCTGTGAAAGTAGAGGATAGCCATCAGAATGAACTTCCAGCAATCTTGTCAAGCGTCGTGGAAGTGAAGACAAGCAGCGAAGAGCCTGCACTTTCTGGGAACAATATTGTGGAACCTGAGTATGACTTCCTGTCACGACAACCATCCGAAATAGTGGATGAAACTTATAGGGTAAGCATACAAATTAAATAGTTTTATTCACTAATAGTGCTGCTGTCCTGGTACTGTCAGGATTAAGATTAAATTAAAATGTTTTATACATCACCTCATATCCGGGTCTTCTAATTAGACCACAGTTTCAAAGCCTTGGCAGCTTCATCTTCAGTAACCCAGTTTCTTCAGGTATAAATGCTCAATGCATTTTCCCAGAAACCGGATATAAGTTACCGTAAATTATATTTTCCACTTTCAGATATTCAAAACAAACAAAAGATAATGGTACTTGAGATCACTATAAGGATGAAAGCTAAAGCACATTCTTCTGCTATTCATAAATTTAACAAAAGATTACCCTGCCAAGGGATGTACAAAATATTGCAAAAATATATAAGAGCAGAGTTAAGCGAGTGTACCTCGTCTTCTGAGGTGAATGGGATAATATGTCGTAAACTGAAGTTATGTCGATCAGAACTACTACTTCTTTCCTCTTTTGGTTGTTCGATAAAACCTCAGATCCAATCAGAATCCGCGGGAATTTCGAAGTTCATAAGTTTAGAGGCAGAAAAAGACATCAGATGATAGACAGTATTAAAATAAATGGTTTGTATGCGGATACAAAAAGGAAAGCTAAGTTAAGGAAAGAGTGGAGAATGCTGAGTTTGCAGTGAAAGACCTGCTCTTGGGCAGAACACTGTATATGTATAAGTTTTTATTTGTTTTTTTTAATGTGGATTTTTTGCCAAACAGTGAGTTTTTTTTTCTCTTTGTTTAATTATACTGGCTTTTGATTCAATTAGATGTTTTTCAGACCAAGCATGAGCAGCTACTCTGACTTTTATACTTAATTTGGCGTCAGTCATTACCGGAAATATTTCTAAATTCAAATCGTGATAGATTGCAAGCTACGAGTCAATGGTAAATCCAGAAATTTGGATAAACTTGGGTAATTTCTGGACAAAACGCGGAAAATAAGAACAACACTCATTCATGAATAAATACATTTTATCAAAATGCAATACTATTAATTCTTAATCATTCTACATAACTAATTAATATATAATGTTATTGTATTATTATATAATTGTAATATCATTGTATTTTCTTTATGTAATTGTAATATTATTGTTTTCTTTTTGTTTTTCTTTATACTATTACCAAATATTACTTTATTGTAACGGACTGTCAACAGCACGTACGGCTTACTGCCTGTGCGACCCATATTTTGTAAATAACATTGTTTATATCTTACTTTTAGTCTAATAAAGTCCTATTACTATATATACTTTTATGCTTCACCATTTTTGACATTGACATTTTTTTTAAAAAAATCCACATTAAAAAAATAAAAAAAGAAAAAGTTATGAACTTCGAAATTCCCGCGGATTCTGATTGGATCAAGAGGTTTATCGATAGAGGGAAGAAAAATTAGTTCTTCTGATCGACATAACGTCAGTCGACGAGATATTACTGAAGATGAAGCTGCCAAGGCTTTGAAAACTGCGATCGAATTTGAAAACTAGATATGAGGTGAGGTATGAAGCATTTTAATTTAATCTTAGATTAAACCTCATAGTGATTTTTCCTAAAAATAGTTAAATATTGTCAGGATTATAAAGTATAAGGGAACAGATTTGCCTAATATAACTCGCGGTCGCTACCTCGGTATTTTTGGATGTCGATGCTCGCGGTTTCTAAAATGGATTGAGAGGCGAGCATGCCGAATTAATCACTCTCGTATTGAAACCCGGCCGGGGTCGATGGATTATTGTAGGACGGAAAAATCCAAGGAGCAAGTCCTCCGGGAGGGATTTTAAAGCCGTGGGTCCCGAGTCTGAAGATTTTCAGGCTTGTAAAAGATCCCTAAGCCTAATTTACCGACCTCAACATCCTAGTAATACCTTAGTTGTCTGGTAGATGTCTAATTGAGTCGGTGTGTTGACTGCTTACCATTTACGACATCTACGTGCAAGTAAGATAACTAAGATGAACTTGGTCTATTAACTCATGAGAAAGGACAGGCTATGGTTCAACAATGCCTACGCCATTAATAAGTAAGACTAGACTCTGTATCCTTAATGTATCCAGTCTACTGTCCCCCAGTCACTCGGGTTCGTGGGATGGACTGATTTAATTCATGATCGTCATATTGGTTTACACTTCATTAAATAATATGCATGTAATTTATTTTGTTAGGTTAGGAAGAGGAAAGTTTGGTGTACATCCATTTCCTATAATCATGTTTGAGAATTTATTGCGAATGTTGGTCATACCGATTTCACACATGCCCGCCATCTAGCGGAAGGTTCTTTAAGCGTTCGCGCATGCGCACTGTAGTTATATAAAAATTCATTGGTCGAGATAACGTAAATTTTTCTCCGGTTTATTTTTAACAAGTAAAGCTGTTATTTGAATAATTTCCAGCTTACCATATGAAAATTATTTTACGTACTTCGCAAATGGGAAAGGGGATATTAATTTCAAGTCAAAAAAGTAACGAAAATGTGTTTTTAAGTCTCGCCTCGGGTACTCTATGGATGTTAAACACTGTACATTAGAAGAAAACATGCTAAGAATACTAAAATAGGATTCTTTGGAGAATATTCCATCATATATATATATATATATATATATATATATATATATATATATATTGACCGCTGTGGTCTCCGACGTTACCAAAAATGCAAGAATTATTCCTATATAAAAAAAAATCTAACCAATTCCCCTGCTCCCTCTATCAAAAAAAAAGTTAAGTTGTTACTTTCATAAAGATACATAATACCTACCAATAATGGGCGTGCTGCCTTGCCACGCAGCGGGCCCGGGTTCGATTCACGGTCGGAGGAGGCTCCTAGGTCAGGTTTCTTCGGGGAGTTTCCTCACCTGTAAGACAAATGTCAGGAAGCTTAGAGCCCAATGTTCCCCGAAAATCATCCCTCACCGGTGTGGAAAGCAACGGGAAGCTACCACACCTATAATCCCCTAGTAAAGCTGCAAAGCATAGCATGAAAATGCTATGGTTGCAGTGAAAGACCTGCCCTCGGGCAGAATTACACTGGATGGATATATATATATATATATATATATATATATATAAGAAAGTTTTCTTGGGTTTTCCGCGTCTTGGATTCAAGTTCGGCCCCTGGCCACTGACTCCGACGTTTCGGCATGATCCCACATGCCATTATCAAGGAATGAATCCAAGACGCGGAAAACCCAAGAAAACTTTCTTATTCATACTTATATCCGCGAAAATCTGCAATATAACAATATATATATATATATATATATAAATTTGGAAAGAAAAAATGTCTTAATTCGGATTTGAATCCGATACCTCTATCTTTATACGCTAGTGCGCTGTCACTTACGCTATTCAGGCTCCCAATGCAACCATCAATTTTTATTACCACGTATTCAATTCTCTATGAAAGAGGCATCAAGACATCGCTCACAATACTAACTCACGGCTTCTATTACAATAAAGAATTTTAATGAGAATGTCCATATAAATAGATTCATCGGCCGCGTTGGATTGTGGCAGTTTTCCTTGCCTCTGGTTCTGAAGGTCATGGGTTCAAACCCGACCGGGTATCGATGAATTTAAGGATCGAAAAATCCAGGGAGCAACTCCTCCAGAAGGGACTTTAAGTCATGGGTCTCGAGTTTGAAGATTTTCAGGCTCGTAAAAGATCCTTAAGCCTGAATAAAAATATCTCTGTGCAAATTTGACCGTCCATCTTCGTCCTAGTAATACCTCAGTTGCCTGCTAGATGTCTTATTGGGTCGGTATGTTCACCGCATACCATTCATGACATCTGTAGGGAAATGAGAATAACTAAATTATTAACTTGACCTAATAACTCATATCAAAGGAGACGCTAAGACCCAACATTGGGCCGTTACGCATTGTAGATATATGTAGATAGGGCCTAATATATATATATATATATATATATATATATAATGTTATTCCAAATTACAGTGGACCGGGGTCAACCCAAAGTGATTTATCGGCATAGGTTTCTATCTAAAGCATATTCTTTCCTAAAATCCCTAGCTTCCATACTTCTCCTCACTCCATCTATCCAACGTTCTCTAGGTCTGCCTCTTCCACTTCTTCTATTAGCTTTCCAATTACAGATCTTCTTTGATATTCTGTCTTCTTCCAGTCTTATAAGGCGTCCATACCATTTCACACGATCTTCTTATATAAATATATTCAAGTTCTAAATTAATTCTATTATTATTATTATTATTATTATTATTATTATTATTATTATTATTATTATTTACATCATAGTTGTCCACCGCTGTGTTCTCGTGGTAGCGTGCTACCTTGTCACGCAGCGGGCCCGTGTTCGAATCCCGATCGGGACAGGCTCCTGGGTGAGGTTTTTTCGGAGTTTTTCGTCACCTGTAAGACAAATGTCAGGACGTTTAGAGCCCAACGGTTCCCGAAAATCATCCGGCCATCATCATCATTCTTATCATAATCATCATCATCCCTCTCCGGTGTGGAAAGCAACGGGAAGCTATCACATATATAATTCCCTAGTAAAGCTGCAAATAGCATGAGAATACTATGATCGCAGTGAAAGACCTGCTCTCGGACAGAATTACTACTATAGACTAGAATAGAACATCATGGTTAAAAGAAATATAATTGAGATGTATTTTAAAATTATTCTAAGTTTCGACGTCCCTGGTTTTTGTATGCGATTATATGAAGGAAAGAAAGTTAAATTTACTTCTGAAAAAAAACATCGCTCGGGTTTAGAATGCAACAAAATTGTCGTTATCCTGTGGATAAGTTTTAAACTGCAATTGTTAAGTCTCATTTGCTGCTACTGGCTTTTTAATTACTCCTAATTCTAACAAATTTTAGTGTGGCTGCTGCTTCTAGCGTTATTTCATATGAATGTGCTTAAATTTCCCCTCCAGATTTCATGAAAAAACGGTTGGTATTGTTTTCAATTCCGGCTTATAGTGCGTTTTTCCTGATTGCCAGTGTTATTTCTGATGATGAATGGAATTGGTTTCTTGCAGTAATGACTGTAATAATGTTATATGTCCCATTAATTGTAACTCTCATTTATCCGGTTCAATGGCTGCTTCATTCAACCAGAACGCAATCATTAGCTTGTGACGTCATTACACAGATAGCATATATCAGAACAAATAACTTTATTATAACAAAGAGATTTAAAGTAGAAAATTCCAATGATTTAGTGGACTAGTGGTTAGAATGCTCGCCGAGCGACTGATATGCAGTTTACTTATTTATTTATTTAGCCTGGTGGAGTTAAGACCATGTGGCCTTCTCTTCCACTCACCAGGACAAAATATGTTACATTTAAATACAAAAATCACAATAACATTAGATACTAAACAATTATCTGGCTAAGCTGAATTTTTTTGTATACCGGTACAGGTTTTTAATGTTTACACATCTTTCTGTGCCTAAAGTTTTATTTTCCTTCTCCACTCGTCTCTATCCATCCACTCCATGTGCTCCAGTACTCTTGTTCTCATTCCAGTTCTTATCTCTTGCATCCACGAGTTTCGAGGTCTTCCTTTCCATCTTCTTCCAAGTGTAACCATTCCAATGTTTTCCTGGATAAACTTTTTTCTTGTATTCGTCGTACATGCTTATATCTTACATAATCTATTACTGAAGATCTAATATTCATTTTTTCTCGTATGACAGTATTTCTTATTTTTTCTAATTTTGAACATCTTGCTGCTCTTCTCAAGAAATCCATTTCCATCGACTTAAGTTTTTGTTGAATTTCTAAACTTCAGCTCCATATGTGACAGTACTTCTCACTATTGAATTATATATTTGTAACTTTTTTTCTGGTTATATGTCTGTTCCAGAAGACTCCATCTACGGTATCATCGCTGTTATTGCTCTACCTTTATTTATTCTGTTCTTAATATCACTTTCTTGTTTATCCTCTTTCTAAGCTGAATAATAATAAAAATAAGGTCTAATAATACAATATATTTAAGGATAATTAAAATTGAAACTAATAAAATAATTAAGTCGTCGCGGTGGATTAGTGGTTATGCTACTTGAATCTAGTCCAAAAAATTTTCCTAAGAACTTTATTCTCAAATACTCCATTTCCACCCTGTAGGGTATTTTGATTCTAAGCTATTTTTCATCCCCCTTCACATCCAACTCCCTTGAAACAATATACATATATATCCACCGCTGTGGTCTCGAGGTAGCGTGCTGCCTTGTCACGCAGCGGACCCGGGTTCGATCCCCGGTCGGGGCAGTTTTTCTGGGTGAGGTTTTTATCGGGGATTTTCCTTACCTGTAAGAAAAATGTCAGGAAAGGTTTAAGGCCCAAACGGTCCCCGAAATCATATGGCCATCTTCATCATCCTTCACCGGTGTGGAAAGCAACGGGAAGCTACCACACCTACAATTCCCTAGTAAAGCTGCAAGCATAGCATGAAAATGCTATGATTGTAGTGAAAGACCTGCCCTCGGGCAGAATTACTATGGACGGATGGTTATATATATATATATACATAATTTGCCTACCTGTTATGGTGGCCACTAGATGTCAGTTGGAACGATTTCCCGCTACCTCTTTGTGAATTGGGAATACTACATATATAAGAGAAATTTATGTTTATGTTGGAATACTTGATTGGCTCAGTTGGTTAGAGCGCTAAACGTACAGAGTTTAGAGACTCGGGTTCAAATCCCGACTCAAGCATTCATGTTTATTTTCATATATATATATACATACATACATACAGTAAAAGCTCCTTATTCGCGGTTCGCTTATTCGCGTTTTCATTATTTGCCGGTTTAAAAAATTGCGACACAGTTCCTGTATTCTTGGCTAAAAATGTCTTTATTCGCGGATCCAGTCGGTATATTAGAAGGATTAGTACCTATCCTTTATTAACGCATCGCCAACTTTTTTTTTACTGCAGGCACGTGTCAAGGTGGCTTTTACAAAGAGTGATTCAAACTACATGTACAAATTAATTTCTAAGTAAAACAAACCTTATTGTCACTAAGTCTAAAATTCGTTGTTAAAAGCCACCGCAGCTGTATTTCACGTGTCGCTATGTCCGTTGATAAATGCCACGATCGGAGATTTATTATTTCAACTTGTCATTCGTTGCAATCATTTTGATTGAATAACTCGTGACTCTTCTGCTTTGTTACCCATTTATAATGTCAAGTAAAAGCAAAAGTGTTCAAATTCTCTCATTAATTGATTTTATTTTGATAAGTTTTAATTTATTTTGCTTCCTTTGAACGTATCCCCTACTTACCCATACAAATTATCATTCCTTATTTGCGGTTTTTTGTATTCGCGGCATATTTGCGGAATATATCCCCGCGAATAAGGAGCTTTTACTGTAACTTACATATACAGAGTGCTCTAAAATTCCCCTTACAAACTTCTAGGACTTGTAGAGGGGACTGAGTTGATAATATTTAGAATTGGAAACCATGTCCGGAAACTTACCGTTTCCGTGCTACAGCCGTTTGAAAACAAGCATTGCCTGAATGTATGTCATGTGTCTCAACAAGTAATAGCTTCGCGATTCGCCTTAATCGAAAATTTCGCTATCGAATATTCCAAGATTTTGTGTTTTTTTTTTCTTAAAAAAATGTCTTTTTTTTCGAAATTTTGAAAACTGCAAAAAATAATTGTGGAGGGTGTATCCGGGATAATTAATGCAAGTCATTATTCAGTTTCCATTTTGTTTCTTTGGTTATTTGTTTTTTGTAAACCCGTGTTTCCCTTAACGGAGATTTAGGCTCTCTCCCCCTACAGGGGAAGAATTTGAACCGTACTAATTTAGTTACACTTGTTTTCGTATAGATGTCATTTGAGTGGTCCGTGGTCAGTGTTCCGCCCCATACTGATAACTAGGAAACCAAGGTATTACTAGGGCGGGAAAATTCGGTAAATTTTGCTTAGAGGCCTTTTCATTCAGGCTTAAGGATCTTTTACGAGCCAGGAAATCTTCAGACTCGGGACCCACGGCTTAAAGTTCCTCCCGGGGAACTTGCTCTTTGGATTTTTCCATCCTAAAAAAATCCATCGATCCCGGCCGGGTTTTAACCCCCGACCCTCGGGACCAAAGGCAAGGAAAATAACCACTAGTCCACTGCGCTCGATTCTCTCTTTGGTTATTAATGAGTTGAATTGTAAAACAAGTGATGTAATGTGTCACACCTCATAATAAATTACTTGTAAAAGTGGTCGCGTTAAAAACATGTTTTCAAACGACTGTAGCACGGAAACGGTAAGTTTCCGGACATGGTTTCCAATTCTAAATATTATCAACTCAGTCTCCTCTACAAGTCCTAGAAGTTGTAAGGGAAATTTTAGAGCACCCTGTATATATACTAGACTTCGATGTTACAGGACATGTTTCACTGTGGCAATTCATTAAAGTTAGAAGCAGCTTTGAAGGTGTTTTTAAGTCTGATGCTGCGTTCCCAAGACCTTGGGCAGTGTGAATCACACAACACCTCGCCGGATGTAATAACCACATTCACTCGTATTTTTACTTATTATTACGTGATTACATTTTCCTACACACTTACGTAATCATCAGACAGCGGATTTTAAATCCGATTACAGGGAGATGACGTCACGGAACCATAATCTATTACCACGGCGTCGTCGCCTCTTACATGCAGGCTGCTTGAGTCCGGTATCCAATAAGTAGCAGATTTTAAATATTTGACGTGGTTCTCAAAAGGTTCCTCTTCTTCTTCTTCTTCTTCTTCTTCTTCTTCTTCTTCTTCTTCTTCTTCTTACAATGGCGTAATAGCTCAATGTTGGGCCCTAGCCTCCTCTATCTTCTTCCTTGAATTATCTCTGTCCAAAGCCATCCTTTTCTATTCTGCAATGCCGATGTGAACTAGTTATTATGCTCTTTGCTTCTGGTTCCGAGGGTCGCGGGTTCAAACCCGGCCGCGGTCGATGGATTTTTTAAGATGGAAAAATTAAAGGAGCACAAGTCTTCCGGGAGGGACTTTAAGCCGTGGGTCCCGAGTCTGAGGTTTTCAGGCTCGTGAAGGATCCTTAAACCTGAATAAAAAGACATCTAAGCAAAATTTACCGATCTTAAACATCCTAGTAATACCTTAGTTGCCTGCTAGATGTCTCATTGAGTCAGTGTGTTGACCGCATGCCACTCATGACATCTTTGGGCAAATAAGATAGCTAAAATGAACTTGGTCTATTAACACCTGACAAAGGAGAGGCTATTGCTCAACAATGGGCTACGCCATTAGTCACAATTCCAAAGAAATACCTAGAGTCAATCATCAATCTCATCAGTCCATCTATCTTTAGGTCTTCCAACAGGTCTATTCTTATTTTCCCTCCAATATCTTCCTTAATATATTCTTTTTTTTTTCTTATTCAATGTTCCATTTAGCATTTCAATCTTTCTACCGTTCTCTCCTGACATTGGCGTAATTGTAACCCACTTCTGAAGTTGGGGCGCCTAGATGGCGAGGTTACGCTTCCCCGATGATATTATGGATGATGATAATGATGATAGTGGTGCGTCAGGAGAATCCTTAATCCTAAACTTAATCCAAGGGGAATATGAATGATGATGATTATGATGATCATATGGTGTTCATTGCTCATCCATTCTATAAATATGTTCTACCTATTCCAATCTTCTCAACTTAATATGAGTCACTACATCTATGGATTTATATATCATCATCGTCCTTTCAAGTATTAGGCCCAGTGGCCCGTTACGGTCTCCCGCCATCTCCGAAAAGGTCGACCCACAGATCTTCTGCCTCGAGGAATGTAGTGAAGAATTTGTTTTGGTATTCTGTGACGATCCATGCGCTGAATATGGGCTAGCCAATTGTTTCTATATTCTTGGAGGTATTCAGATATAGGTAAGATGTTTAACTCTCTGGCTATTGTTGAATTTCTTTGGTGGTCTAGAAGGCTATAACCTGCAGTTTGTCGCAGAAATTTCATCTCCGTGGCTGTAATATGACGATCATCCTGAGTTCTGATGGTCCAAGCTTCACTGCCATAACAGATTATGGGTCTAGCGAGAATTTTATAGATTTTCATTCTTGTGTGTCTCTGCACTTTTGATGGTTTAAAAACTTGATTGATAATTATTAAAGCTTTATTATAGTTTTGTATTTTAAAGGATATATCACATTCCTCATTATAAGTTAGATTCATATAGTTACTGGTTATAACGTATTTTCCACTTTTGGTTCTGTTTTGTAGGCCCAAATGGTTCTGGAAACATTTCCAGATGAAACTAAAGTAAATTTCCCCAGAAAAAACACCTTTTGCTAAACTTAGACTTACCACAGGCTATAATTGCCTGAGTAGATATCCTTAAAAGTTAAATTGATTACATGCCATTGAACGAGAGAGCTGATTCAAGCGGTAGAGTCTCATGCTAATTTCAGGAGATTCTGAGTTCAAACTCCGGTGCCGTTCATCGTGGACCTCACTCATAAAGGGTGGTTTTTATTTAATTACCAGTGACTCATTCCAACATATTCACCGTTTCATAGTAGCTCCCACCATTAAAAATAAAATAAATACAGCTTATGGTTACAGAGTGGTACCCTTGAAAGAGGTAGTCCATTCCAGGGAGTAGGCGCCCCTGCCCTTTTGTGAGCTCCAGGTCCCACTCGCCCAATGGGAAGTACCTGGGTAGGGCCCCGTCCACAGGGTTACGTGGGGAGAAGAGAAGTCCCCAAAGCCGTAGTGAAGGCAACTTCTCTAGGAGATGAACACTCCGAAATTGCAGTTCCCTGTCCTCCAGGAAGAGGGGTTTGGCTAGAGGCTGGTAACCTCTACTAGTAAAAAATAACTTACTCGTAAACTTCAGCAGAAGAAAAGCCGGTGGGCAGACCTAGAAAGAGATGGGCTGAAGTCGGAACGGGTCAACATACCTAATCCATGAATGCAGATGATGATAAATACAGCTTACGTGTTACGGCCTTCGTTTATAAATTAGTTAAATAAAAATAAATAATTTCCCCGCAATGTTTGTTATGCTTCAAGTTTGAAGAAATGGACTTTTTAAGTGTTACGATTATAAGAATTAAATTGTTCCCATATAACCTAACAAATGTAATGAAACAAATGACATTTAACATGCAACTAAAGAAAATTATTACATTCAGAAAAATAAAAAAGTTAACAATTAAGCACCTTGTTTATATCACACGCTCGTAGTTTTAGCTGAAAATTGTGTTTTTTATATTTATCTATCTCTATCTATCTTCGGGTTTTTACAGCTGCTGCCGTCTTCCCGTGCAAACCTCCAAAGCCTACGGTCTGTCCGGCTTTGATTGATTTGGTCTTTTAGCATTTTGTTTTTTTTTTCTAATGTGTGGGGGAGCTGGCCCACAGCATTAACCCCCAACCTGGAGGACCAGGAAAATTTCTCTCTGGGTTTTCCTCCCATAGCCTTTGAAGATCCCTCTTCACCGCAAGGCAGCGTTTCTCTATTTCCCTTAGAGATAGAGTTGCCTCTTCCGCCAGATCCGCCGTGATGAAGGACTCCTTCTGCGCCGACTCTGCCGTTGAGGTCTTCACCGTAACCCTGGCTAGGGGCCCTTACAGAGTACTATCAGTCGGAGCCAACTGAACCCTGGTTTTTTACCGAGGTTGTTACTCCTCCCCCTCCTCCTTTCTCATCCGGGCTTGGGACCGGCCATGGCGGAGTTTTTTTTTTTTTTTACTTTTTTTATATTTATCTTAAAATATTAATTTGATGCGTTCCTATCGAAAATATGAATATTTAATTACTATTTTATTCGAAATATGCTTTATTTATGAAAACCTTGTAGAAATAAGAATATAAATAAAGGAGCCAGCTCTTCCAATTAATATAATTTAAAAATAGTGGGAGAAGTATATTTGTCAATACAACATCATCTGATGGCTAAACCCGGACAAGATATAGAAGGTATTAAGGAAATATATTCTCATCCTATGGCTATTTTACAATGTGAATTATTCATAGATGCCCATCCTTATATAGAAATATCTGAATATTCAGACACAGCTGCCCAAGCTTTACGCTGTTTTTTGAAAAGTTTCTAAAATAGTTGAAAATAGGCAATTCAAATTCCAGAACTATGTACTTCCTCATGACTCCGAGCCTGTGTGTCAACTTATAGCAGAATAGGGCCAAAGGGAAGGTTGTAGCCCCTCATCGATGCGTTGGTTTCAGTTCAAATGACGGTATCAGTCATGTATTTGTATTCTTGGTGTGCGTCGAACCAGAAACGCCCTAACAAATTTGATATCACAGTAGAGTTGATTTCATCTCGTTCATTCCGTAAAGTAAAGGTGGGTAATACAATGGACCTAAGTAAGTTACCTTGTAAGGGTCTTAAAACCCAAACGTATCTTTAGTAATTTACTCTAATCTGAATTCAATTAAAATTCATTTAGATGAACAAAATTGGTTTTGGGTGCTTCGTCCCTTGTGCAGGCCTGTTTAGTGGTAAGTCAATAAATTACAAATTATAATATAAAAGTACTCAAATAACATCGTGAGGAATTTGGGTAGCTACAATGAGTAGTGGCTCCAGGTTAAGAAAACCAAATATAATGGCTGGGGGACCCGACATGCTGACCATATGTCATCTCTGTACTTGTTATATGATCGAACCTCTGTTATTAGTACATGTGGATGTGAGGTCATCAGACGGCTGGTAAGCTAACGGCCTACTTAGACTGTCGATCCATGGAAGAGAGAAGATATAGTAGATTCACAACCGAAGTCTAAACTACGGCCCCATTTTCCATTTACTATTGTTTCTATAAGAACTGTAAAAATAATTGAAAGTCCACAGAACTAACTAAACTAACTCACGTAGGTTCATGGCCGCGCGGACATAAGCTCGCCGTACATCCCTATCCTGAACTAATGTTTTCCAATCATTCCCTGTATAACATATTTTCCTCAAATCATGGATAATGTTATTCTCCCATTTTATTCTTGGTCTACCAACTGGACGTTTTCCCTCTGGTTTTCCTACAAGAAGCTTCCATGTACCTCTTTCATCCCCCATACGTGCCACGTGTCCTGCCCATCGCAGTCCACGAGACTTAACTGTTTTATTATATCCGATTCCTACACATATAATGTAGTTCACTATTATGTACTTTTCTCCATTCACCTGTCTCTTCATCACTTTTTGGCTCAAAAATTTTCCTAAAAAGAAAGTCACAGAAACTGTTATGAAACCATGGTCATGATTGTGACATTTGTTTTTGCAATTGCAGCCGTAGATTTTAAGTTTTTGTGGTTGTTATGGAAACATTAAAACATTGGAAAACCGGGGTCTTCGTTTAGACTTCGGTGGTGCAATCCACTCAAAAATTACTCTTTGAAAGTTAATGCTTTTTTTTTGTTCAATGCAACCATGTTATCATTAAAACATTCTGGTATTTTCTCGTGGAATAGCGTTATTGTAACCCACTTCTGAGGTTGGGAAGCCTGGAAGGCGGTGTTACGCTGCCCCGATGGCATATGATAGGTGATGGTGGTAATGATGCGCCAGGAGAGGTCTTAATCCTAAACAATGATGGCGAGATGATGTTGGGGGACTGTTTGGGCCTTAAAGTTTCCTGACATTTGTCTTACAGGTGAGGAAAATCCCCGGTAAAAACCATCACATAGGAAACTTGTCCCGACCGGGGATCGAACCCGGGCCCGCTGCGTGTCAAGGCACCACGCTTCCTCGAGGATCACAGCGCTGGACTTAAAAACCAAATATTTCGTTGGCTGTGTGTAACGTACCTGGGCTGTCTTCCGAGATTTGGATAAATGCGAACATGACTCGTTTTGCAATGTGAATGTATTAAGTTTAGGGACAGATAAGGAATTTAGCCTATCATACATCATTGATATTATTATAATATGAAAGGGTGTATTTGTTTATATACAGATTTTTAATGTTTACACGTCTTTCTGTGCCTAAAGTTTTATTTTTCTTCTCCACTCGTCTCTATCCATCCACTCCACGTCCTCCAGTCCTCTTGTTCTCATTCCAGTTCTTATTTATTGCATCTACAAGTTTCGAGGTCTTCCTTTCCTTGTTCTTCCAGGTGGACACCATTCCAATGTTTTCCTGGGTAACCTTTCTTCTTGCATTCGTTGTGCGTGCCCATACCAATTTAAATGCTTATTTCTTTTATAATATACTATTGAATATTTAATATTCATGTTTTTCTCGTACGACAGTATTTTTTTCTAATTTTGAACATCTTGCTGCTCTCCTCAAGAAATCCATTTCCATTGACATAAACTTTTGTTCTAAGTTCTTGTTGAATTTCCAAACTTCAGCTCCATATGTGGCAGTACTTCTCACTGTTGAATTATATATTTGTAACTTATTTTCTCTGGTTATATGTTTGTTCTATAAGACTCAATTTAATTGCTGAAGGAATGTAATGTTATGAAAATTGTGTGTCTAGGTGATAAACCTCAGACCCAGCTCCAAATTCCACCTGAAAGCCAGATCATCGAGCAAAGTGAACATTGTGAGTTCTCATGGAGGTGCCAAACCATCGCGTGGAGGTGCAGACCACATACATCCGACAGGCCTGGTGACAACTCTAGGAGGCACAGTGGTTAAAGAAGGAGTCACCACTGTCCACGAAACAAGTGTTATCGGCACCTTCATATCTGGCAAATACGCCCAAGTGCTCCAAAGTACTTCCCACATATTCCACAGTCACCAGAAACCAAAACCCACGCCTTCTTCAACACAAAGAATACTGAAAACTACTGCCCCTAGTCTTTCCAAACAAAAAGGATCTGCCCATTTAGAACCAACGCCTGCTGGATCGCTGTACGATGAAACAGTAGCTTTGCCTCTTGAAGCACTCTTCAGTTCTGCTCCTAGCTCTAACTTCATCAGATCTTCTCGTAGGCCTTCAGTACCTAAAAACAGTCTTCACAGCAAGTTTCATAGAGGAAAAGGCAGAGATCATCATGATAACAGAGAGCAGGATCTCGGTGAATATATTGATGATGTTGAAGATGATGATTTGTATGTGGTGCCAACTACCAGAAGAGCAACTTCAAGAGGTGGCAACGTGAGGCCCACGCAGACAGTCAGATCGTCTTCCAAATCATCTTCAAAGAATGCGTATGTCATCTTTTAACTATATTTTATTTTAACTCTTTTCCTCCACTTACGAAACGTTTTAACATTACTGTACAAGTCTTCATATCATATATATTTTATTACCAAAATATACAAATATGTAACTGTATAAACGTGAAATTAAATTAAATTGTTGTTCGATTGATCAAGTGTTTCATGGTCGGCGTAGGTAAGGAATCAAAACCATTCCGAGCTTAGAGATTTATTGCAAAATGTTTTAAATTTAATATGATTAGGTGTGTGGGTCATTCCATTGTAACAACTTCATATTTCATCCACACTTTTTCATGTCTTGCATTTATATAAATGCGCCAAATAAACATTCATATCTACAAAGCCAAAATATCTTATCTTCTTTTATACTATAAATTACTCCAACTTTGCAGAACAATGTTGATTATTCTATGCAAAATGTTCGTATATCAGAAGAAAATATACAGGTTAGAAAATGGGGCTATTCAAAAAGAAGGAACAGACTTCAAACGTTTATTTCATCCAAACTACAGAAAATAGAAACACGTTCCAACATTCCTGGAAAGAGAAAAATTCAAATTTCACTATTTTATGCATTCAATATGAGCACCTTATGTTTCACGACATATACAAAACGGTGGCTCTTTTCTTGCCACACACAAATCAGCTGGTGTCTAGTTACCAAATTCACAGCTTCAACAATTCGATGTCGCCGATTTTGAAAAGTGCCAAGCATAAGGGGGATAAAACGCGGTCTTATACGTAAAACCAACAGATAAAAATCACACGGTGTTAGGCCTGGTGACCTGGGAGGCCATCGGCGATGAAGTTGATCTTCTCCTCCTCTTCCAATCAAACATCCTGGAATGATGTTATTCAGGTAATGTCGGACGTGGTTAGAGAAATGCGACCATGAACGGAACTTTTCTCTTTCCAGTAACGTTGGAATTGTGTTTCTATTTTTATAGCTTGGAAGAAATAAATGTTTGAAGTCTGTTCCTTCTTTCTGAATAGCTCTGTGTGTGTGTATATATATATATATATATATAACAATTCATGATTGAACAAAAACCTTTTTAATAAGAATAATGTCTATCTACAGTATAGACAAGAAACATTGGATTAAAGGATATTAGACCTCATTCAATTGAGAGAAATAATATATTTTTAATCCTTAAATTGATAATGTATTCTATAATATATATTATATTTTATTTGTTTATATAAATATGAAAATTTTATTAGTATTTGTGGCATACATCTGAAGAAGATACAGGGTATCGAAACAGAGTCATGAATATTGATTGAAATAAATATTTATGAAAATCAGTAAAACTTTGAAGTTTTATTTATTAAATAAAAAAACGGATTTTCATCGTGTAAATGCCAGATCAATTCATTACTATAATATATATTTATTTCATTTATTAAATATTTTAATAAATATTAAAGTATTGGATGGAGTAGAATTTGTAACATTTGTGTTGAAATACACAATATACAGTTACACATGATTTTGTTTTCACTACGGTCCGATATATTTAAATAACTGTCACGAAAAATAGTGTTTCTGTATTTTAAAGGTTTAAGCTTATAATGAAAATTATTAAAATTCCGCGTATATAAGGATAAGAGATGAAAAAGTGTAGGTAGAAAATAACTTTTTGTTTTCAGTGGAATGACCTACATATAGAGAAAGAGATATTATAATAGCAGTGGATTCCAAATTAATTCATAACACTGAGCAACAAAAAAGAAACTTTTTTTTTGTCTCAGAAAGAAAAATATGTGATTCTGATAGTTTTTTTTTTTTTTCCTGAATTCAAATATTATATCGGGTTTTCTCCATCACGCAAGGTTTCCGAGAGACAAGAATCTATAATTTCAAACACTTTAATATTTTATACATTCGTAACTACACAATATTAGAACATTCGGACTCACCTAGAAAGTAAATGACGATTTTCTGCTATATTTCGCCTGTGGAGCATCCCTCTTGATGGTCCATCAATAATTGGCCAGCATAGTAGAATTCCATTTGCCTTGATATCTCTTTTCCATAGCTGAAAACCATTTAAGTTAGCTCATTTGGTTTTATTTTAGAATGGACAAATGGACGAAAAAACGTTTATTAAAAAAAATAATTATTTAAATCCATTAATTGAAATTGAATTAAAAAAAGTGTGGGTGATGGAGAAATTCCGAATACATATTTGAAAACACGATAAAAAAACTGCATTAAGTACAACTATTGGTACTCGTGAGACAAAAATAATGTTGACCAGTGTAATTACATTAGTTTATAAATTTAAACTTGTTCGTAAGTAGAGGAAATAAAAAAGCGACCCAATGAACTAAGATCAATTAGCGATGTTTTCAAACAGAGAGCTCCTGGTGAAATTTCAAAACAGTGTTAATGGGAAGCAACTTGCGGTGTTTTTCCACTGAGAGTGTACATGTTGAAGAGAATAAGGTCAAGCTTGTTTCTGACTGTCGGTGTAGATCGCACGGTTATTGGGTTTAATGTAATTCGGTTATTACAACCGGCATGATTTGTTATCACGATGTGAATTACAGTTCAGCGTGTTTTGTCTTTGCATAAAATATAACTTTCTTAAATATTATATTAGATTTCTAATACATGTGTAATCCAAATTTTGCCCCCTAAATTTCATGAACAAATAGTGTGACCGTGAATTATTCTAAAAAATTATAATATAAATATTAGAGCTAAATTATTCTTCTTTTGCATTCCTTTATTATGACATAGCGGCCGTTAAGCCTGGCGACCCCCTTGGTGCTTTTCGATAGAAGTAGGCTATGTGCCGGCACCGGTTTTCACCTTCTCATCATCATCATGACTAATGTAACACATTTTACACAACATAAACATATGCTCATCCTACACCCCTATCTGTACACAATACAAAAAAAGCATCTACTTGAAATGATCTGCCGAAGTGGTACCTAAATTGAAAATAGACTACATTAACGCCATACAGCAAGGAACTCGTAGCACGTAAAGTGCAATGGATGACATTACAACACACACACTTTGTGAATTTTAACAGATGAATCAATACTTTCAAAAATCAATTTAATCCATCATTAAGGTTACTACATAAAATGTTAAAAACATACACCGGTGCCCGAAATATCAGTTATCATCAAAAACTTTGGTTAAGAAAAGTTTGGTTGAAAGCTTTTGAGAAACATGCTTCATTTCAGCTTCTGATATAAAGTATTATTACTTATTTATTTATTTTCGGTGATTAGTACTTTCATAGCAGCTGAAGATGGACCATGTTTCCAAAAGGTCATTCTCAAAACATTTATAACCGGAGTTTTAGTTGAGTACAACTAAGAACCTAGATAGGCTATCATTTTTAACCTTTTAATAGATGAAATTGCATTAAAATCCTTAAATAATAATAATAATAATAATAATAATAATAATAATAATAATAGTTTTATTTTACCTGGCAGAGTTAAGGCCTTAAGGCCTTGTCTGCCACTCAACCAGGTTTTAAAAAATACAAAAAAAATAGTCTTATATCTAAATGACAATAAACATATATTATTACACGTAATAAAAACAATACAATTAATATTTATAATGTATTTTGATTTACTCTAGATTTAACGAATTAAATACACTAATAGCTCTATTTTACCTGTCAGAGTTATGACCTTGACTACTTCTCAACCAATTTATGTGTTTGTTTATCGTTGATATGTATTAACTCAATCAAGTTCAATAACGGTTTAGCAAAGATTATTAATTTAATATTTCCAGATATTACAGTAGTTAATAATATAAGCTACTGTATGGGTAGTGTTCAATCTAAGAGACCCAATATGATACGTAGGCTTTTCGGCAAAGAAATATCAGATGCCATTTGTCAGTTTTTGAAGAATTCCTTGTGAAGAATCTCTTGCAGTTAGATACCTTTCGTAACAAATATGCATTGATTTTGGTCAATTAACCACCTTTCACAGAGTTTGTAAGTAAATAATTCAGAATTTGTTTACCAAATTAGTGCATGATCATTCTAACATGCAAATAGTTACAAATGTTGATCTCTTCAACAGACAAAACATCGCAAGTTGTGTTATATTTCACTGGGGCTTTCTCTATAATTCAATTGATTGAAAGACAGCTATCTCTCGGTAGTTGGCATCTTGCTGTCTTTCCCAACGTATTTCGTGAGTTTTTACCAAACAAATAAAATAATATTATCATTAATAGAGACAAGTGGGGATATCAGCAAGATCCAACCTCCGAGGATACTGAAGTGAACAAAGCTTTGATACTCTTTCTCTTACACTCAGATTCAGTAACAACAGATTTGGACGAGTGTCCAGCACTCCCGAACTAGCCACAGTATCCGTGTTCAGCGACACTTCATCGGTGACACCTTCAGGAGGACGTCGTTTCCATCAGCAATCTTCACAACGTAGAGGTGGCAGCTACAGAACCAGTAGCACTGTTGCTAGCAGTAACGATGGCAACAGTTTCACTCGCCGAGGTTACAAACCACGCGTCCAGCCATCATCGGCAGATAATTCAGCATCGAGTACCAGTCTGTACAAGTTCAAACTGGCGAGACCTCCAGGCAGATGGCAGTACAAGACAACACCCAAACCTAGAGTGAACATCCGCAAGCAAGCAGAAGATGATTTACCGTTTGATAATATTACTCTGACATCGACATCCACCACTCAACAGCCACATCCTCAGTACAATCCTGAGATCCGATCCAGATCAGATGATACCGATCAAGAGCTCACTGGCTCAGAGACTGGAGTAGCTTCTGTCAATGAGGAGGATCCAGAAGAAGCCACTCCTGTTGGGGAAACTTTGAAAGTAGAAATATCAACTCCTGCTGACTTTAGAGACACTTATTATGAAATCGCTACCATCAGATCTCCATACACATTCCAGGTGCATAACTCATATATCATTAAAAAAATTGAGTCTGTAATAACACTTAGACCGGTATTCAAGAACCAAGCTCTTCAGGCCATGCCATCTCCATCTTCCGTAAGATGAGGCACTCATATTTCAATTGTTGTCAAATTTCTTTAAATAAATATCTTGTTAGCACATGATGTTGAATAGAGTGAGCCAGTTAGAGTAGGTTCTAAATGGCCCACTTAATTAACCTCGGAGAGACGGGCTGAGAGTCGCTCTTCGCAGAAAGCTTGGTTCTTGAATATCGGCCTAGAACTAACTAAACTCTAAAGTGCGACAGGCCTAGGAAGCCCTTTACCTATGAGCTGGTTGCTGCACTCACATCCACGTGTGTTAACCACAGAGATGGATACTCATCCAGCCTTTATAGGGGTGACATGTGGTCACCATGCAGGGTCCCCCAGTCGTTATACCTGATTTTCTCAACCTGGAGCTGCTACTTATTGTAGCTACCCAAATGTATCGTGATGATGGGTGAGAAACGGTCCTATAACTAACTAACTAACACACTAGTACTATCGAACCGGTAAGTCATGGTCACGCTGACATAAGCTCTCCACACATCCAAATCCCGAGCTCATGTTTTCCAATCACCTCCTGTATAATTTACTTCCCTCAAATCATGGTTAATTTCATTCCCACACCTTTTCATGGTCTACCAACCTACAGGAAGCTTCCATGCCCCTCTCCATTCCCCATTAACCCATATGTCCTGCCCATATCAGTCTACCAGATTTAACTGATCTTGTTATGTCTGGTTTCCTTAACTGTCCAATACTAACAGAAATTCCATTAACATTTTTTCGCCCTTGGGGACTTGAACCAGTGCACATATATCGTAGCTCTGTACCAAGTCATTGATGCCTTAAATTGCACTGCTACGGCGCGGGATCAAATTAGAACACAGCTTTAGAACTTGTGCATCCAATTTATGGTGTACTTATCTTTAGCGTAAAAGGTGCTACGAATGTCCATTAACGAAAATTAGATTTTTTTGCGTAATTTTAACCCCTTATTCCAATTTTTAAGTCGTTATGAAACACCGTTGAGGTTATTACGCCAAAGGTTAAAAAAGTATTAAAACACGTAACTAAAATATCAGCCATCCACCACTAATTAAATGTTTTAACTGAATTGTAATTAATTTAGGGCGACTGATATATTCTTTAACCCATTTGCTTGATGTATAAATGCTCAATGCATTTTCCCAGAAACCGGATTTAAGTTACCGTAAATCCTATTTTCTATTTTCAGACATTCAAAACAAACAAAAGATAACGGTACTTGAAGTCACTATCAGGATGAAGGCTAAAGCGCATTCTTCTGTTATTCATAAATGTTAACAAAATATTACCCTGCCAAGGGATGTACAAAACATTACAAAATATATAAGAACAGAGTTAAGCGAGTGTACCTCGTCTTCTGAGTTGAAAGTCATTTAACTGCCGGCGAGTATATTAGTCATTCAAAATATCTCTGCAGGCGGAAGAGTTAGGAAGCTCTGTTTGTTGCTACACGTGACGTCATATAAAGCAGTGTACACTGTCAGCGTTCCACGTCCCATTCCCCTCTGCACACATAGATAGCAGTGTCACGTGTTCTATTCCTGCATAAACACGACTGCAGTGCCCTCCGTCAACAACTGCACTCGTCTTTGGAGGCGAATGGGTTAACCATTAACCTCTTGGTAGTAAAAGATTCCGGGCTATGTGGCCGTGGTCTATAACTGGCGTTTCTTCCAGACGTTTCTCCCTCAACTGCGGAGGGCATCTTCAGTGGCGAGTGCTAGAAGCTGTCGAGTCTACGACAGGGAAACAACAGCTTCTAGCGCTCGTCACTGAAGATGCCCTCCGCAGTTGAGGGAGAAACGTCTGAAAGAAACGCCAGTTACAGACCACGGCCACATAGCCCGGAATCTTTTACTACCATGATTACCGGCCGTGAAAGCCTGCATTCCACCATTAACCTCTTATTTGTAATTCTTATTCTTAAGGTTTAATATATGAATTTTTTTAAGTTTCTGTAAAATGCGTCGCATAAAATCAGCTGTTTGAAAGGATCTATATGAGAAAAAAGCTTAGAATCTTGTGACCTAAACACATTTTACGAGCTTTAATCTCCATTCTACTCCTTCTCTTGAAATGTTTATGTTATGAAAAGTTCAGTGTTATTACAGACTCAGTTTTTTATATTTCTTATTGGACTTTTACTCTAATTTTTCTGTACGTATTTCACTTTATCTTTCGTATTTCAAATCTAATTAACAACATATTTTTCTTCTTTCTATCTCATATACTTTATAACTAATTGTGGGATGTGATTAACTTTGGATTTTAAAAATAATTTACTTTTCTCAGATAAATGTGTAGTTTGTGATTGTGGTGTAGGTTTTAATGTCATTTTCAGGTTTCATAAAAGCAATTCTCTACCGGAAGACATTTTCATATGTGTGTAAAATTAGGCGATATCTAGGAAATAACACTGAGCAACAAAAAAATAACTTTTTTTGTCTCAGAAAGAAAAATATGTGATTCTAATAGCATTTTTTATCTTGAATTCAAATATGATATCGGGTTTTCTCCATCACGCAAGGTTTCCGAGAGATTCTATCCTTTTAGCCGGAAACCAAGCACTTCAGACTGGTTTTTGGATAACTTTAAATCTCGTGTGAGATCGTTAAGATCTTCTTGAGTCAATAAATGAGGCTCAGATGAACAGCTTTGTTCAAAAGTTGTATCACCAAAATCTGTTTCTTCTTCTTCCTTACTTCCATCAGAATCTGAGCTCTAATGTCACATGTTCTGATGATATGGGCAATTCTTCGCAGTATGGAAATGGTCAAATTGCAGATTGCAACTCAGGGGGTACACCACTGTATGTTTTGATTTTAACGTAGTCCCTTTAATGTCTGTTTAAGCAGAAAATAATTATTTAAATGCATTAATTGAAATTGAAATAAAAAAACTGTGGGTGATGGAGAAATTCCGAATACTTATTTGAAAACACGATAAAAAAACTGCATTAAGAACAACTATTGGTACTCATGAGACAAAAATCATCTTGACCAGTGTAATACAAGCCAATGCGCAAATTTTATATATATATATATACTAAGGAAATGAGGCTGGAAGTAAATATCACTACAAATCAATCTGATCCCTAGTCGAATTACGTATATAGACTGATTGAAAATTGAAAATTAATTAAAAATGAGGAAAATTTTGAATTTGTGACCGAATGAAAATACCTAACTAACTCACTGGCATGATTGAATCCGTAGGTTCATGGCTGCGCTGACATAAGCCCTCCATACATTCCTATCCTGAGCCAATGCTTTCCAATCATTCCTTGTATAATCTACTTCCCTCAAATCATAGTTAATGTTATTCTCCCATGAGCTTTTGGCATTGATTCCCTGAAGTTAGTCCCCAACCGGAGAACCGAATGGGGGTCTTTTTTATCATAAGTAATGTCACGAGTGATTTCCAAATTATCGATAAATTCACGACTCACGAAGTGAGGAGTGGATTTATCTAGAGAATTTGGAAATCAAGAATGGCATTTGTTAGGACTATTTAACGAATAAAATTAAGCTGTTTATTCACAAATCATTATTTAAATATAGTTATTTTAAAATACTTATATATTTAATGTAAGCGGCGATGTTTGAAAACAAATAAGAAACGTTTGTTATGCTTAATTTATTCATTACTGCAATCAGATCATATTATTTATTGCCAATATTGTAAGAATGCACCCTAGTGGAGAAAAAATGAAACACATCAAACTGTTTATAACCAACATTATAGGTTATTAATTAATTTCTGATGTCCTATGATGTAGTTTATATCTTTCTGGAACGCAAATTCCTGGGAAATGATACGTTTAACAAAGTGCAAATAGTGTTTTTTATTGTGGTATAATCAATTACTACGAATGTTTTTCTATTATATCCCGCAAGTAGTAAACTTATCTGTTTACATTTGTGCACTATATGTACATTCCGGTAGCCGTATTCTTAGAGAGTCAGTTACTTCAAAATAATGATCTGGCCTATTCAGAATGTTAGAAAGGAGGAGCTTGATTTTAATATGATGAAATTAAACTGATAAAATCGAGGTGAAAAACGACTGTGATTGGTTGCAAATCAAAATACATTGAAATGTGATTGGTCATTGACTCCTATTTGGGGCCTCCGGAAATTTTACCCCAGTGGAACTACGTTCGCGTTTCTTGACGTTTGTATTTTTGCGATGAAAGATCATCACTCATTCGATCAAGGTGCTTTGTTCGTCTGGCTTATCACCTTCGACCAGTCCGGCATGGGTAACCCTATCGGCAGCAATGCTACCGCCGGTATAGCTCCCGGAGTCATTTAAGCACGCAAGCCACTCCACCACGACAAGGTAAAGATACCATGGAGGGAATGAAAATACCTAGGAACAATAATTACAAGCAGTTATTAAGTGCAGAAAGAAATTAGACATAGGCTCAACTCTGGAAACTCGTGTTATTATGCATTATAAGGTCACTTCATTTCATGTCACCCTTCACCTCGTCTCGTGTTAAGCAGAAAACTATGTGGTTGGCAATGCAGAGGTGTTGAAAATTTGTGGTTACGAGATTCTAGTGTAGCCACAGGGATGCTGCCTCATGATTCCGAGCCTGAGCAATAAAAAAAAAGCTGAAGGCGTCAACTAGAGGATTGTGATCCCCCCTCACGGTCATGGATCTAAACCAAAAACGGCGATATGGGTCGTATTCAGAATTAGAACCCGGTGTGTCGGACTTGGAAGATGATCTACAACTTACATAAAATCGTAGAATAGACTTTCGTTTCACTCATCTCCATAATATTGGGATAGCGCAATAGATCTTTCAGGTCACGATGCTCACCCAGCCTGAATAAAGGAACTTAGAAGAATAGATCGAGTGTAAATAACTTTTCACTCTTAATTAAGATATATTTTGTCTGGAACTTTTTTATACCCTATCTAATGTGTTTGTCTACAACAGGGGTGGGGATTATGTACTGCCAATGTGCCGATGAGCTCACATAAACTTTGTCGCACTGACTACAAATAAGAGAAAAAAACAGTTCAGTGCTGTGTCTTTCAAAATGCATATCCTGTAGTAGAAATATACTGGTAACGTAAAATGCATTATACTCCATTGATCTGTATTTATGCAGTTCAAGTAAAGAACTAAGGGATTCAAAACTGTACACAAAGAGAGGCCCGCTCACACTGAGTTAGACATCCGAACCTGGTCTATAACTCATTATTCAGTTAAAATTATTCGATTTAATTCATTCTAGCTTGGTGAAAGAGGGGCATAGAAGCTTCTTGTAGAAAACCAGAGGGAAAAAGTCTAGTTGGTAGACCAAGAATGAGCTGGAAGAATAACATTAACTATGATTTGAGGGAAGTAGATTATACAGGGGATGATTGTAAAACATTAACTAAGGATAGGGCTGTGTGGAGAGATTATGTCCATCCACCCATGAATCTACTGGTTCGATAGTGCCGGTAAGTTATTACGAACATCGTTGTCATTTTCTCTCTTGAGAATCGTAGTGCGCATGCGCGAATGCTTAATGCTTATTCCGACAGATGCCAGGACAAATATGTGAAATCGGTATGACCAACATTCGCAATAAATTCCTAAACGTACGAGTATTTTAATAAATGGATGTTCACTCACTTAATTTTGTTAAGTTCTGATGAGATAAGTTAGTGCACACTATGTTAATTTATAGTTTATTAAATAATATGCATATCCATCCATCCATAGTAATTTTGCCCGAAGGCAGGTCCTTCACTGCAATCATAGCATTTTTGATGCTATGCTTGCAGCTTTACTAGGAAATTGTAGATATGGTAGCTTCCCGTTGCTTTCCACAACGGTGAAGGATGATGATGATGATGATGGCCATATGATTTCGGGGACCGTTTGGGTCTTAAAGTTTTCCTGACATTTGTCTTACAGGCGAGGTAAAACCCCGATAAAAA
Source organism: Diploptera punctata (assembly GCA_030220185.1). Taxonomy (NCBI): domain Eukaryota; kingdom Metazoa; phylum Arthropoda; class Insecta; order Blattodea; family Blaberidae; genus Diploptera; species Diploptera punctata. The sequence goes on from JASPKZ010007832.1 coordinate 5,166,053, forward strand.
CCTCACCCAGAAAAACTGTCCCGACCGGGGATCGAACCCGGGCCCGATGCGTGACAAGGCAGCACGCTACCTGGAGACCACAGCAGTGGACTAATTTAGGATTTGAAGGGATAAGTTTGTGAACATCCATTTTCGTATAAAGATGCATGGAAATTAATGTTAAAAGATTGCGGTCTATGTGGCCGCATTTCTTCCAGACGTTTCTCCCTCAACTGCGGAGGATATATTCAGTGTCACGCCAAAACAGGTGATGTTACCTTGTCGTAGACTCGGCTGTAACATCATCTAGAAGTACTCGCCACTGAAAATACCCTCCGCAGTTGAAGGAGAAACCTCTGGAAGAAACATCAGTTATAGACCACGGCCACATAGCCCGGAATCTTTTAACATAATGATTACCGGCCGTGAAAGCCTGCATTCCACAATGTATTGAAATTAGTTGCGAAGGTTAGTCAAACCGATTTCACATACATGTGGCACCATCTGGCGACAATTCCTTAAACGATTTTGCATGAGCATTAGTTGAATTGCTGTACAGTTTTTCCGACTTCCACTCTAAATATTATACATTTCCAATAGAACACCCTGTATTGAACGGCAGAAGATTGCTGTAAAATGAATATGATATTATCCATGCTTCGAAAATTAGTACCTAAGAAACTCCAAGGCTTTTAGTGAAACCTTTTATTATAAGTAATTTTTTGATAGACTATAATTAGAAAATTAAGTTAAGAGAAAGTTAGTTAAAACACTAATAATACCTTGTTTTAGTTACCGGTTACCCGTATTGATTACTTATATCATTATACAGGATGTCCCATTCAAACCTCCCACATTTTAATTAGTCATAACTAACAAAGTATGTGGGGCTCAAGTATAGAAACACTTACCCTTGATTTTTTCAGTTTATTGTTGTGAATTATGAATATTCTTCTGTATTTAGTAACAATTTAAAATATTTAAAACAATTTTATAACTTAATTTTATAATTTTTAAGTATTTATTCAAATACACATATTGTGATGGTGACTTGCTATTTTCTCCAGAGAGTATATTACATAGGTGGACCAGTGGGTTATCGATGGTTGCGATTATTAAGGAGTGAAAAAAAGAGCGTTTCATGGGATCCACCCTAGTTTAAAGTAATTGAATTAGGTTAAGTGTGAGTTAGCTAGTTAGCTCTTAGGTTCGTTACATTTTAAATGTGTCTAAATACATAAAACAAAAAAAAAGACAATAATTGAAACAACGATAATAATCGATATGTGGTTCGATGGTGGGTTATCGCTGGCTCTATAAACTCTGTTGCATGCGCACTGTTGTTTTATAGGACTTTAAAAATATATCAGGTAAGTTAAAGTGGACTATCCCCAAGGCTGGTATTAAACGAAACAGAAATTCAAAGAATTTTCATTGCCACACACTAAAACACCTCTATATGTTCACCATTAGTAGCACGAATAATATCAAGTCTGTGTTCGATTTCGTACCACGTTCTGTACAACATGTCCATTGAACTGCCGGAAAGCTTGGCGAATTGATTTTTGTGGACTTCTCTGAAATCCTGCTCTAATTTCTTCAATCTTTTCTTCTGAAGCACGTGTACGAGCACCTCCTGATTATTTTTTAACGCTTCCAGTCTTCAGAAACGTCTCAAACCATGCCTTAATCGTCTTCCTATCAGGTGCATTCCCTCCATATTCTCTCCGGTAATTTCTTTGCACTGTAATTATTGAGTTCGTCTCTGCATACCAGAAAAAAATTTGTGCTCGTTGCTGAGGAGTCGCCATTTTGTTTTATGTCATTATTGTCCAACATGCGACAGATGAATTAACTGCAACAATGAAAACAAAAATTCTTCGAGTTTTTGTTTCTTTTAATACAAACCTCTTTTCATAATTCCGCTTAAATTCTACCCCCCTTAAAAATATAACTTTACAAGGATAATGATAATAACTGGAACTTTAATAAATTTTATAATCTTGTCATCTATACTATAGGAACATTTTAGCATTCCCTCCGACTCCTTTGAGAGTTACGATTAATTAAAATGTGGGAGGTTTGAATGGGACACGGTGTACATTTATCCATTATCTCTTAAGAAAAGAGTATTAGTGCCGTAAAATACAAACTTTCCCTGTTGGTAGTCTATAAATGAAATAAAAATTATAGGTCAATATCATAATTTTTGTTACCAATCTGTCCTTGTAATTATATATATATTGTGACGCGTCTTTTGAATTTCGCGGTCAAAGGCGAGAATAATGGCCTCGCATTGGTAGAAATAGATTTCCGGTCACTGACTCGCGAGTCGAAAGACCCGCGCAGGTCATCGACATGTCTAGGCTCTCATTCTAGAATATCCAGCATCTATACCATTATTGGTTGGGATTATGTATCTTTATGACAGTAATAATTTAACTTTTTAATAGAATCAACAGGGGATTTAGTTAGAACTTTTTTATTTAAGAGTAATTCTGATATTTATGGTAAAAATGCCCATATCTTCTGTTCATTTATGACTTCCCAAGGCCCATGTTGAGGCATTTATAAGAGGATCAATAATTTTAGCAGGAATTCTGTTAAAATTCACGAGTCTCTACCTCCGCTTTCGGAAAAGATCGATGGTCAGAAATTTCCATACTGAAAAGGTCTGTATCATAAGCCTAAAAAGTTCCTCCCCGCCTATATAATCTGTGACGAAGACGAAGCTAGTCAGTCGTGTTTTTGACAGCGATAACTGAGTAAAGAGACAGAACAAATTGTAGCGAGTGAGCTCATCAGAGTTGTAAAATAATTGTAAAACAGATAAACTTAAATCAAGATTAATTATTACCGGTACTGCAAATTATGAGTAAATAATTAGTGATAATTTTTAGGTTTGAATAAAGTTATAGTGAAATATTACATGATAGTATGTCTGATTATTAAGCCAAAATAGACGTGGACAACCTTAAGCCATCTTCTATATTTATTTATTTATTTAAGAATAAAGTTCTTAGGAGGAAAAAAATTGGCTCAGAAAGAGATAAACAGACAAGCGAATGGAGAATACAGCTTAACAGTGAGCTACGTGATTTTTTATAGGAAACCAGTTATAATGAGAACAGTTAAGTCTCGTAGACTGCGATGGGCAGGACATGTGGAACGAAAGGGGAATGAAATAGGGACATTGAAGATTCTTGTAGGGATCCAAAGGAAAAACGCCCAGTTGGTAGATCAAGAATGAGGTGAGAGAATAACATTAACGATGATTTGAGGGACATTGAAGATTCTTGTAGGAAAACCAAAAGAAAAACGCCCAGTTGGTAGATCAAGAATGGGGTGAGAGAATAACATTAACGATGATTTGAGGGAAGTAAATTATGCAGGGGATGATTTGAATGAATTGGATTAGGATAGAAATATGTGGACAACTTATGTCCGCGCGGCCATGAACCTAAGGGTTCGATAGTGCCAGTGAGTTAGTTAGTTATGTGTACTGTATTCAATCGGGGAGGCCCTCCATGTCCTTGTTGTCATCTCGGTGCGCGCGTGGCTAGCGCGTGCGTCTGCCCATTCTGGGAGATCAGGTTCGAATCCAGGCAGTTTCGGAGGGGAGTTTCGGTGGTGAGACCACACCGGTATTTTTCGGGTTTTTCACGTGGTTCTCGTGTTTCTTGAATTTCATCCCCCTACACTCTTCACTCCCCGTCTCTCTCCCAGCATGTCATTTCACCTCCATTCACTCGTTTCAAATCATATTCACCTCATTTCATGTCAGGAAAAAACTTCTGGTTTAAGGAATCATAGGTGTTTAAGCTATATGGTTGCGATTAACTAATTAAGGCACACTCATATAACTGCTCATTACTCCGAGCCTGTATGTTATCTTAGAGCAGATTTGAGCCAAAGCGGCAATTGTATGCCATCGATGAGGTCTTGGGTCTCATCCCAAATACACGTAATATTTTATTGTCCCTTAAAGTAAGGGTCCATGTTTCGCATCCATATAATATAACTGTGATGATAACAATTTTATATATTTTCACTTGAACGTTTTTTTAAAGGAGTTGGAACGACAAGAGTCCATGCAATGCATAATAGCACGCATTTACAGAATTGAACCTATTTTAATTCTTTGTGAATCTCATCACTATTTGTAATTACTGTTCCTAGGTATTTGAATTCAGCCACTTCTTAAAAATTCCCCACATTTGTCAATAACTATCCATTTCCATTATATAATCTATTTCAATGTGTGAACACATATTTAGTTTTATTAATATTTACTTCCAGTCCTAATCGTAAACAGACGACATAATATTTAATTATTAAGATTTATCTATATTTTAAAATAAATGTACAATGTTCTGAGATATGAATTAAACGAAAACTTTTATTCAGTGCTAATATGTATCTATAGTTGAAATTATGCAGAGTTGTGCTTCAAAAATGAAGAATTTGTTCACTTTGCTCCTTAATAGCGTCCCATAACTAATGTAATTCCCAAAATACAAACGTGGTGACTCGGTTATAAAAACTAATAATGCATTTATTTGTTATTGCAGGTGGGAACAGTGACGAACACCAGGTTTATCACCGTCACGTCAACAATCGAAAAGACCTTTGAGAACACTGACAGTTCTACCATAGCTAGCTCAAGCGTAGAACCGCTGACAGAGAACATTCTGGCCACGTCTAGTCATCATTATGACAAAGACAACATTCCTCTTGATTCTAGCATTGCTACATTACCTCCCATTGGTCTGGCAGGAGATGCTGAAACACCACCTCTCGAAACACTAACAGAAACCTTCAGTACAACCCAGCTCCTTCTCAAAACACATATTTTGCCTGTAATCAGAGGAGGTAGCAACACCACTCACTACACACTGGTCCAATCCTACCACGTTACTAGGCTTGTAACTGCCACAAAAACTCTACCACCAATGGACGTATACCACTTTGTTCCAAGTAAAACATTGAATGAATTCAACACTCGTCTCGAAGAAGCAGGATCAGAACTTCATCTCGAGCTGGAATTTGGAGATGAGAATAATCAGGATGACGATGATCAGCCTGCAGCTCTGAGAGCACTGCAGCCAGATATTGATTTGGCAAACATCGGTTCAGATTTTGACCTTTCAGATGTTGATAAATCTCGTTTCCCAGAAAGTCATCAACGACTAAAGAAAGCTCACTCTTCTCCGCCAAAACCTACCAATGCCCCTGAACCACCGCCTACTCCAGCACTTAGCCCTGAACAAGTCCAACAATTAGCACTTCTTCGCCTTTTGAATCCAGCAGCTGCTGCAGCAATACCACAAGTTATTACAACTTCCAAACCTGTTTTGAAAGTAGAAACAGTATACGAGTCACATGTGTTACCTGTCATAAACGGAGCTACTACAATCTACAGCACTATTTCGCGTCCAGTTGCCACTGTCAGCAAAACAGAGTACGAATATGGTACCAGCACTTTGCCAGCACTTCCAATACCACCTGTAAATCCATTGAATCCTCTTTTCCCACAGCAGCAGCAACAGTTTCAAATAACATCTACCCCTGTTGTTACCCAAACAGTAGTTACAGAAACGAACAGCAAAGTTCTGAAATTGACATTTGGTGCCAAGACAGCTTACACTACTTTGCTGTCTACGAAGGTTGTTCCCACTCTTCTAACAACTTACGTAACACAATCCATTCCAGTTCAGCCAACAGCACCAGCGTTCCCAGGATATTTCCCAGCACCATATGCTCAATTCCCATTCGTAGGTTGAATAGAAAGTTTCTGGTGATAAATGGACGTTACCATGATTTCCAAAGTTAAGGTACTGTTAGAATGTGAACATCTCAGGAATGTTTGCTCTTCGTTTGACAAATGGAACTTGCAACGTTTGACATGAACTTCAAATTAACATTCTGAAAGTACCAGTCATCCATCATCCTATCATATCTTGCGACATGGCACACCGTTTCGAGAGATCACGCGACTCGAGAGATCTCTCTGGAAATGTTGTGAAATGAATAGAAGTGTCATTGAAACTTTTGACGAAGTACGAATTACCACAAGTTGAATCAAGTAAGGTATTGGACTGAAAGACTATCTCAAGATAAAAATCTACCTTACTCGATTAAGCAATTTTCTAGACTTTTACCCACGGTAATTACATATTTCGCCATTAAAGTGTCTTGTTTTTTTCAAGATTACAGTTCATCCATTATTTTGGACAATAAAACTCCATTTTATACAGTTTATACAAATTCATATTAATTTTAGATTGTTTATTCATTAAGTCAAAATGAAATTTCTCGAAAGACGAATTTCCCACCTTGATTCTCTAAAATACTGTCAAAAAGAAATAAAAATATCAACCTTTTTTTATTTTGATCTAAAATAAAACATAATCATTTGTGTATATAGGAGATTAATATTATATTTTCTGTGTTTCAGGTTTGATAAAACAGAGAAATGTAAACTTTTTTGTAATTAAAGAACCGAAAAGTACATTACTTTTTAATTGGTTAATTGATTTACCTTACAGAATTTTATAATATGTATTCAGTTATTATCCTGTTTCTGTTTTGTACAAATATGGTACGTTTGTGAAAATCAAATTAATTTGACTAATTCATTGAAATGTGCTACCGATACATCATAGTAATAAATATCACAGCATCAATAATTGGGTATTAAAGGTTGTCAAACTCTGTCTTACGCCCGCGCACTCTCGTATGCGAGAGCGACTGAAAGGGAGTGCGGCTATGAGGCTATGAGAGTCTCGTGTACCGGCAACAAGAACTAGAGAACGAGAAGTCCCGGGATTCTCGTAGTGAATACAAAGGATGAAATCATGCAGTGTTCATGCCACGTAAGAAATGTTTACTGCATGTACGAAGCCGTACATTTCTCAATAGTTAAAATAATTCCTTCTTTTACTAAAAGATATTTATTATTATATATTATTATTATTATTTATTATTATTATTATTATTATTATTATTATCGTCATCATCATAGTCTATTCACGAATTTAGGACATTTATTGACCAGTTTTGACCTCAATAAAAATACCATCCAAAAGTCTTTTGAGTCTTATTCTTCCTGCAGGTTGATAGTTTAACATCTGATTAGATATCCTTTGATCTTTCATTGATGAACATGTTGCATCCATCTTGTCTTATAATCAGAATTTTTTGTTTCCTAAACATTTTATGTGTAATTTTTCTAAGATATCTTCATCTTTTTTATAATCTAGTTATGTGTATCCAGCAGCCCTTCGAAGATTATTATTATTATTATTATTATTATTATTATTGTATTTATTTTATGTACAGATTTTCAATGTTTACACATCTTTCTGTGCCTAAAGTTTTATTTTTTTCTTCACTCATCTCTATCCATCCACTCCATTTCCTCCAGTTCTCTTGTTCTCATTTCAGTTCTTTTTATTATTATTATTATTATTATTATTATTATTATTATTATTATTTTATTTATTTTATATAGAGATTTTCAATGTTTACACATCTTTCTGTGCCTAAAGTTTTATTTTTCTTCTCCACTCGTCTCTATCCATCCACTTCATTTCCTCCAGTTCTCTTGTTCTCATTTCAGTTCTATATTTTTATTATTATTAATATTATTTTATTTATTTTATATACAGATTTTCAATGTTTACACATCTTTCTGTACCTAAAGTTTTATTTTTTCTCCACTCGTCTCTATCCATCCACTCCATTTCCTCCAGTTCTCTTGTTCTCATTTCAGTTCTTTATTATTGCTTACTTACTTACTTACTTACTTACTCACTGGCACTATCGAACCCGTAGGTTCATGGCCGCGCGGACATAAGCTCTCCATATATCCCTATCCTGAGCTAATGCTTTCCAATCATTCCCTGTATAATCTACTTCCCTCAAATCATAGTTAATGTTTTTCTCCCACCTCATTCTTGGTCTACCAGTTCTTTTTTATTATTATTATTATTATTATTATTATTATTATTATTATTACTGAAATATAAATCTATAAAACATTTGTGGTTCATTATATACGAAATCGGCAAAATATCTTAACAATTTCGCATGAAAATAATTTGATGTCAATTCTGTACACATTGGCTGTTGGAGTATATTTTATTTACAGTACTTAGTAGGCCTAGATATTTAATTAATTTTTTCATAATGTAAGTTCCATCAGATAATTTATTTAGTACATTCTCTGTAGCTTTTGTAGAATTTTTATATCTTATTTTGCTTATTAAGACTGTTCACTGCTCACGAGAAATCTGATCTAACGGGACTCCCGGTCGCTCTCGCTTGCATTCTACGTCAGCACATGCGTTTGGCATTATCCTCCCTCTTTCTATATATAATGGCGTAGCCCATTGTTGATCCATAATTTTCTCCTTTGTGAGGAGTTACTATACCAAGTTATTTTTTACTTGCCTTATTTGCTCATATATGTCGTGGATGGCATGCGGTCAACACATCGTCTCAATGAGACATCTAACAGGCAATTAAGGTATTACTAGGATGTTGAGGTCGGTAAATTTTGCTTACATGCTTCTTTTTTCAGGCTTAATGATCTTTTACGTGCCTGAAAATCTTCAGTCTCGGGACACTCCTCTGAATACACCAAATGCCCATTTTCCCTCTTGTCAATATTACGTATGAACAGCTAGTAAGACGGAAATTAATAATTAATAAGAGTTTATTAAATTTTATACACGTAGAAGCAACGAGGGTGGAAAGCTCGGGGAGCGAGAGTGAATGCGTAATAGATTGACCCTACTGGTTATGATGTTCAATTGTGGTTCGAATGTTCGCCGATTCAAACTCAGTCAGGTTCGTTAGATTTCTAAGTACATTCGAATCATGAGTACTGTTTCTTCAGAATATAAGTAAAGTCTTGAGTCTCAGTTCATAGATTTGTGGCACGTAAAAGATCCTCAAATTGGTCTCAATACTTTAGGAGTTAGGTTCCTTGTCTCTAGTCCAAGAGTCGCGGGTTCGAACCTAGCCAGAATCGATGGATTTTTAGGATGGGAAAATTCGAGGAATAAGTCCTCTAGGAGGTACTTCAAGCCAATGAGTCCCCTATCCAATTATGTTTGTACTAGTAAAAGAATCTGAAGTATACATTAGAATCTTTGGGAAAATTTAATCAGCCTTTTTCAAACTCCATGGCACGACAGGCCTAGAAGGCCATAGTCTACCAGCCGGCTGCTGACCTCACATCTACATGTTAATCACAGAGGTAGACGATCATCCTTCCAGTGTAGTAGTGAGCATATCGGATCCGCTAGTCGTTATAGTTGTTCTTCTCAACCAGAAGTCGCTACTTATTGTAGCTACCCAAATTCCTCACGAAGCTGGGTAGGAGCCGGTCCCATAATGACCGAAATACCATGAGAAAATATATTTACCCATGGAGACTCGAACAAGCGCAAGCCCCTTAGCTCTGCGCGAAGGCATCTTGCCTTAACCACTCTACTACGGCGCAGGACCAATATAAAAAAATCAGGGTGTGGCTGTGTCGTGGGCATGGCCGTGTGTTTTACATGAATAAGTGTACGTAGCGGGTAATATTTTATTTGGGCGTATTATATGTATGTCATAATAATTTTTTAATACTAAGAAGACCTTCGGATTTCCATGTTTTATTAGTGATGGCAACATTTTCGTGTGAAACTTTTGAATATACGCAGCTAAGATAACACATCTGTGACAGAACAGCAATCATCATCTTCTTCTTCTTCGGCTTTCCCCACTTATAGGTTTGCCGTCTTCAGTTTCCATTTATCTCTATCATTCCAATCTCCCTCTTCCAAATTTTCCTATCATCCATTATAGTTCTGACGTAGGTTTTCCATTTCCATGTTGGTCTGCCACGTTTATTTCTTCCAGGGGGTGACCATTGGTATATATTTTTGGCCATCTTTCATTTTCCATTCTTTGTACATGGCCATACCATTTAAGCGTTCGATTTTCAATCCTCTTAACAACAGATGTGGTGACATTCATTTCTCTCCAAAGGAGTTCATTTCTTATTTTATCCTGTCTTGTTTTTTGGAGGCTTCTTCTAAAATAACCAAATTCAACTGTTTTAATTTTATTCTTTTTGTAATTCGAACAGCAATTTAATAGCATAAAATAATTAGGTTTTAACATTGTGAAAATTTTAACTATCTTGGCTCATGTCCATCCATAGTAATTCTGCCGGAAGGCAGGTCCTTTACTGCAATCATAGCGTTTTATTGCTATGCTTGCAGCTTTACTAGGGAATTGTAGGTGTGGTAGCTTCCCGTTGCTTTCCACACCGGTGATGGATGATGATGATGAGATAATGATAAGGATGATGATGATGGCCATATGATTTCGGGGACCGTTTGGTCCTTAACGTTTTCCTGACATTTGTCTTACAGGTGAGGAAAAACCCCGATAAAAACCTCACCCAGAAAAACTGCCCCGACCGGGGATCGAACCCGGGCCCGCTGCGTGACTAGGCAGCACGCTACCTCTAGACCACAGCGGTGGACTTTGGCTCATGTATTACAGATATTAATGACCAACACACTGAAGTACAAAGAAGACTGAAATTGGCCAACATAACTTATTACTCACTTCATAAAATAATGAAGAGTAATAACATACACTCAGCAACTAAAATAAGGCTATATAAAGTTTTAATAAGAACAGTTTTGACCTTTGGTAGTGAGACATGGAGCCTCACTAAGAGATCAGAGGTAGCCCTAAATGATTTTGAAAAAAAGTACTGAGGAAATATTTGGACCAATAAATATTAATGATCAATGGAGAATACGATACTACAAAGAACTGTATGACAAATACAACGAACCTGACTTTGTCACTTTTATTAAGTTAAAGACATTAGAATGGGCTGGCCATGTACAAAGGCTGTCAACAGACCGAGCACCAAAAAAGGTGCTTACAGCAAGTTTTATGGGGAATAGACGAATTGGAAGACCGAAAAAACGATGTGAGGATGGTATTAAGGAAGATGCTGCTAGCCTACTTAAGTGTCGCAACTGGAGGCTTGCTGCGCAAAATAAAAATGATTGGAGGCAGAAGTTAAGGGAGGCCAAAGCTCGAATTTGAGCCAATCGTCCATTGGATGGATGGATGGATGAATGGATGACACTATCTGTGGCGATGTACGAGGCCTGGGTCCTAAAGGAAAAAGAAAAAAGAAAATTCAGGCAGCGGAAATGAGATTCCTACGGGCTGTGAAAGGTTGTACAAGAGAAGAACATATTAGAAATGAGAATATTAGAGAGGAACTAAAAGTACAACCATTTCTTCAACAAATAGAAGAACACAGGAACAATTGGATAGAGCATCTGCAATGACAGAAAATAGGATAGAGCCTACCAAAGATGGCACTGATGTATAATCCTGGAGGACGAAGATCGATAGGAAGACCAAGAAAACGCTGGGCTGAACGGATGTGAGATCGGAACAGGCAAAGACCTAATCCGTGAAATTGATGATGATGATGACATATTCGTGATGCTGCGAAACGACATCAAAATAACGGTGCTTCCCCCTCCGCCGCGTGCGATGCGTCACAGTCCACACTCAACGTAACGATTCTTTGACTCTTTATCTATCGAGTGGTGTAATTAAATTTTGGATATAGATGATAGATATGTAGCTGCAACATCATACTGGTTCCCCTGATTTTATTATTATCGGTTTTATGAATTGCCTTCCTCTATGGACGCAAATTTAAATACGTATTCACGTCAAAAATCTAACCCGGAATGCCTGCGTGACAGTCCAGCGTCCATCCACGTGAAAATCGCAAATAATTGTTAGACAAATGATTTCATGTACTAAAAGTTAAAATGTCAACACAGGTTAGTATAATTCTTACGTAAACGAAATGTTATTTATTTTCTAATATGAAAGTAACGTTATAATATGAAGGTTATATTGCTGTATCCCACAAAAAAATCATTGAAAACGTTTTATGTTGTATTGATAAAACTATAGACAAGTCTACATACATTACTCTTACAATTAAATAGCATTATACATAATTATAATTTCAAAATGTCAATAAGTAAATACTAATAAAATTCATTGTTAAAACCGTTGAGATGGAGAGTCATAGAATAAAATAAGTTAAAATATACCTTCTTAGGTAAAATCCGTCGTCCTCAACTTATAAAATATGCCTTTAGGCCTTTCAGAACGTCCGTTCCATCTTCGCTACAACATCACATTAGGACCAGCAGCATCAACCATCAAACTGGATGTTGTAGCAAAGAGGGACCTGCTGAAGATGGAACGGATGTTCTGAAAGGCCTACAGGCATAAAGATTACATATTTTATAAGTTAAGGACGACGGATTTTACCTAAGAAGGTATATTTTAACTTATTTTATTTTATCAATAAGTAAAACGAAAATCTTAGCTTTTAAAGGATTAGATACCGTAAGAGCTAAAATAATTCAGGGGAAACCCGTTGAACAAGTGAACCATTTTAAATACCTGGGTTATGAAAACTCCTATTTAAAAAATGAACATATTTTTAATAAACTTGATAAATTTAATTATATACGTGGCACCTTGGAAGCTTCTTGTAACAAAACCAGAGGGGAAACGCCCAGTTGGTGGACCAAGAATGGGGTGGGAGAATGAAGGAAGTAGATTATCCTGAGAATGATTGGAAAACATTAGCTCAGGATGAGGATGAATGGAGAGCTTATATCCATGTGGCCATGAACCTACTGGTTCGATATTGCTAGTGAGTGAGTGAGTTAGTTATGTGGTACAATTAAAAGAGTATTGAAATGTACAAGAGAAGAAAAAGACTAAAATATTACAAAGCAATGGCAGTCCTCTAACTATTGTGAGTTTCGGGTTTTAACTGAAAGAGATGAGAAGATCATAGAAGCAGCTGAAATGAGATTTCTGAGAAGTGTTGGCTGCAAACCTCTAGATAAAAGAAGAAATAAAGATATTAGAAATGAGCTAAATATTTTTAAACTTTTAGATAAAATAAAACAATCTAGAAAAACCTGAAAAAAACTTTTTCAATGAATGAAAGATGAACGCGTACCAAAAATTATACTTAATTACAAACGAAAAGCAGACAGAAATATTGACAGACCGAAAAAGAGATGAGTTCAACTTTTTGAATGATAATCTATGAGACCGTAACAAGCCACATGGGCTTAATCCGTGATTGTTGATGATGATGATAAACAGTTAAATAAAATAGATACCCTCAACTCGTGTTCAACTCAGAGTAGAGTGTTTGAATGAGAAGGGTGTCGGCCGATCACTCCTGACGCACCATCACAGGAGCGAATGAATGGAATGAAACGAAATGGGTGAGATGAGTACGGAGAAACGGTGGAATGAAAATGTGGCAGGGGATAACGGGAGAAACCCCGAGAAAAAAACCTGCCCCAGCTCCGTTTCGTCTACCACGAAACCCACATGGCGTAACCGAGACTCGATCCCGGGACCCCAGCGGTGATAAACATGTTATTTTCGTTAATTGAAAAAAATATATACTGTGTTGCAATCCTGAAATTCAACACACAAAAATCTGATTCGTAATAGTTACAGATCTCGTTGGATATAGTAGAGGATTCACGACAGCGATATAGATTCTCTTGAAAACTGCATTTCCATGCTTGAAGAACACAAAGTATGAGGTAAAATATGACTTTTTTTTATTAATTGAAAACCTCATATTATTATTTCCCAAATTTATGAATAACTTTCATTATTTTGCAGAAAAAGTATGCAAATACATTACTCTCTACTCAAATTACTTCCAATCACTGGTGAGCTGAGATCGAATTAACGGGCCTTAACCGGTCATGCATGAATGTTGACGTTTTCGTAATATTGGCAACGAATTACCCAGAATTCTCAGCGATAAAACCACTTCCGTTATTTTCGTCTGCTATAGAGGAATGCATTTATGCTTGCATCCCGCAAATAATACCGTATACAAACACGTCTGCGACGCGCAATATTACGCCGATTCTCCTGTTCTTCCAGTTGAATTCTTTGGTAGACTCTATCAAATTCCTCTTCTCCGCGTATACCGAAAACATGATCGAAGTCTTCAAGGTCCGACATCTTGGATAAGTTTCAAACTACATCGGTTACCTTCGGGATTTTCACATAAGTTTATATCTTGAGCTACGATCTTAAGGTACCTTGTCAGGTAGCTTACAATTATTACCGCGTGAATAGATTTCTGAGTAAGAAAAATGTGTTTGAATAAAACTTTATCAGCAGAGAACGCCTTTTACTGTCTAATGCGTTCAAACAATGATCCAAACATGAAAACAAATAACTGAATCATCAATATTGAATGGAAATTGAAAAAAAAAAAAAAAAAAAAAAAAAAAAAAAAAAGCAAATGCTAAAAGAGTAAACTGATTTGAGTGATTAGGATTAGAATTTATAAATTGTACGAGAAAATCATAAGCTGTGAAGAACTGCAAATTTATAAATATAGCCTACTAGCTAATACCCGGCGTGCGCTGCTACGCCTAAATAAATGAAAATATTAATTTGCTTTTATGTTTAGTTGAATAAGTAAAAGGAAAAATAATTATAAATTTATATTATTTTAGATACCCCATACTGAATACCCGGTGTTGCCCGGAAATCTACATATCTCGATTTTCTTGCCATAAATGAGCTAAAAGACAAAATTCGTTATTGTGAGTTATCCGTAAAAGAATACCCACCATATGCTGCTATGCTTGCACAGGAATCTACGTACTTGTCTCTATCTTCTTGGTATCAATGAAAGACAAAAAATAGTTATTGTGAGTTATCCGTAAGAGATAAACATATGCTGTCGCGGACTTTTTTGTAGAGCTTTTTGAGATATTCAATTCTATGTAAATTAATGTTGTGTATTTGTTATGGTTTAGGCAGCGTAAGCCATTTAAGTGTCAAAACGCTACTTTTTTCCGTTTTCCACTACAAAGGGCGATTTTTAAGAGTATAGGAGTAGAGTATCACAACTCTGTTATAGCCTATGTTCATCCCGGGAATCTCCTAAATATTTTGCAAAAAATAATCAATTGAGTTGGTGTTTACTTGATGAAAATCCATATCTATTACTTTCATATTTTTCATATTTTCATATTTATTATATAATTCAGTGACAGCTGTTTCGGTACACTGTACCTTCTTCAGACATGTTAACAAATTATGAATTGTGTTCCAACTGATCTAAGCAACAATACAACAATATTTATTTAAATTTTTTTAATTTAACAAAGGGGATTCATTCAAATCAAGTTGAAAATTTAACAGTTTTTTACTTCTTTTAAATTTATTAATTTCTACAGCCTCCAAAAGATCTAACTTCTTACCCTTATCACAAATATGTAAAAAAAGGACAAAGGATAAAGGAACACATGAGAGCATATAACAGAAATTTAGAAAATTCAAAATATGCTAACCACCTACTCCTATTTAATCATTGTTTCGATCCAAATTTTGAAATTTTACATATTTGTGATAAGGGTAAGAAGTTAGATCTTTTGGAGGCTGTAGAAATTAATAAATTTAAAAGAAGTAAAAAACTGTTAAATTCTCAACTTGATTTGAATGAATCCCCTTTGTTAAATTTAAAAATTTAAATAGATATTGTTGTATTGTTGCTTAGATCAGTTGGAACACAATTCATAATTTGCTAACATGTCTGAAGAAGGTACAGTGTACCGAAACAGCTGTCATTGAATTATATAATAAATATGAAAATCAAATAAAAATTTTGCAAAAAGCCCCATCACAGTCGGTTCAACGGTATGGCCGTGCATAAAGTACGAACAAACAAACAAACATTTTTATATTATAATTTGAGAATAACAATAATCATGGTTTGAGGTTTAATTATATATGAGATGATTATAAAACCTTACATTTGGATAGGGATGTATAGAGATCAGAAGTACGCGCGGACACAAATCTCCGATTACGATAGTCCCAATGAATTACATATGTAGCCTATGTACAGGGTGTTGCAAAGAACACCGGCAAGGAAGGTGAGATAGTATATTGAGATATGTTGAGCATTTTTTATGAAGGTACCAATGTCCGGAAATGATGTGTTTTCACACTATGACTAGTTAATTATGTCTCAATATCAGTGTTAGTTCCAAGGATTTGAGGACTCATTAGGTGACTACATATCCAACGGAGCTCCAGCTCACTTCCATGCCAATGTGAGGAGACATTTGGATACTACGTATCCAGGTCGAGGGGGACCAATCCCATGACCTTCGAGATCGCCTGATCTTAATCCGCCTTGACTACTTTTTGTGGGGCGACATGAAACCACAGAGTATCAGAGAAGAAAGTGGACGAGTTGCGCGTACATGCCACAGGCGGCGCTAGTGTAATACAACTAACGACACCTAAATTTTTTCGGTTCTTTTTTTTGGTACTAATATGAAATTCAGCACCGCCTGGTGGTAAAATTATGAATTATAATTATATAACACCATCTGGTGAATAATCATGGAATTGAACTTTTATGGGAATAAATAACGTATTAATTAATCTTAAATTGTGGAATTATGTATACCCAGTCTCTCAGACCTACAGATTTTCTTTAATTTTAACAGAAAGGAAGAATGGAAATAAATAAAACATGTTAATTTATTTTCGTTTATTAAAATTTTAAAACGTGCATTATGAGCTCTTTTAATAAATATGTACAATTGACCTACCCCCTTATTCTCACATACATATTTTATACAATATTTATTAAATAACCTTAGCCATGTCGTACATCTGTCCATTATAAAGTCACATTTTTAAAATGTTTATTAGAAATGGCTGTACACTAACATCACTCTTCCTAACCTAACAAATCTTAGAATTTTATCACTTCTAGTAGGTTTATCTTTGAAAATAGATTCACATTAAAAATGTAAACAAGCTTGAATTTACTTACAAATTAGAGTAAAATAAAATCTAAGTAATGATTTTAACTTTCGATAATTTACAGTACCGTCTACATAGAACGAAAGGATAGCAGTTAAAAATTTAAATTTACAAAATGGCTAACTTCCCATAATCCCGAGTGAACACCGTTAAACAACACGCCGTGAACCATAGAGAAACTCTGTGGCCGTGAACGACGCCGTGTGCCTTGCATTTGTTTTATTTAGTTACATATTCTGTTACTATGAAACAGCGCTCCATTGTAGTTTGCTCATTGTAGTTCATCGTAAACGACCGAAATTTTTTAGATGTCACTGTACTCAGTTTCCCCTCTATTCGAAGTTTCTTTCTCTATGACATGAAACAGTCTGTTTATCAGACTCCAGTGTAGTCACGTATGGATCTTGTAGCAAGAATCCACGCTGCTGCAGAAATAATTCAAATGAGACCAGCGTTAATGTTTTAATTACTATAATATTAAAAGTAATAATGATTAAATTAGTATATGAGGAATTAATTTATATTTTATTTGGTAGATTATTTTAAGGAATTAGGCAAGGCTTATTCGCCTGTTTATCAAAAACATCATGAAGTGATGTAAACGGAGTGAATAGCATACAGTTAATCCTGTAGAAAAATAAAAGAGAAAAAAAACAAATATGTTTAAATATCTTAATGAAACCATTTCCAAAATTAAATCTTTAGAATAAAATCCTGCCAAAAAAACCTAAAACCTTACGTTCCAATAAAGTTAAGAAAGCCACCTCCACTAAAACACAAATTAATAAAATCAAACTAACAATAAATATTATAAATAATTCCAATACTATCTATAAATAGTTTACTATAAATTGGTTTAAGAGACCATTACTTGCTTTCAGTCATCTGATAACTCTCTTAATTTAGAAATTCAATTGATAAATTTATTTGTTGAAATTCTTTCAATTTGAATGTGTGCGCCATTCACTACGCCGCTGGTGTACTCTCTGTATTGAGGTGGGAAGTGGATATTTTGAAAACTTGACGTGACTGTGACAGTATTGTCAAGTACCGAGTCTTGAAACCCAACTATCGAAACTCTTGAGAAGTTAGCTACTCATAGTGTGAAAACGCATCATTTCCTGACATCGGGACCTTATTAAAAATGATCAATATGTCTCAATATACCACCTCACCTCCGTTGTCGGTTTTTTGTAACACCCTGTATATACGATTATGCACATGCACCCATTCAAGGGTCGACCACGCTCCATGTTGCCCAACCGTGGTATTCTTCATATACTTTACGCTGTTCTAGGGTTGACATGGTAGACAGCGAGAGCAGTTTTCCATGTAGATGGTAATCTTTGGGCATCATCTCGGGTGTTCATAGAATGTGGTCTTCTTTCAATTTCTATTGCTTCCCTGTAGATTCTTGAACTTTCATTATCTACTTTAGCCAAACTTGAAACCATGACGCGGAAAACCCAAGAAAACTTTCTTAATCATACTTATATCCGCGAAAATTTACAATATATATATATATATATATACAGGATGTCCACCGCTGTGGTCTCGAGGTAGCGTGCTGCCTTGTCACGCAGCGGGCCCGGGTTCGATCCCCGGTCGGGGCAGTTTTTCTGGGTGAGGTTTTTATCGGGGTTTTTCCTCACCTGTAAGACAAATGTCAGGAAAACTTTAAGGCCCAAACGGTCCCCGAAATCATATGGCCATCATCCTTATCATTATCATCCTTACCATTATCATTATCATCATCATCCTTCACCGGTGTGGAAAGCAACGGGAAGCTACCACACCTACACAATTCCCTAGTAAAGATGCAAGCATAGCATGAAAATGCTATGATTGCAGTGAAGGACCTGCCTTCGGGCAGAATTACTATGGATGGGTATATACAGGATGTAAGGGTACAAATATAGTCCTCTTCACTGTCATCGGGGACGATCTAAAGAATTTTAAAAAATCCATTCAACATGAGATCGAAACTTGATGGTTTTCTAAAAAAAAGTATTTTTTTGCGATATACTGCTACTTGTATCGTTTAGTAAAAATACTAAAACATTTACATCGGTAAGTGTACTGTATCTACCAATGAATTAATTTAGCTTTAAAAATATTTGTGTTATTCATGCCTTTTTCGTTAAATGAAGCGTTAATGCATGTTTATATTTGCTAATAATCTGGAATGAGAGACGTAGGAACATCTTCAGCAGGTTTGAAAAAGGTGAGTATAGTTGGTGCCTCACTGTAGTTTTAACTCTAAATATTTTATTAGTTTTTAAATTATGAGTGAGTAAATGTTTTTGTGACGTATGCTACATTATAATTCCTTACTTTACCTCCCTCAACAGTGTCGCTCGACAATCCACAGCCCACATTCCTTCCATGTCCTATAAGCTGTGTCATCAATAGCACATCTTATTAATATATTTATTAAACACAATGTGTACATCAAATTAAATTTAGCTTTTTACCAGTCTTTAATTAAATTGTTTAGAGGCAGAGTCCTGTTTTTACACTTCGCTAGATGATATTTTGGACATGGATAGTTGCATAATTTACAGATGCAGTCCCCCTTGGGTTCATGGTACATGTTGTTCAGGCACATATTCCCATGAAATCTATGGGCTGCGAAACGTGTGTACAGGTGTCGAAGTTCGAAATTCGGTTGCTTCCAGGTTTCTGTTTTCATTGCGTCTATTTCCATAATTTCTGTCGGTATCTGGGCGGCTTTGTTCTGTCTCTCCTCGATGACGATTCTGTATGCTTGCGTTTCCGGTAGTCTGAAACAGTGTCTGATATCTTCGATGAAGAAGGATTCCAGGGCTATTGTATAGGCATAACTATTTCTTGTATATTTTTGAAATTGACAGTGCTCTTTTGAGAAACCTTGATTTAATAGCACATCTTATTGTATCGTGAATAGAGCAATATGAGAGCAGGTATTGCACTCGTACAACTGACAACGTGTGCAATGCCTCACACTTCATGACCAGGTTTTCAGAGCAATCTTCTGTGACTGACTCACTCAGTGCCAAGACAACCCAAACTTCATATAACATATTCTTGACAACAGACAAATAGCATTGAAATGGAACGAGAAAGGTATTTTTCCCAAAATCAACAAAATATTATCCTAGTACATAGATTGGTAAATATATATATGACACATAGATTCGTAGATATGCCCATTAACAGAAAAAATTACGAGTTACAGAAAAAAAAAACAAATAATTGAGGATGAAAAACAAATGGTTTCGGTGAAAAAATTAAACACAAAAAATTTACAAGTACAAAAAAACAAAAATTGAACGAAATCACTCTCCAGATATAAAAACCAAAAAAGATAAGAAATACAGGAAATTGACATATCACCCTTGGGCACACAATAAATTTCAAAATATTTTTTTAAATCTAATATTAATTCAGCACCAAAAAATTATTACAGTTTAAATAAACTAATAAAAATCGACAAAAATGTAAAGATTGATGATGGTAAAAACTCAGGAATATATCAACTAAAATGTGCAGACTGTGATAAGATATACATAGGGAAAACAAAAAGAAATTTAACCATTAGAACTAAAGAACACATAAGAAATGTAAAAAAGGGGAAGTAGAAAAATCTGCAGTGGCTTCTTACGTTTGGTCAGAAAAGCACAAAATAAAATTATTAAAACAGAAAACAAAAAAGAACTCATCATATGGGAAAAAATCTACATACAGAAAAACAAGGAAAGAGTTATGAATTTTCAAATTCCCGGAGAAAGGAACCTCATTGACAAGTTCATTGAACTACAGGCATCAGGAGCAGGAGGAAAGAATCAGGACCGACAACTTGAGAAAATTCAGATGAGTTCACAAGCCTTGAAACATACGAGTATGTTCAACATGAATAGCCATTACAGATAAGAATGCACAGACCAAATATATTGGTTATTAAAATCTTATCATTTGTAGTGAATACCATAATTTAATAAACGCTCCAGCGGCCGCCATGTTTGTTTTCTCGCAAAATAACTGAATACATACTATTTTATACTATCTTATAATCAAAATTAAGATATATTCCTTAAGCTAGTAAAATCGGGCAATAAATTCAGTTTGTGACGAATTCACTTAGTTTACGCAGTTCCAGCATGACGTAATTATTTTTAAAACAGTCTGTATTACATGTTTTTGTACTTCAGAAAATATAATTATGTTGATGACCACCATATTGGCATTGGTGACGTAATTAAGAATAGTTCAGTATTACGGAGGCTGGATGTAAGGTCTGCGATGTATCCAATATGCCGTGATTATGCTTAATGAGGAATTAATTACGAAACTAGCAGATGGCTGATATTTCTCATCACCCCACGTCAGTTGGGAGCCTACAAGAAATGTATGATAATTGTGAGTATCCTATATTCTAACTGTCGAGTAGATATGATCAAAAACATAATTGATTGCTAATGTAATGTGTCATACCTTACAATTTCTTGTTTTTTATTATTAACTAGCTAATACCCGGCGTGCGCTGCTACTCCTAAATAAATGTTAATGTGTTTTTACCATCCAGACTTGAGCTGCTATGCTTGCCCGGGAATCAGCTTATCCCGATCTAAAAATGGCTATTGTGAGTTACCCGTAAAAGATAAACATATGCTGTCGCGGACGTTTTTATAGAGTTTTTTGAGATATTCAATTCCGTATACAATAATTTGGTGCATTTGTTATGGTTTAGGCAGCGTAAGCCATTTAAGCGTCAAAATAGGGACTTTATTTCACGTGTTTCACTACAAAGGGCGATTTTTAGGAGTGAAGGGGTTGAGTATTACAACTACCTTATAGCCTATGTTCATCTCGGAAATCTCCTGAACACTTTGCAAAAACCCCCTCAAAATTGGATCAACTGTATGGCCGCGCATATAATACAAACATTGATTTATATATATTAGATATAAAAAGAATGTTTGTTCGTATTTTATGCGCTGCCATACCGTCATCCGATGTGATGGGGCTTTCTGCAAAATGATCAGGATTTTCCAGGGAAGGTTATAGGCTGTAAGAAAATTCTAATACTCAACCCCTTCACCCTTAAAAATCACCCCTTCTAGTGAAAAGCGTGAAAAAATTGGCTTTTAGGACAATTAAATGGCTTATGCTGCCTAAACCATAACAAATACAAAAACTAATGTACATAGAATTGAATATCTCAAAAAACTCTACAAAAAAGTCTGCAACAGCGTATCTTTATCTTTTACGGATAACTCACAATAACCATTTATATCTTTCACTGATGCTAGGTAGATTCCCGGGCAAGCGTAGCAGCCGGATAACTCGAAATAATGAATTTTGTCTTTCAGCTCATTAATGCCAAATACATCGGGATACGTAGATTCCAGGGCAATGCTGGGTAATCGGTACGGGGTATCTAAAAATAATATTGATATAAACTTATAATTATTCCTTTTACTTAAAAAACACATAATTTATTTAGGCGTAGCAGCGAAGTTTATAGGCTACAAGAGAATGTTAATGCTCAAGCCCTTCACCCTTAAAAATCACCCTTTGTAGTGAAAAGTAAAGTAAAAATACGCTTAAATGACTTACGCTGCCTAAACCATAACAAATACACCAATATGTACATAGAATTGAATATCTCAAAAAACTCTACAAAAAAAAACCCGCAACAGCATATGTTTATCTTTTAGGGATAACTCAGAATAACCATTTTTGTCTTTCATTCATGCCAAGAAGATCGGGATTAAATAGATTTCCGGGCAAGCAGAGCAGCACGGTATTCTTTTACGGATAACTCTCCATAATGAATTTTGTAGTTAGTTAATAGATAGCGGTTAACCATGAAGGTCGGTTGAGGAATTTAGAAGTCTAAACATCACAAAGATTGAATGGGTGAATTTAATACAACTACCTAATACCCAGCGTGCGCTGCTAAGCATAAATGAATTAAATGTGTTCTTATGTTTATTTGAAGATTTTCAGGCTTGTAAAAGATCCTTAAGCCTGAATAAAATGACCTCTGAGCAAAATTTACCGATCTCAAATATCCTAGTAATACCTGAATTGCCTGCTAGATGTCTCATCGAGTCTGTGTGTTGACCGCATGCTACCTATGGACAAATAAGGTAACAAAATGAATTTGGTTTATTAACTCTTAACAAAGGAGAGGCTCTGGCTCAACAGTGGGCTACGCCATTGTAGATAATAGAATAAAGATTATGAATTTCCTCAAAGTTACGCCTGACTTAATTAATTTCATATTTTTTGTTCTTACTGTTAGTAAAACTTAGTTGAAGATACTATTCACAATTTGAACAACAAGTTTCTTGACTATTTGTGTTAAATTCTGTTTATTTAACTCGACAAATGAGATTAATTAATTTTGTAATAGATGAAAGCTTTAGCTACGTCTGTAGTGATTGCATTCTGTAAACTTCCTCATTCGGTAATGAAACAGTACGTGGCATTGTGTTATCCTAATGATTTATCTTTCATTGAAATGTGTAATACATTAATGTATTGCTACAGCTCACACGGGTTGAGAAAATTAAACAAGATAACTCTCAAACTCTGAAAACGTGATAGCTTTCAAGGAAGATCGGAAACAGTGCTTCTTTTGTTTTGTTGCTATTTGAAAGAAGAAAACATCCAACTAATGATGTTTCTTTGTTTTTTTCTTCAAACTAAAATTAATCATCTTATAAGCCTAATATTTATTAACTTTGCAAAATTAAATGTTTGATCGTTGAAATAAATGAAGGTGGAAACAATGATTTGGAAATAACAAAAAGAATAGTTAAAGGTATATCTGCAATATCAATGTTAAATGGATTTTTTGCGCGATAGTGCGTTCTGTCGTACTCACAGCAATGGCGACCATGATTGAATGTTCAAATTTTCTAAATTTCGGGGTTACTTACTTACTTACTCACTGGCACTATCGAACCCGTAGGTTCATGGCCGCACGGACATAAGCTCTCCATACATCCCTATCCTGAGCTAATGCTTTCCAATCATTCCCTGTATAATCTACTTCCCTCAAATCATAGTTAATGTTATTCTCCCACCTCATTCTTGGTCTACAAACTGGGCGTTTTCCCTCTGGCTTTCCTACAAGAAGCTTCCATGCAAGTCTAACATTCCCCATACGTGCAACATGTCCTGCCCATCGCAGTCTACGAGACTTAACTGTTCTTATTATATCTGGCTTCCTATAAAGACCATGTAGTTCATTGTTATGTAGTCTTCTCCATTCACCTGTCTCTTCATCTCTCTTTGGTCCAAAAATTTTCCTAAGTACTTTATTCTCAAATACTTGTATTCTCCTTTCCTCCCTTAAAGTAAGAGTCCATGTTTCGCACCCATATAATATAACTGGTAGAATAATAGTTTTATATATTTTCAGTTTTTTGAAAGGAGTTGGGACATCAAGAGTCTCTGCAATGCATAATAGCATGCATTTCCAGAATTGAGCCTATGTTTAATTTCTTTGTGCATCTCATTCCTACTTGTGATTATTGTTCCTAGGTATTTGAATTCAGCCACCTTCTCAAAATTTCCCTCATTTGTCATTAGCTGTCCATTTCCATTATTTAATGAATTTCTACGTGTGACCATATATTTAGTTTTATTGATGCTAACCTATATAACTATACTGTAATATTACATATTACCGACCTCGTGCGGGAAGTAAAACCACTGCCCTTTATGTATATTACGTACAATATATATATATATACATAAAAAAAATATATCTAAAAGGTAAATGTTAATATATATTATTCAATATACAAATCACTGCATTTTAAATTAACTGAACTTTATTTGAAACAATATAAAGCAATAAATTCATACTTGCCGCCAATGTATGATTGATTGGAGTCACGGCCTGCTGTAGTCTCAACTACTAATAAACATTGGCCGCACTGTGAACGTTAGTCCAGTTGAGCTCAACTGCACTTCTACTAGCGCTTGATTTTTCAGTTATATTGTTGTGAACTATAGCTCTTCTTCTGTATTTACTAACATTATTTAAATTTTTTAACTTTTTCAAACAATTTTTATGACATTATTAGACAATTTTGAAGTATTTATTTAAATATGCAAATCACAATATTATGACACTGTTAGACAATATTGTGATGCTGTTATTTTCTCCACAGAGTATATTACTTAGTCTATGATTTTTCTATCGCTGTTTTGGGTTATCGCTGGTTGGATCAGCGTTAGGGAGTGATAAGTAAGTATACACCCATTTTTAATAAATATTTAGTAATTTTAATATTATTGATATATTTTTTAAACATAGAATGGGGGATTTATTACAAATATTGGTCATTTAAATTTGATATCGACGGATAGTAATCGAGGATGATAATCGATATGTGGTTCGATTGTGGGTTATCATTGGCTCTATAAACTCTTGCGTATTCGCACTGTTGTTCTATAGGACTTTAAAAATATTTCACGCTAGGTTGTGGAGTTTTCCGTCAGTTCTTTATAATGAACGCAAATATTTCCAAGAAATATATTATTTTGAAAACACCATCGCGCAAAAAAATAACGCACGTTTGTGAAGTGTTTTACAGAATCTCGAATATTAAATACCACTTGCCAACCTCGCATCGTAATATTTTATTGTGGGATAAAAAGATATTTAAAGAAACTAAAATCCATATTTATAAATCAATAGTAAGAAGTTCAATGACCTATGGAGCAGGAACGTGAAATACAAATGCCAAATTAAATCAAAATTTCAATCTACAGAAATTGATTTTTTAAGAAGATCTTCACAATGATTTAAAATAAACTGGATCTGAAATTATATTATCCAAGAAAAAATTAACTTCAACGAAACAATTATACAATTGAATGAAGATATATTGTCAGTTATGAGATTGGAGTAGATTCCAAATCGGAAGAAAAGAAAAGGAGACCTAAGAAGATATGAATAAAGGTAATTATGAATTTGATGAAGGACAGGGGACTTCAGGATGGTGTCTGGAAGGACTAGAGGAAGATAATTAAAATGTAATACTCTCTTTAATTTGCTTACTTGGTATAGGAGCTACTAGATGTCAGTGGAGACCGAGTTCCAACTACTCTCGTAGTAATAGAGTGTATATATCTTTAGATTCCAAAGAATTAAACCACATGTAGGAATGTCAACTTACAATCAATGGCAACAATATTCCTTAACGTGAAACATTAGTTATATTGTGCAAAAATATATTGCAAATACTTTTTCATGTTGAATTTGTTATATATATATATATATATATATATATATATATATATATAAGAAAAATAAATATTTATACTAGATTTGCCTGGTTGCGTAATTGGTAGCACACTGGAACTTCAATCCAGAGGTCCGGGTTCAAATCCCGTCCAGGCATTTATTTTTCTTATCATGTCATATATATATATATATATATCAGGTAACATTAGTCAACTCGATATTTGTCTATGAGTACCAATAGTTGTACTTAATGCAGTTTTTTATCGTTTTTTTTTCAAATATGTATTCGGAATTTCCCATCACCCACAGTTTTTTATTTCAATTTCAATTAATGGATTTAAATAATTATTTTTTTTTAATAAACCTAAGATTTCTTCCCGGAAAATCTTGGCGCAGTGAGCGATGAGCAATGAGCACGGGGAACACTTTCATCAGGAGATTTCAGCTATGACAAAGAGATATCAAGGCAAATGGAATCGTAATACGCTGGCCGATTATTGTTGGACCATCAAGAGGGATGCTCCACAGGCAAAATATAGCAGAAAATAGTCATTCCTTACTTTCTAGGTGAGTCCGAATGTTCGAATATTCTGTAGTTACGAATGTAGAAAATATTAAAGTATTTGAAATTATAATAAATGCCTGTCTCTCGAAAACCTTGCGTGATGGAGAAAACCCGATATCATATTTGAATTCAGGAGAAAAAACACTATCAGAATCACATATTTTCTTTTTGAGACAAAAAAAAAGTTTCTTTTTTGTTGCTCAGTGTAATCATTCACATCCTGAAACAATATGTTGTGTGTGTGCGTTTTTTATTTTGATTTATGCAGGTGGCATGTTGGCACAGAATTTCCAACATTTTTAGGTCATCAAAATCCGGACTGTGATGATAACGCAAAATCTACTCCTTTTCACCGCTCCCTCTTAACTCTTACTTACTTACTTACTTACTTACTCACTAGCACTATCGAACCCGTAGGTTCATGGCCGCGCGGACATACGCTCTCCATACATCCCTATCCTGAGCTAATGCTTTCCAATCATTCCCTGTATAATCTAACTTCCCTCAAATCATAGTTAATGTTGTTCTCCCACCTCATTCTTGGTCTACCAACTGGGCGTTTTCCTTCTGGCTTTCCTACAAGAAGTTTCCATGCACATCTTTCATTCCCCATACGCGCAACATGTCCTGCCCATCGCAGTCTACGAGACTTAACTGTTCTTATTATATCTGGCTTCCTATAAAGACCATGTAGTTCATTGTTATGTAGTCTTCTCCATTTTTATATATTTTCAGCTTAACGTTTTTTGAAAGGAGTTGGGACATCAAAAGTCTCTGCAATGCATAATAGCACGCATTTCCAGAATTTAGCCTATGTTTAATTTCTTTGTGCATCTCATTCCTGTTTGTGATTATTGTTCCTAGGTATTTGAATTCAGCCACTTCCTCAAAATTTCCCTCATTTGTCATTAGCTGTCCATTTCCATTATATACTAAATTTCTACGTGTGACCATATATTTAGTTTTATTGATATTTACTTCCAGTCCTAATTTCTTAGTGTTACTCAATGGTGTGTGCGTGTTGGCCTTTAGTATCTCCTCGCTATCGGCCCGTCTTAACTCTATTTAACGTAAATATGGATACTAGCGCTCGTAGCTGATCGGCATTCCTGTACGTTCTTAGTGATAGAGTAGATGTGCTAGTAAACTATGACCTGGTGTTCTCTCCGTGCGACAAGGTCTGGATGCCCTTCAAGCAGATTGAATCAATGAAAGTAATTCCAACATTGGTATGCGCTCTTGCCTTGATCTCTACAACAAGGAACTGTCAGAGATGACAATACATTGTGTGCTCTATGCTTCCTGGATAACTGAAAACTGAGGTCAGTTCTTGAAAAGAATTACTGTATTACTTATCAATTCAAATTCGAGGCTAAGTTCTTTGTTCTAATAGACACACATGATTTAATCTAATTTTACGCTATTTCACAATTTATACAGCAAGTCTCATAGAAATAATCTTACACAATATCTATGACTAAAGCATGGAACTCACTTCCCAGTCATGTCAGGGACTGTCAATCGCTATCATTATTTAAATACAAATTAACTGATATCTTATGTTCGACACAATGAACACATTAACTGCATAACAACTATATTCAGCATTCTGTAAATAATCATCTAGGAAGCTTTACTTACTTTATTTTATATCATTTTCATCATCATCATCATCATGGACAAATTCGTTTTAGGCCATGTGGCCTGTACGGTAAACCTAGCGAAGATGGTCTTGATCTTTCCACCGACTTCTTGGTCTTCCTTGGTCCCTATGTCTAGTTGGGGTATATTGGAATGCCAATTTTGGAAGTATATTTCTTGCCATTCTCCGGTAAAGTAAAGTAAAAGTAAAGTGATCCCACAACAGGCCCGGAGGCCCTTGGGGTAGTAGAAGGTTAAGGCTCCCACTTTTTCTAGACAATCGGCACTTTATGTCAGCCGGGTTGTCAGCCCTGCGTGACGGCCGCCTTTACCCCCAGAACAAGCGTCTGGTACTCATTTTAGTTAGAGGCTGAGTCGACCCCAGGGCCATAGTGCCGCCAGAGGGTTTGGGTCAGTTTAAAAATCCTGACCCCCAACGGGACTTGAACCATCGACCCTCCGGCTTGTAGCTCAGTGCCTTAACCACTACGCTACGGCGTGCCCCCCTTGCCATTCTCCTCAGATGATTTTTCCATTCTTGTTGGTATCTTTGTATATCTTCATTTAAACTTGTTACTCCAAGTTTTCCTCTGATAATAGTGTTCCTTTGGTGATCCAGTCTATTAACTCCTAACAATGATCGTAAGAAGCGCATTTGGCTTACTTGAAGTTTATGAGAGTTTCTTTTATTTAAAATCCAAATTTCACTTCCGTATTTTAGAGCAGCTTTCGATGTGATGTTATGTAATCTTAGTTTTGTCTCTGTCCTCATCTGTTTACCAAAAATGTCTTCGTATTACCCCATTCATTTTATTATATTTTTGTAATTTTGAATCAATGTCACTCTTATACTCTGCAAATACACTTCCTAAGTAAGAGAAATCTGTTTTTGTTAGTATTAGCTAGTATTAGATCACGTCACTCTTTAACAATTTCCTTTGTGCTTCTAATAATTTTGATCACACATTTTAACACCGAGTTAAGTTACCATAAACTACCCGACAGCCGCCATATTTGTAACTCACATTCAACTTCCTTTCAAGAATCGTTCAGTTTCAAACAAATGCGAATTTTTAGTTACTTTCCGACTTTCGAAGACAGAAAGTACTGTCATATGGACAAATTCCTGCTCCTGGCATATCTGCTCATGACATTGTATTCGTAGAATACTCACTCCAATGTCCTAAAAGACGCTCTAAATTAATTACGTACAGAAATTTACAAAACATAGACGATACTAAACTAAAATCAGACGCTTTAGAACTACCTTGGTATTCAATATGGAATCTTAGATCAGTTGATGAAAAAGTAGACACATTTAATACACTGATACTACAACTATACGACAGACATGCACCAGTAAAAACCCGACGATTTTCCCGCTCCCCTGCTCCCTGGATGAATGATTCAATACGTGAACTTATGTCAAAACGAGACAAAGCATACCGAACATACAGACGACATAAAAATGACGAGAACTGGCAACTGTACAAAGAACTTAGAAACACAACTACACAAACTATACGTAATGCCAAACTACGACACGCCCACAGTATAATCGGACCTGAAATAAGTGCACGGGACACTTGGCGAAAGCTCCGTGCAATGGGACTTAGACAGTTGAATCCCTCAACTGACTCTATAGACATTTCTGTAGATGACTTAAATGAACATTTTACCTCAATACCCAAGACACCTCCAGACAACAAGACTAAAATAGACATTCTTAAAGACTTATCCCCATCCCCACATATAGGAAGAGATAAATTTTACTTTTACGACATTTCGCCTATAGACGTTAAAAAAGCACTCAAGCGGATTAAATCCAATGCGCAAGGAACAGATAACATCAGCATTTTAATGCTAAATAAAATCATTGACATTATTCTACCCACAGTGACTCATATTTTCAATGCTTCCCTTATAACTTCTATCTTCCCTATTGTATGGAAACAGTCTAGAGTTCGGCCTATACCAAAAATAAGTACACCTACTAACTGTAATGACTTCCGACCGATTAGCATCCTTCCGACATTATCTAAAGCCCTGGAATATATTGTACATAAGCAAAATGACTGATTATCTCCAAGAAAATCACCTCCTTGATCCTTATCAATCCGGCTTTAGATCTGGTCATAGCACAACCACAGCTTTGCTAAAAATTACCGAAGATATTCGTGAAGCTGTGGACAGACGTCAATTGACTCCTTTAACCTTACTTGACTTCAGCAAAGCTTTTGACACAGTAGACCACGACTTACTTATGATAAAGCTCAAGCACCTACATTTGTCTGACAGCGCTGTATCCTGGTTCGGCTCATACCTGCACGGTCGTCAACAATACGTTTCATTAAACTCTAGATCTTCGACTTGGCGTAACGTGCCGGCTGGAGTCCCCCAGGGCAGTGTTCTCGGACCTCTTCTTTTCTCAATCTACATAAATGATTTGCCAACTATACTAAAGCATGCCGTTATCACCTCTATGCTGATGATCTCCAAATTTACCTACATTCACCTCCTCATTCTCTCTATAACAGCTTGATGAAAATGAATGACGATCTCATATCCATCTTTAACTGGTCTTCAAGTATCGGTCTAAATCTAAATCCTAACAAGTCACAAGTAATTCTAATGGGACAACAAAGACCTGCTTACAACCTTTGACATATCTACACTTCCAAACATTACTATAAATAATATAATTATCCCTTATTCTTCTTCAGTAATAGATCTTGGACTACATCTAGACGCAAATTTAACCTGGCAAACACAAGTGAAACACATATGTAAAAAGACTTTCTCCATCTTACATTATCTTAGACGTTTAAAGAATTTTCTCCCAGTTTCGTTAAAACAAATCCTAGTGCAGAATCTTGTGTTACCACACTTCGATTATTGTGACATTATATATAATGATCTAAACTATGCCTTGTCGCAAAGACTGCAGCGTGTTCATAATGCTTGCATTCGATTCATTTTCAATATCCGCCGTTATGACCATATTTCCGAACACTTTAATAACCTCTCTTGGCTCCGTCTTACTGACAGACGTAAATTGCACTCTCTTTCACTACTTTTCAAGCTTCTGAATTCCTACATTCCTACTTACCTGGCGTCCAGATTTGAGAAGTTATCCTCTTACCACAATATTGACACTAGGTCACAAGATAGCAGTCTGCTAACAATTCCTCTTCATAGCACTTCCTCCTATTCTACTTCCTTCACAGTAGCCTCTGCCCGCTCCTGGAATCTCCTTCCTCAAGATATCAGGGGTTGCCGCACACTTGGCACCTTTAAGTCACGCTTATACAGTTACCTGTTGTCTAATAATTAATTTTTCTCTATTTATTTAATTTTATACTATGTCATTAATCTTTTCTCCTCGTTTTTATATATTTTGTACATATTATATATTTAATTCGTTAAATTTAGAGTAAATCAAAATACATTATAAATATTAATTGTATTGTATTCATAACTTGTAATCGTTTATATATACATATTGTAATTTAGATTTAAGACTTTTCTTTTGTATTTTTTTTTAAACCTGGTTGAGTGGTAGACAAGGCCTTAAGGCCTTAACTCTGCCAGGTAAAATAAAGCTATTATTATTATTATTATTATTATTATTATTATTATTATTATGTAGGTATATACTGTATTCTGATCAACTATAGTTAACATAAATAGCTTTAAATACGTAATTATATTAATCAAGTACATTATCTATTTTTTGCTTCCGCTGAACTGTGCTTTGGTCATGAACGAAACGCAGTAACTGCAGCAGCCATGTGCTTCGTGGATTACCCGCCCATTTTTTCCTGAAGTGTCTTTCTTTGGCTGGACAGAAAATAATAAAATTCATATCAAATTCTGTTGGGGTGAATAGCCAAAATATAGAAATTAAAATTAAAATATATACCTGTTGGCAGGTGCCGTTGTCCTCAACTGTGTTAAAATATTATATTAAAATTTTATTTGGAGACCCTTCCGAAGTTAACTTCCATCATCAGCAGGATGAGTCTGCTACTAGTTGTTGTTGTTTACGACGATGTAGACTTGAAGTGTCGTTAGTAGCAACACTACTACAGATAACATTTAACATAATATTTTAACACAGTTCTAAGCAGGATAACGGCGGCAGAAATGAAATTTTTGAGATCTGTTAAAGGGTGCACTAAGGAAGACAGAATCAAGAACACAGAAATAAGACAGGAACTTGAAATATTTGGAACTGATAAAATAGATACATATAGACAAAAATGGAAGCAACACATAGACAGAATGAATGAAGATAGATATCCAAAACAAATAACAAAATACAAACCTAAAGGCCCCGAGATGTGGGCAGACCTAGAAAGAGATGGGCTGAAGTCGGAACGGGTCAACAGACCTAATCCATGAATGCAGATGATGATGATGATTTTAACACAGTTGAGGACGACGGTATCTGCCAACAGGTATATACAGTAAAACTTGCTTAATCCGGAACGTGAATAATGCGGAAATCTATCCAATGTGAAATAATAGTAATTTTACGTGTATTTATTTTGTATAAAACGGAATCTATCCAATGCGGAAACGGAAGGACATTTCTACACAATTCATGAAAAATGTTTATAAAGCGAAATGATAGAGAGAGATATATATTAGTTTACACTTCATTCCATTTCCGTTGGCGAATTAACAATAAGTGATGACTCCTGCCTCCGGGAGAAGTAGATATTCTACCTGTATCTGGAATTTTTCTTTCGGCCTCACTGCACACAGGTTTTGCCATATACAGGTTCATTTTAACAAATATTTGGCGTGTGACATCTCTTACAAATAACCAGTGCATTGTAAAATTTTAAGATCTGAGACCGATTGTGTACGTATCTTTCACAGGTAGCGTCTGAATTTACGGAATAAAGATGGCTAAATCGTATGTATCATTGTCATTAAACGAAAAAGTGAAAGTGACTGAGGATAAAAAGAAAAATAAACTCTCGAAATAATGACTAAATTTAAATAATTTATGAAATTTTAAAACTCAAAAAAAAATAATGAATGAAATGGTCAAATGAAGAAGGGGGGAAAAAATCCAAATTTCTGGACCATAGTGAGTGGAAACCGAAACTGCATACTTTAATTTCAGGATACGCGCCTAAGTGGCATTTTTAACGCTGAAGAAACTAGACTCCTTTTTCGCGCGGTACCGTCCAAGTCGCTCTTACATACTATAATCAACCCCCCCCCAATGGCAGCGGAATCACTATATTAATTCAAGGTACTCGTACATAAAAAGACATACGGTGCTCTATAATCTAATATTGGTTATTTTTTTGTTTTTTTATAATGCGGAAAGTTGTCTAATGTGGAAAAAATAATTGGTCCCATGGGATTCCGCTTTGAACAAGTTTTATTGTATTTTAATTTTAATGTTTATTTTATCAGAGCAGTTTGTAGTTAAAATTTGAAAATGTGTAGATGAAACTAGCGGAATTCCTAAAAAGTTAGACTTATACGAATGCATCTAAATGGCACAAAGAGTAGGATGCGTGTAGGCAAACAGTTTTCGGATACTTTTGAAATCCAGAATGGGTTGAAGCAAGGAGATGCACTATCTCCTCTACTATTTAATTTTGTACTAGAGCATGCCATCAAATCTTTAGAGGATGAAGAAGGCTTACAACTCAATGGTATTAATAAGCCGTTAGTTTATGCTGATGATGTAGTACTACTGGCCGATAGCGAGGAGATACTAAAGGCCAACACGCACACACTACTGATTAACACTAAGAAATTGGGACTGGAAGTAAATATCAATAAAACTAAATATATGATCACACATAAAAATACATTACATAATCTAAATGGACAGCTAATGACAAATAAGGGAAATTTTGAGGAAGTGGCTGAATTCAAATACCTAGGAACAATAATCACAAACAGGAATGAGATGCACAAAGAAATTAAACATAGGCTCAATTCTGGAAATGCATGCTATTATGCATTACAGAGACTCTTGACTTCCCAACTCCTTTCAAAAAACGTTAAACTGAAAATATGTAAAAACTATTATTCTACCAGTTATATTGTATGGGTGCGAAACATGGACTCTTACTTTAAGGGAGGAAAGGAGGTTACAAGTATTTGGTAATAAAGTTCTTAGGAAAATTTTTGAAGAAGAGACAGGTGAATGGAGAGGACTGCATAACAGTGAATTACATGGCCTTTATAGGAAGCCAGATATAATGAGAACAGTTAAGTCTCGTAGATTGTGATGGGCAGGACATATGGCACGAATGGGGAATGAAAGACGTGCAATGAAGATTATTGTAGGAAAACCAGAAGGAGAACGCCCAGTTGGTAGACCAAGAATGAGGTGGGAGAATAACATCAACTATGATTTGAGGGAAGTAGATTATACAGGGAATGATTGGAAAGCATTAGCTCAGGATAGGGATGTATGGAGAGCTTATGTCCGCGCGGCCATGAACCTACGGGTTCGATAGTGCCAGTAAGTAACACAGTTGAGGACGACGGCATCTGCCAACAGGTATATATTTTAATTTTAATTTTATCAGAACAGTTTGTAGTTAAAATTTGAAAATGTGTTGATGAAAGTAGGCTGCGCCATCTAGTTGTGATTTTATCTCGGCACGAAGAAGTGTAGGTACAATTGGCTGCTTGTTGAATTACAAATGTAATGTTGCAGCAGACATACGGTTGTCATGACAACAGCAGGAAGTTGTGCCGCTGGTCGTGATCAAACGCTACATGTATTCTCGGCCTTGGATATTGAAATCGTGACTTTACACGGGGCTTCCGAAGACTCTTCTCTATGACTTACCACGTTCTGCATACGTCATAAACATCAAAGCATCCCTCCCTTGTTTTTCATATCGATATATGTTTTATTCACCCACTCATGTACAGACCTCACAGACAAGCTTTAAGGAACGATAGCTCATACATGGAGGATCATTTTAGCAAATTGCGAAGGCATGAATCTATTGAGATTGTTCTCATAAAATAATTTGTTTTGTGCGATAGTGCGTTTTGTCGCACTTACCAGAAATGGCGACCATTATTGAAAGTTCAACTTCCTACATTTCGGGGTTGCCAACCTAAATAATTATGCTGTAATATTTCATTTACATCCACGTGCGGGAAGTAAAACCATTGCCCTCTATGTATACTAGGCCTATGTACAATGTATATACAGAAAATATCCCAAATGTAGTATTAATATACATTATACGAAACAAATCACTACATTTTAAATGAACTAAACTTTATTTGAAACAATATAGAACAATAAATATATACTTGCGGCCTACTTCTTCTTCTTCTTCTTCCTTCCAAGTATTAGGCCAAGGCCTGTTACGATCCTATAGAAAATTTTGCCTCCAGCGTTTCATAGGACGGCCAAGAGATCTTCGTCCTCTTGGTATATAATTATAAACAGCTTTGGGGATCCGATTTGAACTCATTCTCTCAAGATGGTGTTTACAATTTAGTTGCTACTGTTTAATGTATTCCAAAATTGGCGTAGTCTTCAATTGTTTTAAGATATCGGTGTTCCTTTTCCGATCCCATCTGGTGTAACCCGCTGTTCTGCGCATGAATCTCATTTCACAAGCCTTTATTTTGCTTTCATGTTTTCTTTTTACTTGCGGTCTTGTTATCAATAATTGTTCTCAAGGCCTCCTGTTGTTTCAACTAATAAACATTGCCCACACTGTTAACGTTAGTCAATTGTTTATAATGAACGCAAATATTTCCAACAAAGATATTATTTTACTATTATTTATTATTTTGAGAACACCATCGCGCAAAAAAATAATGTACAACGCACGTTTGTGAAGTGTTTTACAGAATCTCGGAAATTAAAAACCTCGCCATCGCTCGGTTTTTAAACATTTTTCCTCAATTCTGTAAAAACCACTTCCCGACCTTGCATCATAATATACTATTAAGATGCTTTTTACCAATCAAATCTCAATCGATAATAGGTTAATATGTTATATTATAAGCGTTAACTAGCCTGGCAATGAAAATTTATCTAAATGTTGTGTGAAACCCCCAATCAACATCGTCGGTCAAATATTTTTTCCAGTCAAGTAATGGAAAGGACAGACCAGACACTCACAGACACCTCATTTTTATATTTAAAGATTAAGGGTCAAGTTTTGTCTGCACCGCTGTGGTCTCGAGGTAGTGGCGTAGCTGCCTTGTCACGGCAGGCGGGGGCCGCGGGTTTCGATCCCTCGGTCTCGTGGCAGTGTTTTTTCTGGGTGAGGTTTTTATAATAATCGGGGTTTTTTCTCCTCACCTGTAAGACAAATGTCAGTGAAAAACTTAAGGCCCAAACGGTCTCCGAAATCATAGGCGTCATCATGCTTCAGCATCCAATCTATCATCCTTATCATTATCATCAACCATACTTCACACCCCACCGTGTGGAAAGCAACGGGAAGCTTGCCACACCTACACACTTCCCCCTAGTAAAGCATGCAAGGCAATAGGCTGAAAATGCTATGGATTGCAGTGAAGAACCTGCCATGTCGGGCAGAATTACTATGGATGGAAGGGTCAGTTTTCAATCAACAGAGGTAACTATATTACCCAAGTTTCTTACCCATATATAATACATAGCTTAAACTGGCCTAATACAGTTACCTCTGTTTGGTGAAACCGACCCTAAATCAGAAAACATAAATCGTTATTAAAAACTTAATTTCTACGAGTTTTTAACGTATGAATAAAAGTAAATATAACATCAGAGACATCTGGATTAGGTCATCATTATAAAGAGTCGATATAACGTTAGGTCGATAGGAAAATCGATAGTGTACGTTACATGAGTTTATTTTAGTTATGAAGTTTGCAGAAGAAGCATACAAACTGAATGCTTTGAGTGTTTTGTCTTTGTTAGTGACAATGTTTAGTTTCTTTGTGGTTCGAACGAAGAAGAAAACGATGCTTAACTTACTTCAAACCTTTAAAAGAGAGAGCTGATAGGATTTAGTTGGTAAGTTTTAATTCTCGTTTACAACCGTGAGGATAAAATTGACTGATTTCCTCTTTAGTTTTTAAGGTTAGAATTGACAAAATGCTGACTTGTTTTATATGTCTTTTAAAGTGAATGCCTCATAATGAATAATAAATATGAACATATGTAATGAAACTGATAGAAAATCGAGAAAAAAATTATTATTCTCCTTGCAAGATTAAATCTTTTTTGGTTCGTTCCGGCTCCAATATTATAGATGCTGTGTCCATCTCTTTCGTGGGCGTCCCCGATCTCTTTTTCCTCATCTTGGTTGATAGTTCAGACATTTCCTAGGCAATCTGTTGATATCCATTCTGCAGACATGTTCATACCATTTTCTCCTATATTCTTCTATTTTATCTGTCAAACTGAATATTTGTAGTTCTTTACGGATAGCTTCACTCCGTTTATCCATTGAAGTATATTCTGCCACAAATCGTAAATATTTCATTTCTGCTGCTTCTATTCTCTTAATTGATTGTTTATTCAGAGTCCATATTTCTGAGCCTTACAACGTTCCAAGTACAGTCAATACATTTATAAAATTTTAAATGTGTTTCTTTACTTACTTTCTTTCCCAGTGTTCTTTTAAGGGGAAAACAAAAGTTAGAAAACCTAAAATATAGGAATACAGTAAAATATCTGGGACACGAGAATGTATGCTATATATATATATTATATATATATATATGATAAATCGACAACTCTGATGTCTTTATACTCCCGGTGAAGCCATAGAACCTTACAGAATAGCATTCTTTGTTTTTCTTTTTCTTTTCATCATCATCATCGTCCTTTCAAGTATTAGGCCCAGTGGCCCGTTACGGTCTCCCGCCATCTCCGAAAAGGTCGACCCACAGATCTTCTGCCTCGAGGAACGTAGTGAAGAATTTGTTTTGGTATTCTGTGACGATCCATGCGCTGAATATGGGCTAGCCAATTGTTTCTATATTCTTGGAGGTATTCAGATATAGGTACGATGTTTAACTCTCTGGCTATTGTTGAATTTCTTTGGTGGTCTAGAAGGCTATAACCTGCAGTTCGTCGCAGAAATTTCATCTCCGTGGCTGTAATATGACGATCATCCTGAGTTCTGATGGTCCAAGCTTCACTGCCATAACAGATTATGGGTCTAGCGAGAATTTTATAGATTTTCATTCTTGTGTGTCTCTGCACTTTTGATGGTTTAAAAACTTGGTTGATAATTCTTAAAGCTTTATTATAGTTTTGTATTTTAAAGGATATATCACATTCCCAAAGGGAGGAGCACTATAGATGCAATATTTACCCTGCAACAAATTATGGAAAAAAGGAGAGAATTTAATCTCCCACTGTACATACTATTTATAGATTATGAAAAGGCATATGATAATGTAAACCGAGATAAACTTTGGCAGATACTGCATGAAGAACATATACACTCACATGTAATACGAGCCATACAAAGCTTATATCAAAATTCTAAAATCAAAATTAAATTACCAGATGGAGAAATAACAGAACACATAAACACAGGCAAAGGTGTTCGACAAGGATGTGGACTATCTCCACTCTTATTCAATATATATATTAACAGAGTAGTGCAAGAATGGAAACAAAAAGTAACCAGTGGAATTTCAATAACTAGGAATAAAATAATTCAAACAATATTATATGCTGATGATCAAATAATATTATCAGATTCCGAAGATAGCTTACAAATAGCAGCATATCAATTATTCAAAATTGCCAGCAAATATAATATGAAAATTTCCACATCAAAATCCAAAACAATGGCAATGTGTGGAAAAAACATACAATGGGTGAAAATTGAGATTGATGGAAAAATTATAGAACAAGTGTCAGATTTCTCTTACTTAGGAAGTGTATTTGCAGAGTATAAGAGTGACATTGATTCAAAATTACAAAAATATAATAAAATGAATGGGGTAATACGAAGACATTTTGGTAAACAGATGAGGACAGAGACAAAACTAAGATTACATAACGTCACATCAAAAGCTGCTCTAAAATACGGAAGTGAAATTTGGATTTTAAATAAAAGAAACTCTCATAAACTTCAAGTAAGCCAAATGCGCTTCTTACGATCATTGTTAGGAGTTAATGGACTGGATCACCAAAGGAACACTACTATCAGAGGAAAACTTGGAGTAGCAAGTTTAAATGAAGATATCCAAAGATACCAACAAGAATGGAAAAATCATCTGAGAAGAATGGCAAGAAATAGACTTCCAAAATTGGCATTCCAATATACCCCAACTGGACATAGGGACCAAGGAAGACCAAAACATCGGTGGAAAGATCAAGACCATCTTCGCTAGGTTTACCGTACAGGCCACATGGCCTAAAACGAATTTGTTCATGATGATGATGATGATATCACATTCCTCATTATAAGTTAGATTATATCCTAAGTATTTAAATGAATTAACTTGCTCTAATATTGAATTCTGAATACAAATTTTACTTCTTACTGGGAATTTCCCTTGAAAGGCCATAACTTTAGATTTTGTTGTTGATATTTCCATGTTAAATCGTTGGGCTATTATATTAAACTCCGGCTTCTTGCCCTATTTGGCCTCTCAATTTCATAACCTTGATCTCAAATGATAATTTTAGTGCAAGTGGATAGCGTTGGGGGATTCTATGCCACAGTGCCACCAACATAAATTAAAATAAAAAGTGTAAAAACACACAATTTATTGTAGCTGTAGGTGAATAATAATTATCTGAGAGAAATATATATATATGTTGATATTTTCCCCAAAAATGTGAGAAATGCCTTAAAATGAAGTGAGAAGTTGAGCTCAAAGTAACCTCAAATTATTATATTTGTAATGTAAAATATGAATTAATCATTGCTCAGTGTGTGTAGCCAACTTTTCAAAAAATACCCGCTAAAAAAGACTGAATACTTAACTAATCTGGCGTATTAACTTTCCATTTTCTTACCCTAACTTGCCCAAACTAACACTAACCTGCCCATTTTCTCACCAAAACTTGCCCACTGATGTAGGTGGACTCGTGGGATAGAATACCCGGCTCAACTGCACTTCTACTAGCGCTTGATTTTTCAGTTATATTGTTGTAAACTATAGCTCTTCTTCCGTATTTACTAACATTATTTAATATTTTAAACTTTTTCAAACAATTTTTATAACATTATTAGACAATTTTAAAGTATTTATTTAAATATGCAAATAACAATATTATGACACTGTTAGACAATATTGTGATGCTAACTGTTATTTTCTCCACAGAGTATATTACTTAGTTTGTGATTTTTCTATCGCTGTTTCGGGTCATCGTTGGTTAGATCAGCGTTAGGGAGTGATAAGTAAGTGTACACCCATTTTTAATAAACGTTTGGTAATTTCAATATTATTAATAGGCCTATTTTTTAACATATATTTGGGGATTTATTGCATATATTGGTAATTTAATTTTCGTAGCCACGGATAGTAATCGAGGATGATAATCGATATGTGGTTCGATTGAGGGTTATCGCTGGCTCTATAAACTCTGGCGCATGCGCACTGTTGTTCTATAGGACTTCGAAAATATTTCACGCTAGTTCAAGTGCAGTTTTTCCGAATCCCCTTCTATGTGAGTACACATATTGGAAATTGGCTCTAGCGGAAACGTGCATTATCACATTGGCCGGTATGACGCTAACAATCGCTTATTTTCCCGGAAACGTGTGTTATCACTTTGCCCAGTATGCTAGGAGTTAATTATTCCCCGATTGAATAATCACGGGCGACAGGGTTGCATAGAATAGTCATTTGTACTCACGATGATGCCATAGAATCTTACTAAATGGCATTCTTTTGTTTTTCATTTATTTTTAATCCTATTAAATTGTGGCGTCTGTCCCTATTTGTTCTCTTGCTTTAATGTTTTAGCCTCAAATGATATTTTATTACCAGAGGATAGCGTTAACACAACCCCCTTAAATGTAATCTCTTCCATGTCTTATCTCAGTGTTGACCTCACGATCATGATTTCCCTCTTTTCTTAAATTAAGTGTGACCGACAGTCCCGTCGATCACGTAATATGGATATTTATAGCTTACTCATATTTATTGTTTTTTAGGCTATTCTATGCCACCTGTGAATATTCAATTGGGGTTAAAGTGA
The DNA here is from genome assembly GCA_030220185.1 of Diploptera punctata. Lineage (NCBI taxonomy): Eukaryota > Metazoa > Arthropoda > Insecta > Blattodea > Blaberidae > Diploptera > Diploptera punctata. The sequence goes on from JASPKZ010007832.1 coordinate 5,207,636, forward strand.
CTGCTAGCTTCATATTGGCCAAGTGATAACACACGTTTCCGCTAGAGTCAATTGTCAATGTTAACTCACATATAAGGGGATTCTATTCCAGGAGTCCACCTACATTAGTGGGCAAGTTAGGTTGAGAAAATGGGAGAGTTAGTGTACACCAGATTATTTTAGCATTCACTTGTTTGTTAGCGGGTGTTTTTTTCTACCCTGTCTGAGCAATGACTAATACATATTTTACAAATATGGTGATTTTAGATTACTTTGAGCTCAACTTCTCACTTGATTATAAGTTATTTCTCAATTTTTTGGGGGAGGGAATTAACGTATATACGAGTATTTCTCTCACATACTGCGAGTACAATACAACAATACATTGTACGTTTTTTTCCGTTTTTTTAATATTTAAATTTCACTGCGAAACGGGTTCCTCATCTTAAATTTCGACAAAATGGACTTTAAATTACTTCTTGTAACTTGAGAAAAAATAGAGGGTTTGCGGAATCAAATACGAAAAGTCGGAAAAAAAGAGAAAAAACTGCACTTAAACTAGCGTGAAATATTTTCAAAGTCCTGTAGAACAACAGTGCACATGCGCCAGAGTTTATAGAGCCAGCGATAACCCACAATAGAACCACATATCGATTATCAACCTCGATTACTATCCGTCGCTATGAAATTTAAATGAACAATTGTTGTAATAATTCCGCAAATCTATGTTAAAAAATATGAAAATAATATTAAAATTACCAAACGTTTATTCAAAATGGGTGTACACTTACTTATCACTCCCTAACGCTGATCCAACCAGCGATAACCCAAAACAGCGATAGAAAAATCATACACTAAGTAATATACTCTGTGAAGAAAATAGCAGTTAGCATCGCAATATTGTCTAACAGTGTCATAATATTGTGATTTGCATATTTAAATAAATACTTCAAAATTGTCTAATAATGTTATAAAAATTGTTTGAAAAAGTTTAAAATATTAAATAATGTTAGTAAATACACAAGAAGAGCTATAGTTTACAACAATATAACTGAAAAATCAAGCGCTAGTAGAAGCGCAGTTGAGTCAAAAAATACCATCCTAACGTACGTATACATGTCCCTTGTCTGTTGATAGAGGAATCATTTGCTACATTCTAAATTAATATAAGAAGTAATGAGATATTTTTGTAACATCTTTCTCTTGTACTATTTCTTAATGTTGTTTAAAATGGACTTGTTCTGCGTTGCATTTATATACCCTACTTGCCAGTAACTTGGCGAGCTTGATTTCAGTAGACTGCGGTATAATGGAACTGTTTTTATATACAATACGTTGCAAACAGGGCTCTGGGGATGGACTGGTCAGCTTATCAGAAAGCAAAGGAGATATTAAAACAGGTAGCAGGACATCTAGTGGACGTATATCGCAAAATATAACCAAGTAGAACTGCCACGTGTCCGCTAGGAGCACTAAACCGACTCAGAACGTTAATAAATCCGTAATGTTACTTCTGCAATACCAACTTCGCAATTCTAATAACCCTAGCTCTCTAACTCTACGTTAGGGAATATCATAAAAGTATTCTTAGCGTTTTATAATTGAGGACATATCATTAACAGTAAGATGGATATATATATAACCTTAACCACAATTTAATACAATTTAATTTGTGATGGCTATCGGCCCAGGTGGACTAGTGGTTACATGTTCTATTCTGGTCCCAAGGTTCGTGGATTAAAACCCGACCGGATTCGTTTGATTCTAATAGCGTAAAAATCTCTTCGAAAAGGAAGTAAAACCGCGAATAATGTTTTGTGAGTACATGCCACATATAAAACTTTGACTTAAAATAATAATAATATTAATAATAATAATAATAATAATAATAATAATAATAATAATAATAATAATAGAACAGATAGCACACTTTAACTATCTTGGTACAGATATAACATATAGCTACGATTGGGATGTACATAATAAATTAAACCGATATCAAATGATGTGTTGCACCATAAGAAGAACCCTCCGAAAGACTCGAAGAGAAACTCAGCTCAGGTTTTATAAAATTATGGCTATTCCTGTTCTTTTACATGGATCTGAATCTTGGGTACTGACAAAAAAAGATATCTCACACATTCAAGCCACTGAAATGAAATTTTTAAGATCTGTAAAAGGATGTACACGCATGGATAGATTACACAATGAATCAATAAGAAATTAACTGGAGATATTTTCAATAGTTGATAAACTAGAAGAGCACAAATACCAATAGAAAGAACATTTAGACAGAATGGACAATACAAGATTACCCAAAAAGATCAACACCTACAAACCACATGGAAAAAGATCTTTGTGATGGCCAAGGAAACGATGGACTTGAGACCGGAACAGGTCGCATTGACCTAATCCTGGAAAGGAATAATAATAATAATAATAATAATAATAATAATAATAATAATTTTTGCACGATAGTGCGTTCTGTCGTACTTACAGCAATGGTGACCATGATTGAAAGTTCAATTTCCTAAATTTCCAGACTGCCAATCTATAAATAACTAAATAACTATACTGCAATATTACAAATTACCAACCTAGTGCGGGAAGTAAAACCACCGACCTTTATGTATACTACGTACAATGTATACACAAAAAATATCCAAAAGGTAGTGTTAATATACATTATAAGAAACAAATCACTTCATTTTAAATGAACTGAACTTTATTTAAAACAATATAAACAATAAATTCGTACTTGCCGCCATTTTACTCTGATTGTTGTCACGGCCTACTTTAGTCCCAACTAAATTCTTTTCGGCATTTGCCGTGTAAACATTGGCCAGACTATTAACTTCAGTCAGTTGTTTATAATGAACGCAAATATTTCTAACAAAGTTATTGTTTTACTATTATTTATTGTTTTGAAAACATCATCGTGTAAAAAGTAATGTAGAACGCACGTTTGTGAAGTGTTTTACTGAATTTTGGAAATTAACATCAAACAGGATCAAATAACCCCCTAGGGTTGAATACAAATATTGATAAAATCTCCTTCCATCCTTACCAACAAACTAACTTATACACCTCACTGATAGTATTCTTTTAACAATTAATAAATTTAATTACCTATAAAAATAAGATTAAGATTAACAAATATTTTCTTTTGTTTTGTTTTAAATATTGTACAAACGTAAAATTAGTTTTCTATATCTCATTATTTTTCTTTGTTTTTTATAGACATTAGACAGGGACAATTTAATATGTCTTGCTTGTATAGACTTTATTATTAGTTTTAGTCTTAATTTTAACTAACATTAACTGGTTGCATTATAGATCGTAATATAATAGACATTATCTTTTTTATCAAATTTTTATTTAGTATTTAATATTAGAGTTAATTGTGATTGTTATATTCTGATGTAACATATGATTGTCCTGGTGAGTGGAAGAGAAGGCCACATGACCTTAACTCCACCAGGCTAAATAAATCTAATCTAATCTAATCTACTTTTCCATTAAAGACACTTTTGGATTTATAATTCTAATTATAGTACTAGCAATTTTAACCCTAAAAGAACCCTATATTTTAGGATATCTAGAAAATTTTACTCCGGCCAACCCCTTGGAAGGGGATGGAAGATCAATTATCACTATCGCTCGGTTTTTAATATCCTCGCTTCTGTAAAAACCACTTCACAACCTGGCATTGTAATATACTATTTGGAATCGCCCTGTGGGCTATAACGTTGTGAACTTGTGTTCTTGTCAGTTGGACATTCAAATGAAAGACAGCAACATTTTTAAGAATAGGTATAACAAGGGTCACGGGTTCACACTTTACAAGTTATAATAAACACAAGGCGAAGTCTGTCCCAGTTTGAAACGTGTGGAGGCCATTCCTCATACCGGTAACCTGATATCATACAATACTCTCTTGTGCTACCATCACTTCCACGATATACTTCTAAGCTAAAATGTATCAAGTCTAAATATATTCCGCAAATTGTAACCAAATAGATTTTTCAGTTGTTAAATATTATCTGTGCAGTGTTTATATCAGAATGAATAGTACACCCAATAGGTAGATAGTTACGTGGTAGACAGAGAAAAAACTTACTTACTCACTTGCACTATCGAACCCGTAGGTTCATGACCGCGCGGACATAAGTTCTCCATACATCCCTATCCTGAGCTAATGCATTCCCTGTATAATCTACTTCCCTCAAATCATACTTAATGTTGTTCTACCACCTCATTCTTGGTCTACCAACTGGGCGTTTTCCCCTCTGGCTTTCCCACAAGAAACTTCCACGCACATATTTCATTCCCCATACGCGCAACATGTCCTGCCCATCGCAGTCTACGAGACTTAACTGTTCTTATTATATCTGGCTTTCTATAAATACCATGTAATTCACTGTTATTTAGTCTTCTCCATTCACCTGTCTGTTCATCTCTCTTTGGTTCAAAAATTGTCCTAAGAACTTTATTCTCAAATACTCATAATCTCCTTTCCTCCCTTAAGGTAAGAGTCCATGTTTCGCACCCATATAATATAACTGGTAGAATAATAGTTTTATATATCTTCAGCTTAACGTTTTTTGAAAGGAGTTGGAACATCAAAAGTCTCTGCAATGCATAATAGCACACATTTCCAGAATTGAGCCTATGTTTAATTTCTTTGTGCATCTCATTCCTATTTGTGATTATTGTTCCTAGGTATTTGAATTCAGCCACTTCCTCAAAATTTCCCTCATTTTGTCATTAGATGTACATTTCCATTATATAATGTATTTCTATGTGTGATTATATATTTAGTTTATTGATATATATATATATATATATATATATATGTGTGTGTGTGTGTGTTTACGTGTGCGTGCACGTTTTTATGTTTAATTAATCGTGGAATAAGAATAGGCACGAATGGCCTAATAGGCCTATTCTCAATCCCATTGTAAATGTACGTTTTTTTTAAGAAAAAAAAGTTTCATCCCATTACTCTCTTACTCTGCTCTTGCTCTCTACCTCTCTTTCTATTTTCCTCTCTCTCTTCTCTACCTTAGTTTAATCTCCCTCTCTGTAGGTACTTTTACATGTCCCACATCATACTGGTGTTAAAGGGATTCGACCAGTCGGGAAGGGATTCAAAATTTATATATTAAATTTGGGAATTTACAACATTATAAGCTTCAGTTAATAAGAATTAAATGAATCATGATTTCTTCTTACCTCATACTTCTATGTTTTTTAAACACAGCACTGCAGTATCAGCGACCCATTGTCACCATCCTCAGCTGTTTTCACGACTGTCAATTTTTTCTTTTGCCGGTAATTATCCAAACTGCCATCTGGTGTTCTTTTGAAAGAATTATTTTCTAAACTGCCGTCATGGTGTTCTTAAGAATGAATCATTTTCTAAACTGCCATCTGTTGTATTTTTTAAGAACTTTGTAATCAAGCTCGGTTCGTCCGGAATCTCGAAGTCCATGGTTCTAGTATGGTTTTTTTAATCTTAGGGATTCAAAACTTTGGATCACACACTACTACTTTGACTACATAAGAACATGGAAACCTCCCCAGATGAGAGATCACCTCAATGCCAGGGCTACCTTCGAGACAACAAGAATATTTAAGATAAGACACAACTTTCACTAGTACGATCGTACTAGATAAAGAAAACATGATACGGATTACTTTGATGGCCAGATGATGTTAATGACTTGAAGTGTCCTGGCATTTTATTGTACGCAAGCTAATACCCGGCGTGCGCTGCTACGCCTAAATAAATGAAAATCAATGTGCTTTTATGTTTAGTTGAATAAGTGAAAGGACAAATAATTATAAATTTATATTTTTATATACCCCGTGCTGATTACTCGGCGTTGCCCGGGAATCTACTTATCCCGATCTTCTTGACATAAATGAACAAAAATACAAAAAATAATGTTTTATGTTTAGTTAAATAAGTGAGAAGAAACATTTGTATCGTAATTATTTTTAGATACCCCGTGCTGTTTACCCGGCGTTGTCCGGGAATCTACTCATCCCGATCTTCTTGGCATAAATGAACTGAAACACAATAATTAATGTACTTCTTATGATTAGTTGAATAAGTAAAATGAAAAATAATTACAAATATATATCGTAAATATTTTAAGATTCCCCGTGCTGATTACTCGGCGTTGCCCGGGAATCTACTTATCCCGATCTTCTTGACATAAATGAACAAAAATACAAAAAATAATGTTTTATGTTTAGTTAAATACGTGAGAAGAAACATTTGTATCGTAATTATTTTTAGATACCCCGTGCTGTTTACCCGGCGTTGTCCGGGAATCTACTCATCCCGATCTTCTTGGCATAAATGAACTGAAACACAATAATTAATGTACTTCTTATGATTAGTTGAATAAGTAAAATGAAAAATAATTACAAATATATAACGTAAATATTTTAAGATTCCCCGTGCTGATTACCCGATGTTGCCCGGGAATCTACTTATCTCTATCTTCTTGGCATAAACGAGGTGAAAGACAAGATTCGATATTGTGAGTTACCCGTAAAAGAATACCCGTCATGTGCTGCTATGGTTGCACAGAAATCTACGAACTAGTCTCGATCTTCTTGGCATCAATGAAAGACAAAAATGGTTATTGTGAGTTATCCTTAAGAGATAAACATATATTACCGCGGACTTTTTTGTAGAGCTTTATGAGATATTCAATTCTGTGTACATTAATTTTGTGTATTTGTTATGATTTAGGCAGCGTAAGCCATTTAATCGTCCAAAGAGCTACTTTTTCACGTTTTTCACTACAAAGGGCGATATTTAAGGGTGTGGGAGTTGAGTATCACAACTCTCTTATAGCCTGTGTTCATCCCGGGAATCTTCTTAACATTTTGCAAAAGCCCTATCACAATCGGATCAACGATATGGCCGAGCATAAAGTACGAACAAACAAACAAACAAACATTCATTTTTATCATCATCATCTGCATTCATGGATTAGGTCTGTTGATCCGTTCCGACTTCAGCCTATCTCTTTCTAGGTCTGCCCACATCTCGGGTGCCTTTAGGCTTGTATTTTGTTATCCTGAAGTTTATGAGTAAGTTATTTTTTTTACTAGTAGAGGTTACCAGCATCTAGCCAAACCCCCTCTTCCTAAGGGCAGGGAACTGCAATTTCGGAGTGTGCCTTCACTACGACTTTGGGGACTTCTCTTCTCCCCACGTAACCCTGTGGACGGGGCCCTACCCAGGTACTACCCACTGGGCGAGTGGGACCTGGAGCTCACAAAAGGGCAGGGGCGCCTACTCCCTGGAGTGGACTACCTCTTTCAAGAACAGTAACAACACAACAATCTGCCAGAATACAAGCTGCTGAAATGAAATTCCTCAGACCAATAGCAGGATACACTGAGCAACAAAAAATAAACATTTTTTTTTTTGTCTCGGAAAGAAAAATATGTGATTTTGATAGTATTTTTTCTGCTGAATTCAAATATGATGTCGGTTTTTCTCCATCACGTAAGGTTTCCGAGAGACGCAAACAGTTTAATGTTTTCTACATTCGTAACTACACAATATTCGAACATTCGGACTCACCTAGAAAGTAATAAATGACGATTTTCTGCTATATTTCGCCTGTGGAGCATCCCTCTTGATGGTCCAACAATAATCGGCCAGCATATTAGGATTCGATTTGCGTTGATATACCTTTTCCATAGCTGAAATCTCCTGAAGAAAGTGTTCTCCGTGCTCATCGCTCACTACGCCAAGATTTTCCGGGAAGAAATCTAGGTTTATTAAGAAATAATTATTTAAATGCATGAATTGAAATTGAAATGAAAAACTGTGGGTGATGGAGAAATTCCGAATACATATTTGAAAACACGATAAAAAAACTGCATTAAGTACAACTATTGGTACTCATGAGACAAAAATCATGTTGACCAGTGATATCAAAGAACAGAAAAAAACACAACACGGAAGTAAGATACCAACTAAAAATAGAGGAATTAAACACAACAATAGTGAAATACAGAACAAAGTGGAAAGAATTCTTAGCAAGGATGACTATCACTAGGAAGAAGAAGCTTGGGAAGACGAAAGAAAAGATGGAAACAGCAGCAATTTGGAGTCTGAACAGGCTAGTAAAAAAGCCTAAACCGTGACGAAAAAGAAGATATACATAAATGCATATACTTACTAACTCACTGACACTATCAACCCATAGGTTCATGGTCGCGCAGACATAAGCTCTCCATACATCCCTATCCTGAGCTAATGCTTTCCAATCATTCCTGCATAATCTACTTCCTTCAAATCATAGTTACTCTTATTCTCCCAACTCATTCTTGGTCTACCAACTGGACTTTTTCCCTCTGGTTTTCCTACAAGAAGCTTCCATGCACGTCTGTCATTCCCCACACGTGCCACATGTCCTGTCCATCGCAGTCTACGAGACTTAACTGTTCTTATTATATCTAGCTTCCTATAAAGATCATGTACTTCATTGTTATGTAGTCTTCTCCATTCACCTGTCTGTTCATCTCTCTTTGGTCCAAAAATGTTCCTAAGTGCTTTATTCTCAAATACTCGTAATCTCCTTTCCTCCCAGTAAGAGTCCATGCTTCACATCTATATAATATAACTGGTAGAATAATAGTTTTATATATTTTCAGTTTAACGTCTTTTGAAAGGAGTTGGGACATCAAGAGTCTCTGTAATGCATAATAGCACGCATTTCCAGAATTGAGCCTATGTTTAATTTCCTTGTGCATCTCATTCCTGTTTGTGATTATTGTTCCCAGGTATTTTAGATTAGATTAGATCCAATTTATTTAGCCTGGTGGAGTTAAGGTCATGTAGCCTTTTCTTCCACTCACCAGGACAAACATATGTTACATCAGAATATAACAATCTCAATTAACTCTAATATTAAATACTAAATAAAAATTTGATCAAAAGATAATATCTATTATATTACGATCTATAATGCAACCAGTTAATGTTAGTTAAAATTAAGACTAAAACTAATAATAAAGTCTATACAAGCAAGACATATTAAATTGTCCCTGTCTAATAATCATCATCACCATTACTCCAGGGATTAGGCAATTGTCCGTTCCGACTTCATAATGTATGAGCCCAACGTCTTCTAGGTCTTCCAACATCACGTCTTCCTTTTGCTTGATAATTTCTTACTAACAATGGATATCTCTCCTTACTCATTCCATCCATGTGATCAATCCATTTCTGTTTGTAATTCGTGACGTTATCCAATAAAGGCTGTACTTTCAATTCTCCTTTTATATCCTCATTTCTTATTCTATCAAGTCTTGTACATCCTTTTACTTGTCTTAGGAACCTCATCTCCGCCGTCTGTATTCTATCCTTCTGTTTTTTTCACTGGAGCCCAAGTTTCACATCCATACAATATTGTGGGAACCGCCATAATATTATACATTTTTATCTTGGTTTCTTTTCTAATTTTATTTTTGAATGTTCTCTGTATTGTTCTACACGCCGTCTGAAATTTATTTATTTTGGAGTCAATATCTCTTTCCACATTGTAGCCAACATCACAGGCCAAATATTTGAAACTCCTTGTCTAATGTTTATAAAAAACAAAGAAAAATAATGAGATATATAAAACTAATTTTACGTTTATACAATATTTAAAACAAAACAAAAGAAAATATTTGTTAATTTTAATATTATTTTCATAAATATTTAAATTTATTAATTGTTAAAAGAATACTATCAGTGAGATGCGTAAGTTTGTTTTTGGCATATGCGATTATAAATGTACATATTATAGTTCTTGTGTGTCTTTTTTTATGTGTAGGTAGATAGGAGAGTCATGTTGTAATTATAAATAAATCACCATACATATAACTTTATAAGTAGATAGACATGTGTAGGTTTTTTCTTCTTCCTTCTTTTCATGAATCATCCCTCACACAACGCAAACACTTAGGCATGCTCATCCTACATTTCTCTCTGCACGCAATGCTAACAGTCCAACACGACATCTATGTAAAGTAGTTAACCGAAGCTCTCTGCGTAAATCGAAAACAGCCCAAATTAACGTAATCTAATTGTCTTGCACGGAACCGATACTGGAAAATTGCAATAGGTTTCATTGGAACACACACATTTATACGTACCGGAGCATATTTGTTAGCAGTAGGCTTACAAAATCATCCCCTAATATATGCTCAGAATGAATATCCAATTTTGAAGAACTTAATTATTATTAATTACATTGAGCAACAAAAAAGAAACTTTTTTTTTTGTCTCAGAAAGAAAAATGTGTGATTCTGACAGTATGTTTTCTTTTGAATTCAAATATGATATCGGTTCTTTTCCATCACGCAAGGTTTCCGAGAGACAGGAATTTATAATTTCAAACATTTTAATATTTTCTACATTCGTAACTACACAATATTCGAACATTCGGACTCGCCTAGAAAGTAAGAAATGACGATTTTATGCTGTATTTCGCCTGTGGAGCGTCCCTCTTGATGGCCCAACAATAATCGGCCAGCATTTTTTTTTGTGATCCCACAATAGACCCCGAGGCCCTTGGGGTAGTAGGAGGTTAAGGCTCCCACTTTTTCTAGACAATCGGCACTTTATGTCAGCCGGGTTGTCAGCCCTGCGTGACGGCCGCCTTTACCCCCAGAACAAGCGTCTGGTACTCATTTACGTTAGAGGCTGAGTCGACCCCAGGGCCATAGTGCCTCCAGAGGGTTTGGGTCAGTTTAAAAATCCTGACCCCAACGGGACTTGAACCCTCGACCCTCCGGCTTGTAGCTCAGTGCCTTAACCACTACGCTACGGCGTGCCCCCCGGCCAGCATATTAGGATTCCATTTGTCTTAATATCTCTATTCCATAGCTGAAATCTCCTGAGTTAGCTCATTTAGTTTTATTTTACAATGGACAAATGGACGAAAAAATGTTTATTAACAAAATAGCTTTTTTAATCCATTAATTGAAATTTAAATAAAAACACTGTGGGTGGTGGAGAAATTCCGAATAGATATTTGAAAACACGATAAAAAGCTGCATTAAGTACAACTATTGGTACTTAGGAGACAAAAATCATGTTGACCAGTGTTATTATTATTTAAATGGATGCATGATGTAAGAAGATATATGAGGGAGTTAGGTCTGGAAGAATTGGAATGGGAAGATAGAGAAGAGTGAAGAAAGAAGATAAAAATTTGAAAAGCTTTTGGCACAGGAAGATGTTTCATTATATTGTAAACCTATTTATAAATTAATAATAATAATAATAATAATAATATTATTATTATTATTATTATTATTATTATTAATGCTATTATTATTGTTCCAAGGATTAAGCTTGTTGGCTCGTTCCGGTTTCATCAAAACTAGAATTGTTAAAATTGTTCAGACCATCTTCTGTGTGGGCGTCCAACATTTCTCCTTCCGTGTTCTTTATAATAATAATAATAATAATAATAATAATAATAATAATAATAATAATAATAATAATAATAATAATAATAATTTATTTATAAACAGTTTTAGAATGTAATAATAATTAAAATAATAAATCCATTAAAATTGATTGTATATGAAATTAATATTAATGGAGCGATTTTTTGAATGGTTATGAGAATAAAACAATTATTTCATCTTAGTCCTGTGCCCAAACCTTTTCAAATTTTTGTCTTCTTTATCCACTCTTCTCTATATTATTATTATTATTATTATTATTATTATTATTATTATTATTATTACTATTATTATTTAATCAATTGAGTTGGTGTTTACTTGATGAAAATCCATATTTAATTAACTATTATTATTATAATTATTATTATTATTATTATTATTATTATTATTATTATTATTATTATTATTATTATTATTAATTACTCTCAGGGAATAATATTTAACAAACATGTTAAATAAAAATAAATATGTTAAAAATTGTGGAAATGATATATGCGACTTAGTCCATTTTAGTTGTAATCGATCGTGTTATGTAGATCAAGTGGTACTTCACACACAGACATTACTTTCCCTGAGTGAAGTGCTTTGCGCATTTAAGTAGAGGTCAACACAATGTTAGAGGCGGTCAGAAGGAAGGATAATAGCTGAGAAGACCCTGGAATCTTTAATTTATTGTGACAGTGTTGAACAGGGCGGGTATTGTTTCACACCCGTTAAAAAATTGACAGATTGGGAGGCTCTAGGTCAACCAGAGTGCCGTGAGCCGAACCTCACGACACACACACGCACTTGTGTGACAGTTATTGTAAAATTAATCAGTCAGTTGTCATTATTCCTGATTTAATGCAGATCAGAATTTGTATTACTTCTTTAGCATATCTGTGCTTGTACTAGGGCCTAATCTACTTGACACTATCGAACCCGTAGGTCCATGGCAGTGAGTACATAAACTCTCCATACATCCCTATCCTGAGCTAAGGTTTTCCAATTATCCCCTGTATAATCAACTTCCTCAATACGTGGATAATGTTATTCTCCCACCTCATTCTTGTTTACCAACTGGGCGTTTTCCCTCTGGTTTTCCTACAAGAAGCTTCCATGCACCTCTTTCATTCCCCATTCGTGTCATATGTCCTGAGCATCGCGTCTACGAGACTTAACTGTTCTTATTACATCTGTCTTTCTATAAAGAGTATGTAGTTCACTGTTATTTAGTCTTCTCCATTCTTCTCATCTATCTTTGGTCCAAAAATTGTCCTAAGAACTTTATTCTAAAAAAAACTCAATCTCCTTTCCTCCCTCAAAGTAAGAGTCCATGTTTCGCATCCATATAATATAACTGGTAGAATAACTGTTGGTTTAACGTTTTTTGAAAGGAGTTGGTACGACAAGAGTCCCTATACTGCATAGTAGCATGCATTTCTAGAGTTGAGCCCATGTGTAATTTCTTTGCGCATCTAATTCCTATTTATTATTATTATTATTATTATTATTATTATTATATTATTATTATTATTATTATTATTATTCCTTTCAAGTATTAGGCCAAGGCCTGTTACGATCCTATAGAAAATTTTCCCTTATGGGAAATTCTCATATAAGACTTGAAAGCATAATAATAGTCCCTTCGATTGGTTGCTGGCCAAAGGAAGGCAAGACCAGTGATGGGGCTGCCATCTTATAGCCTCTGGTCAGGCTTTCTGGAGAAGAAAAGAAAATAAAGGAAAGAAGAAATGGAAGAAAGGAAGGACTCCCTAGCCCTCGGATGCCCTAATAGCGTCGGGGTCGAAAAAACAAGAGTTAACCAAGAGAGGTTAGATAGTAAAGTTAAAAGAGTGCAAAACACAAGTAAGTGGAAGAAATGTTTTGCTCAGCTTGGGCACCTTGTGGTCGCCATCCACATATCCCCTAGATGAGGACCCCTGAGGATTATTATTATTATTAATATTATTATTATTATTATTATTATTATTATTATTATTATTCCTCTACGCATTAAAGCTGGCAGCTTGTTGCGTGTTCATTCACTACAGGTCCGGGTTATTGTGACGTCCTTCCATCGTAGTTGTGGTCTTCCTAAAGGCCTTTTCTTCTGAGGTGTCCAGTCACGCAATTTATTATTATTATTATTATTATTATTATTATTATTATTATTATTATTATTATTATTATTATTATTATTATTATTATTATTATTATTATTATTATTATAACCAGGTAAAATATTACAAATATATAATTCAATACTGGGAAGTAGTGTCACATATGGAGCTGATGCATGGAAATTCATAAAAAAAACTTAGAACAAAAACTTATGTCGATGGAAATAAATTTCTTGAGCAGCAAATGTTCAAATTGAAAAAAAAAAGAAAAAAAAAAGAAATAAAGTCATAGAGAAAAAAATGAATATTAAATATTTTATAGTAGATTATATAAGATATAAGCAGTTAAATTGGTTTGGGCACGTACGACGAATGCAAGAAGAAAGGTTACCCCAAAAAAATATTGGAATGGTATCCACCTGGAAGAAGAAGAAAGAAAGGAAGATCTCGAAAATAATGGATGCAAGAAATAAGTACCGGAATGAGAACAATAGGACATGGAGTTTGTGAACAGGGTCAAGTCGAAAAGGAAAATAAAACTTTAAGCGCACAGAAATATGTGCAAACATTGAACATAATAATAATAATAATAATAATAATAATAATAATAATAAATAATAATAATAATAATAATAATAATAATAATAATAATATATACTATTATTATTATTATTATTATTATTATTATCATACATATTTTACGCATTTAGTACACAATTGATCTTCTTGGTGATATAATATTAAAATATATATACAGTCAATATGCCCATTTCACCAATAAATGTTTAAAATGGTCAACTAGTTTCTACAGCCAAGCTGTCATTCTCAAGACCAGATATTGACTGAGTCAATATCTGGTCTTGAGAATGACAGCTTGGCTGTAGAAACTAGTTGACCATTTTAAACATTTATTGGTGAAATGGGCATATTGACTGTATATATATTTTAATATTTTACGCAGTTTTTTTCATAACATCCTGTTAATATTTAAACAATATTAGAAAACATAAGAGGTCCAATGGGTAATTTATGACAATAGATGACCTTAATTTTAATTACATCACATTAGAAATGCTCCATTTAATGAGTTAATATTGAGTTTCTTTACAACGTATTGTTCCGCCCGTTTCGAAAGGTACTAGCCAGACCAGGTAACGGTGATAGGTTGGGCCAACCTTGCCATCAGTAATTTATGTTAACCATATTTTCTTATTCTATTGTTGTTAATGTGACGGAAAACAATTGTTAGCAATGTGACGTATTTGGTTAAAGTATTGTTCAAAATTTGCATGGTATATTGAGTGACAGTTCCGCTTTGTAGTAAACTGTTCTAGGAAAAGTATTTATTATTATCATTACTATTTATTATTATTATTATTATTATTATTATTATTATTATTATTGTTATTATTATTACTATTATTATTATCATTATTATTATTATTGTTATTATTGTTATTGTTATTGTTGTCGTTGTCGTCGTCGTCGTTGTTGTTGTTGCCTCCCAACTTGCTTCAGCTTTGTTTTTAGGGTGCTTTCCCTTAGGTAGATTGCTTCTCTTCGGCTCTGAGCTCTACCTGCCCATTATAGCCGTCCAATCTGGAACAGACGCTATGCTGATTTTGGTTCACCCCGGGTATTTCATTTCCCCGGTACCACCTATATTTAGGAGGCATTCCCCTATCCACCACCTGGGGAGGCGCCCGATGGGGGATCAGCAACCCCTCACGGAACAGGTTTCATAGCCTAAACCTTGTAGTAGAAGAAGAAGATTATTATTATTATTATTATTATTATTATTATTATTATTATTATTATTATTATTATTATTATTATTATTCACAACACCGATATCATGGCAGCTGCCGTCGTCTTCCGGAAACCAAACGCCAGTCCTCTCTGTCCATCCATTGGTTTTCCTCCAATCCTCTGATATTTATAGCTGCTTGTGCCCCTTCTATCCAAGTTCTCTTCGGTCTTCCTCTCTTCCTCATTTCCATTGGGATCCATTCCATAACAATTTTAGGCAATCTTTGCTCTGGCATTCTTTTGACATGGCCATACCACTGTAATCTTTTCTTTTCTATAATGTCTATGATGTCAGGCTCCTCTTGTACATCTATAATTCCCCTTATTTCTTTATTTCGTTTCCTATCCATTATATTATTATTATTATTATTATTATTATTATTATTATTATTATTATTATTATTATTATTATTGTTATTATTATTATTATTATTGTTATTATTATTTTATAACGAGCCTTTATTGGATAAGGTCACGAATTACAGACAGAAATGGATTGATCATATGGATGGAATGAGTAAGGAGAGATATCCATTGTTAGCAAGAAATTATCAAGCAAGAGGAAGACGTGATGTTGGAAGACCTAGAAGACGTTGGGCTGATGCATTATGAAGTCGGAACGGGCAATTGCCTAATCCCTTGAGTGATGATGATGATGATGATATTTTGTAACGACGCTCTTTTCAGCTAGTCGTTAAGTTCATAATTAAAATCTGGGCGTGAAAGAACCGACAAATTATGATCAGAGGTCTATTTTTTTTTCAGGATTTTTACGTCCTGAAATAGTTTTTCAATCCCAAAATCAGAAGCGAGCATTGTAGAGGAATTTCGGGTAATGTGGATCCTATGGTTTGAGTGGACCCTGTTAATATCTTCTTAAATTGGTGCTGCCCTGGAGCAGTAAATATTTTAACTTGTTCCCCTCATCAACTTCAACGTGTTCAATGCCAGTTTCTTTTATTCTTTGTACGAAGCAGGGCTTATTTGTGTTATTTATAAAAATGACAATTTCAAAAGTTTTTCAAGCTAAGAATTAATTCTTAATTTCTATATCGAATATTATAAATTTCTTAAATATATGAAAATTTTTCTCTTCAAATATAATATTAACTGGTTGTATTATAGATCGTAATATGTATATTAGATATTATCTTTTGATCAAATTTTTACTTTTTTAATATTAGAGTTTTTTACTTTTTTTAATATTAGAGTTAATTAAGATTGTTATATTCTTATGTAATATATGTTTGTGCTGGTGAGTGGAAGAGAAGGCCACATGGCCTTAACTCCACCAGGCTAAATAAATCTTAAATCTTAAATCTTATATTACGTAGATGCGGTTTTAATATACTGACAGGTTTGGTTTGATATCATATGACATGGCTGCTGTATTAAATAAGGAATCATAACCAAGGAATTCGGTTAATGTGGACCCGCCATGAGGCATTTAAAGTAGACCTGGATCCACTTCACATGAATACATATAACGGGCTTCCAATATAAAACCGGACCGGCCTTACGGAGTTTCACCCGGCACGCAGTGCTGTCTCTTCCTCCCGCAATTCACCCTGCCTGCCACCCGTCCTTGAACTGTTTCTTACCTTATAGAAAATGCTGCAAATGTTGTCCTCCCGGAGTTCAACAGGCATTATACCGAGTAAACACATTTAGATTGACACACTGTAGTTCGGGCACTGTCAAGTTTCTGATTTCATTTCTTATGTTGTTCTTCAGTTCTTCCAATGTGTGCGGATTTGTTTTGTACACTTTGTCTTTCAGGCTACCCCACAAATAAAAATCACACACTGTTAGATCTGGGGAGCGAGGGGGCGATACACCAGCACTAATCACTCTATCTTCAAGTCACAAGATCGTGGATTGTCGATCTGGAAGGAGGTAATTGTCCAGGGAAGTTCCGAATAAATTCCTCGCGAACGCGACGAGCTGATTCGTATTTATAATAACATTTACACACATAAATGCGCTGCTCTAATGTCAGCTGACGTCTCATCTTGTCGAACGATAGTAAACTGACTAGTTCAAGGACGAGCGGCTGGCAGAGTGAAATGCGGACGAGGAGAGAGCGCTGCCTGACGGGTGAAACCCCGTGAGGCCGGTCCGGGTTTATATTGGAAG
This sequence comes from Diploptera punctata, assembly GCA_030220185.1. Taxonomy (NCBI): domain Eukaryota; kingdom Metazoa; phylum Arthropoda; class Insecta; order Blattodea; family Blaberidae; genus Diploptera; species Diploptera punctata. Next base: position 5,225,161 of record JASPKZ010007832.1, read on the forward strand.
CCCGGTATTTTGTCCCTGAGGATGTTATCTGTAAAAACCATGCACTAGATAGCGTTAGTGGAACAAAAGTTCAATGCTATCTGGCGCACGGGAATCGTATTAGTATAAGAAAAAACATGTTTAAATGGTGATGCCTAATAACTTAAATCGTTAAGGCGTTAGTGTACAGAACCAGAGACATTGGTTTCAAATCCCGATTTAGGCATATATTTTTCTATTCAAAGATAATGATAAGGATGATGATGAAGGCGGGACGATTTTCGAGGACCTTTGGGCCCTAAGCTTCCTGAAATTTGACTTACAGGTGAGGAAAAACCCCGAAAAAACCTCACTCAGGAGCCTGTCCCGACCTGGAATCGAATCCTGGCCTGCTGCTTGACAAGGTAGCACGCTACCTCAAGACCACAGCGGTGGACATCATACAAAGAATATAATGTGCAAATCTAACAGTTACGTGGTAAAACAAATATTATAGATAACATTAAGATAGATGAGTGATATGCAGAAATGTAATTAAAAGCAAGAGGGAAAAGTGGAGAATGCTAAATTTGATAGAGGAATGTACGAATGGATAAATTTCGCAGACAAATTGAAATCTGGTAGTTAGTTGTGAATGGTATCAGGAGACGCCACCTTCGTTTGTATTGAATTTACTTTGTTAAATTGTAGACTGATATTTTGTAAGCAGATACAGAGATGGATAAGTCCAGGATATTAAGAATGCAATAGCATCGCTGGAAATAATTGAATTCACACATGTGTAGATATCTGCATTTTCAGTGGTATCACAGTTATTTGCATTTTTTAGATTAAAAACAAT